>OY757908.1:91292869-91297869 GCA_963585895.1 Sepioteuthis lessoniana
CATCAAATTCCTGCATTAAATAACCCACTGGAAGTTGATGCACCATAAAACAAGTCATATACATATCAGTGCATCAACCATTTAAAGAATAGTATATATACGTTATATATAATCTCACTCAGTGTCTCATACTTATGGCCTTGTACCAGACTAAACTAAGATTAATAAATACTTTTGTGTATATTCGAATTTAGACAGAAAAAAAGTGTACATACGTTCATTCATACATAAACATATATATATATATATATATATAGATATAGATATTCGTTTTCGTATATTGATAGACCTTAGTTTTTTCTAGCACATAAATTTGCACATTATTATTTCTGCATAAGCTTAATAGGTGCGTACTTAAATAATAGTTTGGAAACAGGATCGTTTGCATAAGTAAACTTGTACATATAAATGTAAATACTTAAATCCACGTATTTATACACAGATTTCAAATGCAGTAAGCTATAAACAGATATATGCATATGTAAACGCATATATATATATATGTGTGTGTGTGTGTGTGTGTGTGTGTGTGTGTGTGTGTGTGTGTGTGTGTGTGTGTGTGTGCTCCTCTCTCGTTTATGTGTGAGTGTGTGTGTAAGGTGGAGCAGAAACACGTGATGACTTTTAAATTTAATACTGAATCACTGTATTAAAATATTTAAAAAAGTGGCAGGTGTTTCTGTATCACACAGAATATGTGTGTGTGTGTGCGTGTGTGTACGCAAGCACGATATATATATATATATATATATATATATATATATATATATATATATATATATATATATATATATATATATAATCTGCTTTTACATATTTTAAAACACACATTGCTTCTCATTCTGAGCACATTGAAGTACCTATGGTCATGAAAACTAATGCACACACACACACACATATATATATATACGCACATCACTTGTCCAGCACCAAGAGCATACAGTCAGACACCCAACTATGCATGGTCATGTGCACACAGGTATACGTATAGCACCTTTTTAGCACACACACACACACACACACACACACACACACACACACACACACACACACACACACATATATATATATACGCACATACGTACACAGTAAAAACACAAACATTTAGATATCCGGCTTTAGATAATTAAACAGTTATGTACACGCGTATGAATGTCTATGACACTTACACATTTGTGTGTGTGTGTGTGTGTGTGAATATAGGTAATCATTTCGCTTTGAAAATAATTGAAAAATTTATCTGTAACTGATTTGCTCGGGAGACTGACCCGAAAACCCAAAAAGCGAGAATTGCTGACGTTAGGAGAAAAAAGTGTGACGCAGGGTCGGAAAGGCGGTGAACAAATAATTTCACAAAAACAAAAAACTTGTGACAAAAAATAACAAACAAAGATAAAGCACATACCTGTTTTGTTGTTTTTTTGTTTTTGTTTTGTTTTGTTTTTGTTTTCGAAAGGGAATTATAAGCAGTTTAATATCTAGACAGGGCCATAGAGATATATAGTTTTAATTTCGATTTTTTAGGTAAATTCGTACTACCTGCTGACTCGGCAATTTCATCAAATATAGAGCGTCGATCACGGAAAGAAAGTAGGTAAAGCATAAGAAGAATATTTTTGATCTAGGCAAGGCCGGTTTCTTGTATGGGGAGTGGTTAATGATAGGTACAGGATAAAGTACTTTGAAATAGAAGGTATATGTAAAAGAAATAAGAAGATAGTGTGTCAAAAATAGTGACACATTTGAATATTTTCTTTTTCTATCACTCTTTCTCACTTAATATTCCTACACTTCTTTTCTGCCGACTCTGTCGCTCCGTTTTAGGTATTACACCTATCTCAGATTTGAGACCTCTCTGAGAGACAGAGACAGGCCTCATGGGCAGACAGAAAAAGGGGCTGATGGACAGGAGATGAGTACCATTCAACTACTCACATAAAAAAAATAAAAACAAAAACACATAAAGAAATGAATAAAAAAGAAAACAAGCAGACAGAACAATATTCTTAAGAACCCGTAAAAATGGTAACAAAAGAAATGCTGACTCAGACAGAAGCATGAAGTATATATATATATATATATATATATATATATATATATATATATATATATATATATATATATATATATGAAGACGTTTCAACTCACCTGTTCTTTTAATCCACTGAAGTCTGATTAGGGGAGACGCGTTCCACTGGTTTTGTGCCATACCTACACCACCAGGGTATGCATGTGTATATATGTATGTGTATATGTATATATGTATGTGTGTATGTATGCGTGTGTGTGTGTATGTGTGTGTGTGTGTAATAATGTATCCGTGTGCGTGCGTTTGTTATGTTGTGCAGCGCGTGCTCTGTCCTTGTGTGTAATAGGCTCTCTTTCTCTCGCTCACTCGCTCTCCAGCCGCCGCCGACTCTGATCCCCATGAACTGGAAACGGCAACCTGCTTCCTCCTCTTCCTCCTTCTCCCTTTTATCGCCCCCCTTCTCTCGCCGAACCGACCCAGCCCCAACCCCGGCACTTACCTACACCCTTACACTTCGCTATACACCCCTTTACACTTCCACCTCCCTTGATGCTCCACCTTTTCAGAGAAAGATAACGTTTCCCTCTCTTTATCATTTATAGATATTCAGTGTTCAAGTGTCTAGAGACACGTATAGAAAGACCCTCTCTGTTTTGCTTTACGTTCTTTCTTACTTTCACTTTTGTTTTTGTACTTTCACTTTCGATGTTCTTTCTTTCTTTTTCACCCCCGACGGTTTGATGATAGCCGTATGCTTTCCTATCATGAGTTGATAGTGTCTAGCTATTTGCAAAAATTGGAAGTAAATGTTGATTTGAAAGTGGCGGGTAAGGTTCACAGCGCGATGGTGGGGCTTAAGGGAAGAGAGAGTGGAATCTTCAGTATTGGTGTCGGCGGGTCTCGGTAACAGATATAGTGGTGATGAGGGACGATTCTGTCACTAAGGATAGGTGGAGATGGCGAAGGGGTAAAAAAAAAGGGAGATGTTTTTTTTTTCATTATCAATCTACTTTATCTTCAGTTCCACTCCCTTCCTTTACTTGCATATATATATATATATATGTGTGTGTGTGTGTGTGTGTGTGTGTAAGAAATGTATTGTATTTTGGGATAATTCTTCAAAAATTACCTTTAAGAGAAAACATTATCTTCAAGTTTTTTCGTCTTTTTCTTTAAAATAAATATTTTACTTCGTTCTTTAAGTAGAAACAAGAAAAGAAAAAAATCTATATTTCTACACTAGTGACAAAATGGATTATTATTATTATTATTATTATTAAGAAGAAGAAGAAGAAGAAGAAGAAGAAGAAGAAGAAGAAGAATTGTAATAATAATAATAATAATAATAATAACAACACTATGATTATTATTATTTAGCCTTCTCTTCACTTGGAACGATGACGACGATAATGAAGAGAGCGCTTTCCCAAATTGTGCTGAGTCTTTCTGTTTTCCTCAGTGTAAGTCTCCACTTACTAATAGTACGTCATCTAATGAGCACACAATTGGGAGGTCCGAATGATCTGGGTTAATGATCAGGCGCGCAAGTAATCAATATCTTGCGGTGAAAATCATTCATTTTCTTTCTACCCTGGGTTTCTTTCTTCCTCACCTTAGCTTTTGGTTTTCTTATCTTTACTTGGTCGATTTTTTCCTCACAAACATTTAGTCACTTTTATTTGTGGTTTCATACACATTTTCCTTTCTTTCTTTACTTTTTTTTTCCTTTTTTTTTTTTATTATTTTACTCTTCTTTTTGTTTCTTTCCCTTCCTCACCGTCTTTTTCTTTTCTTTTTTTACACCCTTTTCTGATCCTTTATTTACTCTTTTTCCTTCCTTTTCTATTCTCTTTTCAATTATCGTTTACCTTTCTACTTTTCTCCTTTTTTTAAATTCTCTCCTTTCTTTTCTCTTTTGTCATTTTCTTGTTCTCATTCTTATAACTTTCTTCATTTTTGAAAACATTTTTTCTTTTTTTTTTGTTCTCTTCTCTTATATTTAATTTCCTTTCTTTTCCTTCTTTTTTCTTTTTCCATTATCTGTCTTCATATATCTTTAATCTTATTCCTTTTTCTTTTCTTTTTTTCTTACTGGGTCTTTCTTCGTTTTTTCTTTTCTTTTCTTGCTCGTTCTTATTTATTTCTCTTTATTTCCCTTTTATTCTATTTCTTTTCCAATCGCATACTCGTCTTTCTTATTTCTTTCTGTCAGTTGACTATTCTGTTTCACGATACTATTTTTCTTCTTTCTTTTTTTTTCTTTATCTTTAATTTTTTCCTGTTTTTTTTCTTTTTGTTTTCTTTCTTTCTGTTTCCTTTTCTTACACTATTCTATCTAGTATTTTATCATTTTTTCTTCTTTTTAAACCTTTTTTTCTCGCTTTTTCTTATCATACTCCTTTCAATTTTTTTATTTTTCCTTTTCACTTTTTCTTCTTTATCCTTTTCAGAATACTCTTTTTCAACTTCTTTTTAAGTTTATAATCGTCAATTTCTTCTCCTTCTTTGTGAGTAAGGGTCTTATGTCAATTCCTCTTTTTTCAGCTTTATATACTAGATTTCTATCTTGTTTTTCGTCTCAAGTTATTTTCTTTCTATTTTTCTTTCTTGTCTTTATCATCCTATTCTGCTCCTCTACTCTGTATTTTTCCTTGGTTACATTCTTCCTCGTTCTTGATTTCTTCTTTATTCTTTCTTTTCATAAAAGTTTTTTTTTTTTTTGTTGCTCCGTTATTCTTATTTAATATTTAATATCATTCTTTACGTTCATCTATTTTCCTTCATTCCTTCTTCCATTTTTTATCCTTTCTTCCTTCCATTTTTTTATTCTTTCAGTTTCCCTTTTCTTTCTTCATTCTTTTCATTTTTAAACCCATTCATTCGATCTTATTCCTTAAATTTCTTATTCATTCACTTTCTTTTTCTTTCACATGTTTTTCCATTACGTTATTTTCTTTCAGTTATTTTTCTT
>OY757908.1:91302869-91500369 GCA_963585895.1 Sepioteuthis lessoniana
GAGTAGTGCCCTTCCTTACACCTTAGTGTAGTAGCTATTGAAAAGGGAGCCTTTGGGTCACCCTCTACAATGGTCGTTCAACTTACTAACATACTTATATATATATATATATATATATTGTGTGTGTGTGTATATATACATGTGTGTGTGTGTGTGTGTGTGTGTGTGTGTGTGTGTGTGTGTGTGTGTGTGTGTAAATATATTCATATATATATATATAGTGTCTGTGTGTTTCTATTATATACTTCAAATGCGTATTGCATGTTATACATATGGTTAATAATTATTTTTACTTCTATTATACTCATGATAGCTCAGTTTTGTCAGTAATGCTTGAATTAATTCCTGACTACTGATAATTGCTTTGTTTCTGGTTTTCAAAACATTTCTATTGTAAAATTATTAGTAATGCATTTACATTATACAAATGCGAGTCATATTTTGTCAATATTGTTTACATTAATTCCTGACCACTGACAAACTCTTTCTTCTTGCCTTTCAATACAAAATAAACTCCTTAGCAACACATTTACATGATACAAATGATAACAGTATTCTGTCAATAATGTTTGTATCAATTCCTGACCACAAACCATCTCTTTCTTCCGGATTGACAATGCCGTTCTCTTGTAAAAACTTTTGCAAGGTGTTTTTTAATCATAAAATCATTAGGAATCCATTTACTCTCTACATATAATGTCCTTTTTTGTCTGAATTATTTTTAGCAGAGAAAATAAGGAGAAGAGGAGTAGCAGTAAAAGCGTTACCAGAGATAACTTTTTTAATAATCTTTTCTCTATGTATTATGTTCAAATGTTATTAACCTTAAATATAGTTTTTAACAAAACCATACACAAGTTTAAACACAGAAAAAGTGATGAGTTTGAATTTAAAGTGAAATGTTTGAGAACTATATAAAAATCATATTCATTGTAGCATCAAACTTTAATGTTAAATATAGTTTTAAATGACTTAAAAATAATACATTTTTGATAATACCAATACTAAAAACAAAAATGAATCTATATCAAAATATATCCAATTAATGATATTAAGAATGAAGAAGAATTTCTAAAGATGTTTTCAATTTCAACTCATGAAACTACATGAATAAAAACTAGCTGAGAACATCCACTCTTATGGGAATAATTGTTTTACAATTATAAGTATTAGATAGGAATACTTAAAATCAAAAAACTGTAAATTATTTGTATATTTGAAACTACATAACTGTGTGAAAATTATTTGTATTCATAAGAGTTACTTGAAGCTATAACTGTTTATAAATGATTATCATCAGTTATTTAAAACCATATAACTGTATACAGATTATTTGTTTGAAGAATTGTTACTTGAAGCTATTATTGTTTACAAATGATTATTATCACACAATTATATTTAGTAGTTACTTGAAACTCTACAATTAATCACAAAAAAATAAGACTGACTTCAGCATTAAAAAAACCAACAAAAGTTGTCATGTTAGAAAATCAACCACGATTTCCAGCTTGTTTAAATGATCTTATTATTACAATAATTTTAACCTCCACCATTTTCCCAGAAGCAATTTCCTTCATATTTCCTTAATTATTTTGAATATATTACAACATTTTTTGTTGTTATTCATATCTTAAAGAATTCATAGCTTATTTTATTCTGAATATTATTACTGACATATTTTTCATTGTTTCTATCAGTATTATTTACAGAGCAATCAGCACTTCAGCTTAAGATCAATTTAATTTATCTGTACTTATGAAAAGCCCATGGATATTTCTAAAATTACGAGATATAATCTCAAAATCTATAAAAGTTGAAAAAATTACAATATATACAATGCATAAAAGTTGTTTTTTTTTTTTAATTATAAGATTGATATCTATGAAAGATAAAAGCAAAACACAACACAAATTAACTCATCTAAATGAAGTCTAGATATCAAGACATCTCAGTATGCACGTCTTCATCTGAATTTTAAAATTTAAAAAAATTAAATCTTCAGTCTTGATACTTTTTGATCACATTTTCTACATTGAGTATTACATATGCAGATTATTATTATTGTTGTTATCATTACATATGCAGATTATTATCATTATTGTTGTTGTTGTTACCATTAATTTTATCAGGTACAGCAATTAATTTTTGGATTTGTTTCTGTTTTATCCTCTCACTGACTATTTTTCTTAATCCAATCAATCTTTTAATTTATCAGTTTTAGTCAACTAATATTGTTTTTCATTATAGTTAATAACATTTGTACTTTTGTTAATATTGTTATAATTGCCATTATCATGATTTATCTCATCAGTATTATTGATATTACTTCTATTACTCAAAACAAAATTATCATTTTCATCATTTCCATTATCGTAATCATTATTATTCTGATATTTATTCATTTTATAGAGTGTTTTATTTCAGCCTATCTTCAGTTCATTACGCCTATTGATTTTGCACCTTCTTGTCTTTTTCATGTTAATATTCTCAGAATTATTCTGTTAATATATTGCATTAAACAGTAAATTAGCACAAATTGGAGTGATATATTGGCGTCCATCTTTTTTTGGCCCCTCTTGCATATGAATTGCATTGATTTAATCATTCATTTATTTTTCTGCCTTTTGGGTTCTTTTTACTCCATTTTGTTTTTGTTTTTCCTGTCTTTCTCATTCAATCAATCTTTATAATCTTGTTCTTTCCCCTTTTTTTTAACATGAATTTCTCATAGTTTATTTCTTTTTTTCTCTCTCCTTTGTTTTTCTTAATTTATCTTTTCTCTAATATATTTTCAAGCCCCTCCTTTTCTTTAATTATTGTCTTTTAGAATATTTGTCTCTCATTATTTTTTGTTTCCTCTTTTTCTTTAGCATTATTGCCTATTTCTGCCAATTAAGTCTTGTTATTTCCTCTACTTACCTTCACTTATCTACAAAATATATTTCTGTATCACTCACTTTTATGGTTTATTTCTCTCACCCGGCTTTCTCTTGATTCATTCATGTCTATTTTGATATTTTACATCCTTTTTGACTTCTTCTCTCTTCCTTCTTTTTGATTACTTCCTTTCTTCTTTCTTTTACCTATTTTATTTCTTTTTCCTTCTTTTGTTGATTTTTTCCTCCTTTTATTTCATTTTTTCTTTTTTGAACAATCTTCTTCCCATTATTTCTTTCTTTAATACTTAACTTTACTTCTTGCATTCTCTTCTCTCAATATTTTCTGTTTCATTTCTAAGTTGTATTCACCTCATTATGATCACACACACACACACACACACACACACACACACACACACACACACACACACACACACACACACACACACACCATATATGTGGTGGAAGAGATGGGGAAATTATTACCAAAGTGGGAAATACATTTTGATGAGACAAGCCTGAATTTTTTATTCATAACACTTAATAATCACTCAAAATCTTTAAAAAATTACATCCGGTAGACTCTATCAGAAGTATAGCTGCATTCAGACAGTGTCAATACTGAAACTGTATTCATTGAGATAAAGAAAGCTTTAATGTTCTTCAAAACCGTCCTCTTAGCTTTCAACACATTTATTCCTGAAACTTTCCATTGGTTGAAGCACCTCTGAATCTTCTCTTCTGATATCATGTAAAATTGTACAGTTATATTTCTTTTAATTCCCACCATGTCGTCAAATCTTATTTGTGAGAAAAATTTTCCATTTAGGAACCAAGCAAATGTCACACAGAGCTTGGTCAGTTGAGTATGGAAAGTATTACAGTAGTGCAATTTTGCTTTCAGTCAAACACTGCTAATAGTTTATAGTTTGCTGATCAAAAAGTACCAAAAATTAGCAGTCTCTACATGACATCTAGACATCATCATTTCATTATATAAGTAGCATACCTGTGCAAAAGTCTAGATTTAGTCTACATAGTTTTTCACTCTTAAAGTTGTTTGTTTATTTGTTCAATGGCATATCAACCTTTTGTGAGTTATTTAATGATGAAATTTGATAAAAATAATTTGCACACAGTTATATATATTCAAGTAAGTATTCCTAATTAATACATAGGTAAGATAAAAGTTTTTTTAATATTTTGGAATGTGATAGTTTGCAGCACTTATATCATATGACTAAAGCAGTTTAAGTCATGGAATGTATCTGCTATGGTTGGTATATCATGCAAGTTGGTACACCGACATATAGTGTATTGCTTCACTCCATGTACGATGTGAAAGTGACACAGATGAACATGCAGTGTAGTTGAACCGAGCCACTTATGCTTTACCAGTTCAAACTGGACCATTACACCATGGAAGAAAACAAAAATGAAACGTAAAAGCTCTGTTGATCACGGTACAGTAATCAGATGGTTCAAGAAATTCTGCTCTGGTTGCAACAAACTCAATGATCAAGCAAGGTCAGGTCGGCCTAAACTTTGCTTTCCAAGACCATGTTCCAAATAATATATTATACTTTAATACTTTAATATATTATACTTTTATACTATAAATCTGGCAAGTACCACTTAGAGAGTATCAGGTGAGCTTGGCATCTCATGGTTCAGTATTACCTTCATAACCTTGGCTAAAGCATCTGACACTGCTGAATTGTGCTTCATATTATCAAAATATTGCAAAATTGTGACTCACTCTAGTAATAATATTCCTTTGTTTCCACACAGCAATATGGTTCAAATATTCCTATCTAAAAGTAAGAATTTTGAAATAAATTTATTTGACCCATAAGAGGGGACCCTAACAAGTACTACTATGCCATTTCAGAGTGAACCTGAACTGTAATGGTAACAAAAGGGTATTTTCTAGAACTCTAGAACCAGCCTGACTACTGGATGCAGTTTAGTGTCATACCAAGAATACCCTCTATTGGAGGGAAGTCTTACATACTGCAGGGGATGCAGTAAGCTGCATATTCTAAGCTGCAATGAGAAGTATACGGCTAGAGACACACCATATCTGTGACTGTGCTGTAGTTTCAGGATCAGGAAGGTTTCTTTTGTGGAGTGGTACACCGACATATAGTGTATTGCTTCACTCCATGTACGATGTGAAAGTGACACAGATGAACATGCAGTGTAGTTGAGTCTCTTAGCTCTTAGTTTTGAATCTAGAGTTTTTCTTCCTTCTAAATCAGGATTCTTTAACAGAGCTACCCAGTCTGACTTACTATTTACTCATAGCTTAGGAGAATCAAGGCATTAGTACAAAATGGAACCCAAATAGTCTCATCCAGGAAAATGCAATCAAAGAAACAACAATGAATTCTAGTGGACTTTGCTTATAACATTTGACTAGTCATGATATCTCGTATAATCACTTATATGAGATGTCATGACTAGTAAAATGTTATAAGCAGAGTCCATATAATCACTTATAACTATAATTATACCTATCTGTTATATTATATAATACTAAATCTCTGAATTTGTTTATAATTGAATTATTGTGAAAATGGGACATTTGAGCATAAACATTTCTATAAATTGCACCGAGATTTGCCTGGCAATAAAAGTGAAATCAGTTTTGAGTCACTTTGGCGACTGGGAGCTGAGCCATCATTACTTCTGGGGTATTCCACCAACCACTATAATTTTCTTCCTTGTCTTTCACTCTTTCAAAACCAAATCAAGATCAAAAACAATTGTGATTGAAAAAATATTTATATTTCTTATAAAAGTAAGTCCTCAGATTTTGGAAGTTGTTAAAAAGATTTTAGAAATGACACACCTTCTTGGAGAATATCTACCCAAAGTCATAAAATAAAAGATACATTAAAACTAATACTATTTTATTTCAATATGAAAAGCTCAAAGAAAAAACTTTGTAGAAATGTATATATTTTTTTAGATTTAATTTAATTTTTTGATTTTTCTAAAAAAATTAAATGAAATGATAAATAAGAAAATAAACATTTTGCATGGGAAAATATTCATTTTTCTCATTTATATTTTTTTTCATATAGCAACAAGACAAAAATTTATTTTTCTATAGATTTTGCTTAGATTTACTTCTTAGTAAAATGAAAATATTGAATGAATTGATTTAGAAGAAATATATAATAAAACATATTTCTCATGATGTTATTCCCATCACAAGGGCAATGCTGGGTAGCTCAACAAGAATAAAAATAAAAATTAAAACATTCTTAATAAACAGTATCATAGTTTTTCTTGTAATATATTTTGTAAGAATTGAAATTTCAGTAGGTTCACTTGATATCTTGGTTGAAGCTGTAAGTGATTCCACATCAATCATATCCTCATCTTCAATTTGATCATCTAGTTCAACATCATTTCTTAACAAATGACCCACTGTTTACCTATTTATTTCTAGAATTTCCATTTTAGGATGCACTGTAGAAGAGACATGACACTTTGGCTCAACAAGAGATAGGATCACTGTCATATCTGGGATATCTTGGCTCAAATAAATTGACAGATGGGAAGTATACACCCTTATTTATGTTTGCGATCTTTGTTGATTTATATATGCAGACTTGTTTAATTACTGCTCTCATTTTTTTCAAAACATACCACATCTCCTGTATTAAAAGATAGTGATAAGTTATGTCTTACTCAGGGATGAAGTGCATTTGATATTCCAATAAAGATTTTTTTACCTGAAAACAGTGCACTGAGATTATTGGCTATAATTTCACAAGTAGGAATGTCCTCTCATTCTGGAGAGTTGATCATTTAGAACTGCAGGTAAACTGGGATTTCTTTTGAAAGCCAGTTCATTGGGGCTATTCTCATAGACATCATGAAGATTGTTCTTAGTATTCACAGCTCAGGCTAAGACCACATTAAAGTTATATATTTTTTTTCAATTCTCCAACTATTCCTTCCATTGGGTTTCTCATTGGGTTTCTCATTGAGCCATTGTTCCATAGACTCTGAGCTACTACAACCCAAACAACTATATTCAAAATTTGGGGCATGTCAAAAAAATACTGATTATCAAATTCCTGTCCATTGTCAGTATATATTTATCCAACTCTCCACCCGGAGAAGGATATGATACAAGGTAAATTTTTAAGTGGAATACGGTTAGTTTGACTTCAGAGTTTTCTTTCACCTAAACAGATTGCCTAACCAAGGATAAAAAACTCAATCTTCCCTAATATATACCAATAACTGGTATGGAGAGAGAAGAAATGGGTTCATGCCTTTCCTATGAATATTAGCATGAACTGAAACGCAAATAGCCCCATTCAGGATTTGATCTTGGGTTTCTGAGTCCATTTTTTATAACAATAAATATTATACCAAGTGAGCCATTGTCAGAAAGTATGGATTAAAATCCAGCATCTGAAAAATGCAATGATTATTTCAAAACTGTCTTTACTGCTTAACTTCACAGCCACACTGTACTTTGTACCCAGGTCACCAGGATACAGAACTTTGGTCCCAAGGATCTCCTTGATATTCATAGCCACAATTTTATTAAAGGAAAGAAATGTATTTTGGTTCAATCTTTTTATATCTAATACATATCTTATAAATATATATGAATGTTTTTCGGTAAGTTTTTTGTTTTTCACATGTACATCCTTAGTCAGGCCATATAGTTTATTTTCATTTAGACAGGCATAAAACATAATGGCTCATTCAACCCTCAGCACTCTGAATAGGGAATGTGTCCCACATTTGTGGAGGCATAACTGGCAGGTGACAGGTCAAAGATCATCACTGGTGAAGAAGGTCTGAGAATGGCATGGATATTTGTTCAGTGACCAGAAAGAGAAAAAAAGACAATGAGTTTTTAGTTTAGTCAGACAACATTGAAATTCTGTAACCAAAAATAAAATTGTATAAATATACAGAAGGAGTTACTTATATTTGGACAGTTATATATTCATATTTTTGGTTATAGAATTTCAGTGCTGTAGAGATTGATAAGAAATAATATCTCATAATATCTGTCTCAACTGTATAACATTCCAAGAGAAATAATAAAATCCTGGTATCATTGATTTAAAAGATAATTAACATCTTATTAAAAATTGTTAAGGGTGTACTTATTTATAGGTGATCTCTATTCACCAAATCAGAAATGAACACTTATACAATGCTGTATATGCACAATTCTGTGTTTCAGCAAAAATGTTTTCTTCAAAAAGTATAAAAACTAAATCATTTTTTCTAACTGGCACTGATCCATCTAAGCATCAAAATATCATCTTTATTGTTGCTTAGCTATATTCACTCCATCATTAAAAATTTTGAAATTAAAAAAAAACTTAAAGGTTAAATCTCAATATGTTTTGCTCACACTTGGTAAATTTAAGAGTAGTAAAATAATCATAATAGTGGAAAATGGGATTGTTGATGAATTCCTGTTGAGAATGCATAAATCAGTTTATGACAATGATAAAAAGATTTCATGATATGATAGTATAACAATCACATAGAACTACAGTTATATTGAATATATTAAATGAATATTCTCTCTCTCTCTCTCTCTCTCTCTCTCTCTCTCTCTCTCTCTCTCTCTCTCTCAAACACATACAGAAGAAATGTGCTAAAATCATTAACAACATTGAAAAAGAAATCTGTGAACCAAACCAGAATTCTAGATGAGACTTTTTCTATCATTTTCATTTTAATGTCTTCACAAAAGTCCCATGTATATGTGTATATTCATATCTATTCTTACATATATATATGTACACACACACACACACACACACACACACACACACACACATATATATATATATATATATATATATATATATATATATAACAAATATTCTCTGCCTTATCAACAGTCATCTAAACCAAAATTTGTTACTGTTATGTCACAATGGTATGCAGTGAGCAAGCTAATTTCTAAAATAATATTACCAGCAGAGGCAGTAGAAATAAAATAGTTGCTATATCCTTTGTCAATATTGATGGAAGAAAGATCAAGAAACCTAACTTTATACACAATTTTACAAATGAGTGTATGCAGAGATAAGTTCAAGAAAATATTGCTTCAAAGCCACCAGAATTGCCTCCAACAAAATCTTCATTAAAAATGGCCCTAGAATCAGGCATTGTTTCAGGGCTTTTATAAATATTCAACTATCTTTCTCTCTCTCACACAAGTGTCTCTACATATATCTATGTATACATGCACAATACAAAAACATATATATATGGATGAAGGTCATTCAATACATGAGGTTAATTCTCAATACAGAATTTTTTCTTTACAAGAGAGTAAATATATATATATATTTATTTATTTCTTTATGAGAGAATATATATATATATCCATATGTATATGTGTGTGTGTGTGTGTGTGTGTGTGTGTGTGTGTGTGTGTGTGTGTGTGTATATATATGTGTGTGTGTGTGTATATATATATATTATGAATCTCTCTCTATATATAAATATATATATATACATATGTAAAAACATATATGTATATAAGTTATGTTGGCCAACCTGAAGGCTCCCTTTTCAATAGCTACAACAACAAGGTGTAGAGGAAGGTGCTACTTCTTTCTCTAGATTACTCCACTTATCCTTGATCAATACCTTATAATGCTTAGTGTTAAGCAAAGAGGCATCAAGTACTATTTTTGAGTCTTTGGTATGACTCCAACTGGGATTAAACCTGTGTCTACTGACCACTGGCAAACACTTTAACCACTATGCCAATAGGCTAGTCAATATATATGTATAAATATATAAAATATTTATATATACACATAAATGAATATATATATGCATATATAATATATATATATATATATATACATATGTATAGTCTGTCATTCACAGACAGACTGTTTCATTGTTTCACAACTCTTCAGTGTAGCCAGACACGTAGGACACTTCAAGCTGGGATCAAAACCTGCCCAACTTTATGTTAGACTTAGTATCATATTTATGTTATCTATAGATATGTTTATAATGGGTAGATATGAATTAATAATATAAATATTTAGATGGATAGATAGACTGATTTGATATCGAATTTTTTAAAAATGAATTTTGGAACACTAATTAAATCACACAAATTTAAAGCAGAACACTACCAATAGGAAGAAAATAATTTAAGTTTCACATCTTTTTCATTTAACTCAAATATCATGATGAAGGAATAAAAACTGAAGCACTCACAAATAACTGAATAAATAAAATCATCCGCTGAAGATATTGTGTTTTTTTTTCATTCTTGCATATTTTCATACTATAGGATTTATTTTCAATTTTTTCCAGTTATATATAAATATATATAAATAAACAAATACGTATAAAAATAGATAAAAAATATATATATATATGCATACACATACACTCATAGGTATATGTAAAGATATATATATATATATATATATATATATACAAAAATATAATATATTACATATACAAATATAAATATCATCTCTCTCTCTCTCTATATATATATATATATATATATATATATATATATAAACCCTAATATATATATGTATATATATTTATATGTATGAATATATATGCATAGATATGTCTACATGAATATACATGAGGATGACAATATGTATTATATATATATATTCATATATATGTGGTTATATATACACATATACAGTGTATCACAAAAGTGAGTACACCCCTCACATTTCTGCAGATATTCAAGTATATCTTTTCATGGGACAACACTGACAAAATGACACTTTGACACAATGAAAAGTAGTCTGTGTGCAACTTATATAACAGAGTTAATTTATTTTCTCCTCAAAATAACTCAAAATATAACCATTAAAAGCTAAACCCCTGCCAACAAAAGTGAGTACACCCCAAAGAAACTACATCCCTAAATGTCCAAATTGAGTAGTGCTTGTCATTTTCCCTCCCAAATGTCATGTGACTCATTAGTGTTACTAGGCCCATGTGTGCATAGGGAGCAGGTGTGTTCAAATTTGTAGTGCAGCTCTCACACTCTCCCATACTGGTCACTGAAAGTTCCAACATGGCACTACATGGCAAAGAACTCTCTGAGGATCTTAAAAGACATATTGTTGTGCTACATGAAGATGGCCAAGGCTACAAGAAGATTGCCTTCACCCTGAAACTGAGCTGCAGCACAGTGGCTAAGATCATCTGGTGTTTTAAAAGAGCAGGGTCCACTCAGAACAGGCCTCGGGTAGGTCGTCCAAAGAAACTGAGTGCACGTGCTGAGCATCACATCCAAATGCTTTCTTTGAAAGATTGGCGTAGGAGTGCTGTCAACATTGCTGCAGAGATTGAAGAGGTTGTTGGTCAGCCTGTTAGTGCTCAGACTATACGCCGCACTCTACATGAAATTGGTGTGTATGGCTGTTACCCCAGGAGGAAACCTCTTCTGAAGACGATACACAAGAAAGCTCGCAAACAATTTGCTGAAGACATGTCAACAAAGCACATGGATTACTGGAACCATGTCCTATGGTCTGATGAGATGAAGATTAATTTGTTTGGTTCCAATGGCTTCAAGCATGTGTGGTGGCGACCAGGTGAGGAGTACAAAGATAAGTGTGTCATGTCTACAGTCAAGCATGGTGGTGGGAATGTCATGGTCTGGGGCTGCATGCCTGCTGCAGGTGCTGGAGAGTTACATTTCATTGGGGAAAACATGAACTCAAACATGTACTGTGAAATACTGCAGCAGAGCATGATATCCTCCATCCAGAAACTGGGTCGCAGGGCAGTGTTTCAGCATGACAGTGACCCCAAACACACCTCCAAGATGACCACTGCTTTACTGAAGAGGCTGAGTTGATGGACTGGCCAAGCATCTCTAGACTTGAACCCAACAGAACATCTTTGGGGGATCCTCAAGCAGAAGGTGGAGGTGCACAAAGTCTCAAATATCCACCAGCTCCGCGACATTGTCATGGAGGAGTGGAAGAGCATTCCAGTGGCCACCTGTGAAGCTCTGGTAAACTCCATGTCCAGGAGAGTAAAGCCAGTTCTGAATAATGATGGTGGCCACACAAAATATTGACAGTTGATATGGTGTATGTTAATATTGACAACTTTCCCTAAGGGGTGTACTCACTTTTGTTGGCAGGGGTTTAACTTTTAATGGTTATATTTTGAGTTATTTTGAGGGGAAAATAAATTAACTCTGTTATATAAGCTGCACACAGACTACTTTCCATTGTGTCCAAGTATCATTTTGTCAGTATTTTTCCATGAAGAGATATACTTAGATATCTGCAGAAATGTGAGGGTTGTACTCACTTTTGTGATACACTGTATATGCACATAAATATATACATATGTATATATGTAAATACATACATATATATATACACATAAATAAATATATATACACATATGCATACATATATATATAAATAAATATATATACATACATCATCATCAAGTTGCACTGCTAGTACAGATTTCATCCATACTACAGCCAATGTCCATGCAGAGCTGCGGTTAAAGTTCTTGCTGGTCAGTCAACAATCACATGACCATGTGAAGGAGTCTATTAGAGAATGTCACTTATGATTTTGTCTTTGCTTCTCCAGCAGTGTCCCACATATCAAGTTCATCATACATGAATGGTTTTAGAGAAGGGAGATAAGTGGCCATACAGCTGTTGTTTCATGCTTCCAATACAGCTTATATCATTCTTGGGCACTTCCTGTCTAGCTTCTTTTTTTTAAGTATTTTTCAGCATCCCTCTGGTGCATCCATACAGTTGCAATGACACCACTGCTGCTGGGAAGAAATCTTGTTTTTTTTTATCAGACTTTCATATGATCATTAGCTTATTGATAACTGTCCATGCCTTTGCTAGGTGCATACTGACATTGCTTTCAGTAGATGATATATTGCTACCGAGGTACATGAACATATCCATTTATTTCAGAAGACCACCATTGAGAGTGGATATAGCTCCTTCCTAATTAAAACACATTTACTTTATTTTGTTTGTGTTCACATGGAGGCCAATACCCCCTGCTCCTGCTCAAGGCTATGAAGCAGGGATTCAGCTTTGGCAGGTGTACTTGTAACAAGTGCTATGTCATCTGCATAGTCTACATGTGTTTTAGTTTCTGTGGGATATCGTCTTCTAGCCTTTTTCAGTGTAAAGTCATTTTCTATCGACTTTTAAAATACATAGTCTAGACAGATTATAAACTGATATAGTGCTAATATATTATCTTGCAGAACTCCAGCAACAATGTCAAAGATGTCTTTGTCTTTATCAGGTAAGCTATAAAGCATTATTATGACTGTAATAGTTTCTTTGGGGGAAATCATAAGCTAGAAGTATTTGCTCCCTCTTTCTTTTGAGTATAGAATAAAATACCTTGGAGAAATCTATAAACAATAGTGTTACCTTGAGATTTTTTGCATGAAGTCCTTCGAGGGGTTGATAACTTATAAGAATCTGTGATGGCGTGGATCAATTACTCTGAAAACCATTCTGATTTTTCCCAAGAATTTTCTCAATTTCAGGTTCAATCTGATAGAGAAGCAGAACATTTAGTTATAGCATCAAGTGTTATGCCTCTGTAGTTCTTTATGATTCTGAGATCACCTTTCTTAGGGAAGGGGAGAATATAGCTTTTTGTCCATCTCTCTATTGAATTCCATTTATATATGGTTTTTGCTGAATCTGAGCTGTAAGTCATTGAATTTCCTTGTTTTCAATATTTCTGGGGATGTTTTGTCAAGGCAGACAGCTTTTTTAAATTTTTGTTAGTACTACATTAAATTCATTTTGAATAAACTGTCCCAGTTGGATGCTTAGCTGGTTATTGGTAATTGTTGTGATAGATTTATCTGAGACTTTTGGGGAGTTTCCCAGCTCATTCTTGAAATGTTCTTTCCATGTCTGTATTTGTTCTTCTTGGCTGACAGCTTTTAGATTTGCTCTCAAGATGCTTTTCTTTTTGCTGACTTCATCTACTGTCTTCCATGCTAATCATGATTGTCCATCTTCCACTGAGTTTTAGATTTTATTGATTTGGCCTTGAATGTATTCTAGTTGTTCTTTTTGGTATATGTTAGTTCTCTATGGACTTTTTTTTAAGTTTCTGGGCATTGGCATTTGTGGGGTTTCTTTTATAAAGGATACATTTCCATGTTATTTTTTTTTTCTCTAATTGCTATTGCCTTCTAAGAAACTCTACATTTGACTCTTGGCTTGAATGAAATGCATTTGATTGCTACTGCTGCTTGATGGCAAGAAAGTTTTCATATTTGCCGTGCAGAGTACATCTTTTAAATATCTCTCGAAGAGTATCAAACTTGTTTCTTACAGTTATTGTAAACTGATTACTAATATCATTATTAATGAGTAAGGACCAGTCATATTATGAGGCTTCAACTAGGTCTTATTTTTGCTGAGATTCAAATGAATCTTTCCTGTTATGAATCTATGATCAGAAGATACTCCTTCAAGAGGAGTATGACTCACAGTTCATAATGCTATTTAACCATTTCTTGTTTATGAATATATAATCTAGTTGTGTTTTAGTGAAGATTAATATATATGTATATATACTGTAATATTCTTCATGTCTTACCTTTTTATCAAATTTTTTTTTCCTCATAATACATTAACTCCCTTTATTGTCTGTCTCACTCTTTTTGTTATTTTTTCAAATTTTTATCACATTCTTCTTTGTTTCTTTCAATCTATTTGCTTGTTTTTTTCTTTTCCATTTTCTTTCTCCCAATTTTTATTCACATTCTTTCTTAATTTTTTTTTCTGACTCTGTATTTATGCAATTTTTCTTTATTTTCATTTTCATCCGACTTTTCTTTAAATTTCTTTTTAATTTTCTTTTTCTCTTTATTGTTTCTTTCAATCTATTCGCTCTTTTACCTTTCTTATTTTTTTTTTCTTTTTACTTTCTTCCATTTTTCTTTCATCTTTTTCGTTTTTTCTTCCTTCTTATTTTTCTTTATTATCATTCATTCACAGTGTTTTCCCATACTTCTATTTTATTTATTTCCTTTTTTGTTCAAAATTTTCTTTCTCAGCTTTCTCAATTTTTCTCTACTTTTTCTTTTTCCATCTCCTACTTTCAAATTAGTCGTTTCTTTTTCTAATCTAATGTTAATAATTTTTTTTCAGTCTGTCACCTTTGACTTGAAACTCATTATTTCTTATCCTCCACTAAAACAATTTTTTCCTAGTAGCCAAAAAACTAATACTTGCAGTTATACTGTCAGCAGAATGCTGACCTCATTTTTAGTTAAACATTTTCTTTATGACAGTGATCAGATCTCTCCAAAAAAAAAGCACATGATGGACACCTTCACTGGCATTATCCTGTTGTTATCAAGTGAGGCATCATCTACATATATAAAAACCAATGCCTGTTGTGTTGTCGGGCACAAATGTCTATGCTATTGTTCAAATCAAATAGTATAGACCAGATACACCTTTCATATTCTGCATACATAATCCAAAAATATAACTGTATAAAATGATATAATTTATGTTGCTTCTCAAAACAAGACAGATATATAAACATTACAAATTGCAACAATGAACACAGACGTTTTAATACCAATTTTAAAACATTTCTGTATAAGCAGATTATGTATATACTCAACATCAAAACTCTATCATATGATGGGTTCACTAAAATAAGATACTTTATTAAAAACTTCATATATTCATACTAATAAAGCCAGCAATTGCTTGGTTGCTTATGTCTTATGGGTGGCCAAACAATTGGACAACAGACCTGAAAATTATTCTAAAATGGTAACATGATTTTGAAGATGAACACAATATAGGTGGTGCTGACCTTCAAAATCACTATAGTTTGGCACTGGTTAACTTAGAGTCAAAACTGCTATTTCCAACCAAATGGAAAGTGATAATTTATTTACAATGGAATGGAATGTTCAAGAGTAGGATCTAAAAAAAAATTATCCAGGCATCAGAAGGAAATACTGCAAATATTATGTATACAGAGGCATTATCAATACAAAATGTCTTAGGATTTTGTCAGAATACTGTTTGCTATATTATCCTTTTTTATCAGCAATATCCGCACCCCAGATAGTTTGGTATATGTTAATTCTTAGAACTATAAACAGAAAAATAACTATGATATAGAATAGATTACCCTTTGATTGGCATAGAAAAGATTGTTAAAACTTATCATGAGACAATGAATTTATAGATGGTGTATATTTGTGAATAGAGTTCCACTTGCTTTAATACTAGGGACAGAGATATTTTTATAACAAAAACATTGATCAAATCTTCTTGATAGATGTTTCCCCATAACCTATTAGGTTATCTTGGGACCACAAGAGAAATCCAAGGCAGTGCAAAGTTGTTCTTGCTCCCTGGACTCAAACACCTATATTTTTTAGCCACCCTGTTTTCTTTTGAAGAGTTCAGCAACAGAAAATGAATGCACAATTGAATATTTTGTGGATATTTTGCATTTGAGGCATAAATTTTGTCTCCCTATTTTACCTTCCACAATAAAAAAAATGATTAAAGAAAAAAAAAATGACATTTAAACATCCTTTTAAATTATAATACAAAATTTGTTAGACACCTATATAAAGTTTTGAAACAGTATGCGTGCACTTTGGTCAGAAATTTAATTGGAAAAATTAAAACTTAATTAAAATAAAAATAAACTAGTAAAGTATGAAAAATATGAAATTAAGGAATTGTTTTTTATATTATGTGGTTTTTCGAGAAAATTTAATTTTCTTTCCATTTTCTTTAAATTCTTTTGTATTAAGAATTTGGAAGAAAATTTATCTTTTACTTTTTTCATGAAAATTGACAAAACCATTATGTGCAATATTCTAGCTCAGAAGTTCTCAAGCCAACCACTGGGCAATCTCAATCTTAGGGTGATGCACAGACTACTCTACCAAATATTTCAGTCATGAAAACTCTCAGCACAATGGCCCATCATCTTTCTAATATCATATGACAGGTTGTAATGGGGCATATAATACCAGCAGTAATGAACAATCCATGACCTAAACTATGAAAGCTCTAGTGTCTACATTATAAAGAGTTTTAAGCAGACAAGAAAACTTTTCAGATTAAATGCTTTCCTTGTAAGAATCTTGAGGTTGAAAAGATTGTTTTCTTTTGTTTTTAATGGCATATCAACCTTTGAGGGTTATTTAATGCTAACTCCATTCTTGTCAAAGAACAGTCATGGTATTATTTAACACATAACAAGGAGATTAAGAGGGTTCATACTTTTCCCAAGAGTATTAGTCCAAAAGTGAATGTAAAAGCGCGATTGGAGTTCAAACTCATATACTACAATATCTCAGTCCAGTACTTTTAGCTATTATGCCAGAGGGACTCCTCTTGAAAAGACTTTAATATCTATGTGATCGACAAATATCAGACAATGTAAATGAAAGCAAATTTATTCAAGATTTAGAGAAAGTTTGGTTCTCTAAAAGATCTTCTTGGAAGAATACCAAATGTACTCAGTGTTAGAACTGAAAACTGTGTTCAGTGAATTTAAAAAATGATATGTTGAAAGTTAACATTCCTATACCAAAATATGTTGTATCTTGAATAAATTACACTTGGATTTACATTTTGTATATGAAAAAGAAATTGTTAAAACTTTACTTGATACAATGAATTTATAGACAATGAGTATTTGCATATATATAAAATGAGTAAAAATAAAGCTGTCAAAATAAATGTTGAACATCTTTACATAGAATAATTCTGCAGAGAGTATTTGAATTTTATAACTTTTTTCATGCATATATGTGTATGCGCGCATGCACAGACAGATAAATGTGTACACATCTATAAGCTATGTGACGTAAAAATATCGACACACTCATCAACATATATATACATATATTTAAACATATACACATCTATATACGTACATATATATCTAAATACACACAACTACATATAATTGCCCTTAGATGTATATGTATACAGTACTGCTTATAAATAAGTTTTCTGTAAATATTTAAAAAAAAAAAACTCATCTTTTAAATAAGAAATAACTGTATTTTTGAATTTTTTGTGGAATATCATTGAATTAAAATGGATGTTATTATGCATTATTTATACCAAACTCTACAGCATATAAACCCTGTAAACAAAAGTATCAATACGTAGCAGTCCAAAAATAAGTACACCACTTATATATAGAGAGAGATTAATGCAATTTTACTTTTGGTCACTGGGTTCAATGCTATTGAGTTTGGTAATAAATAATACCAAATAACACTCATTTTGACTAAAAAAATCCTGGTATTTAAAATTTATTAACTTTTATAAAAATTGTTGGTGGTATACTTATTTTTGTGTAATACTGTATATGGACACATCTTTGGAAAACACAAATATATATATGCATATGTACACATACATATACAAAATGTTCTCTAAAAATTCTGTGTAAATGAACAGACTGATCTGCTTGATCATCTGTCAAGTTATCCACTGTTTTCCACATCTTGCTAGACCTTTCATGCATCTTTTTAAATCACTCCACCATGAAACGAAGAATCTTATTTTCTATCAATTTTTTCCTATCTTTGAGCAAACCACTTTATGCCTTAAGCTCCTTGAACTGTTAGGTAGCACCTCACATGTATATAAGTTCTTTTTAAAAAAAACAATAAAGAAAAAAATTCTGAAATTCTTGTAGTGCAAGATGAGGAAAATGTAAAAGATCTAGCCACTGCTTGATTGTAAGAATCTGTACAGCCTCAAGTGCTATTACCCAATTTGTACAGTTTTGTAAAGATAAAAAAAAGATGGTAGAACGGATGTTTGTCTGTGTTTGTACCTTTCATGTAGAAGAGCGGACTGTCTGTGGTTTTAGCCTTGTGGTTGTATTTTGCTGCTGGGCAGTCTGTTATGGCAGAAGAATAAAACATCAGAAAACATGTCCACTGAACAACTAAATAAATATAAAGCATTCAGGAGTATTAAGAAGAAAAAAGATCTAAAAGAGAGGAGGGAAAAATATGAAGGATTTAAAGTCTTAAGTTGGTGGAGGAGGACATTATGTCTGTTATTTGTTTATAAAGCAGTCAGTGTGTCTCGTTCAGTTTCGATTTCCTGCAGTTGTTTGGAGAAAAAAAAAATTATTTGCTGATGTTAGCAAAAACTGGTGGAATTACAAGGGTAAGAACTTGGGGAAAGAAAAACAAGAGAAACCATCACAAAAAAGAGAGACAGACAGACAGAAATATTGAAAAAAAAAATTAACTGTCCCTTTTTTTTGTAAGTGTGCAATCTTGTTTGTATTTGTTTCTTTCTTAAGATTGGTTGTTCTTCAACAAGCATTTTTATGGTTTATTGATTAATTTCACCCAACAATACCAATTTTGGGCCACTAAATTTAATCTTTACAATTCTCAAAGAATATATTTAGATTTTGAAATAATTTTCAATTTATTAAGTTCAATTCTAAACTTCACATTTTACAGGAAACTTTCTAGATTTTTAATAAATAAAGACATAGTTCTTGACTGAATTTTTGAGATGAAAACTTATTATATATAGGATGTCCTAAAAGTCACCTAGGAATTTCAAAAAAAGAATAAAAGTTTGGAATTCTTTTAATAAACTGATTATTTTCTTTTTAGAATATGAAGTAAACTTTGCCAAATTTCATAAAGGGAGTTAAATTATTTCCATTTTATAAAATTTTCTGTGCTACAGAAAATTATAAACTAAAGTACATGCTCTTTCATTTTTACACACCTAATGTACAAGTCGCTGCTCTAATGTGCAGAATAACAACAATAACAATAAAACTTACCATCCCAATGGTCCCAAGTAGCGTCCACTTGGCAGACAAGAATAAAACAGCCTGTAACTTAATACAGACCCTGCGCCATTACTGAAACAGGCCAGTATATATATATATATATATATATATATATATATATATATATATATACACCAATATATCCATTCCTGGGCCAGCAACCAATGCACTATCCAGGGAATGGACTTTACCACATCCACACAATAGAATGTCCCAGTGACCATAAAATCTCTCCTTCCTTAGAGTTCTGAATAACTCACTTCAAAAACGTAACTAAACTCATTATGTGACTGAGTGCTGACTTTACAACTACCAAACTCAATGAGTTCAATACCTAACTGACTTTTGGGACACCCTGTATCTGTACTTGGCCAAAGAATAATAGGTACGTTTGTGCTAAAAACTCATGATCACTCCTTTCAGAGAGTAACAAGTCAGTGTTTCCCAACAGACTCTACTCCTATGGGATGGTGACTAAAATTATTTCATAGGGATGCATTTAGGTCAAATTTTAAAGAATCTTGTTATCAATTTATAACAACAATGAATTCCTCTCTTACAATTGCTGAACTGATTGAAGAATTAAGAACAGTATTATGGCAAACATTATCTCTCAAGCAAATAAATGGAAGCTGATCCATTCATAAATGATGTCACTACATTGAAGTACAGTTTCCCAACTGGGTTCATACTTCTCCTGAGATGGTATAAGAAGTTACGGGGGGTTGTTGACTTACATAAAGATACAATTTAGGTGTAGCAGAAGCCATTTAAATGTTTTGGGTCAACATTTGTGAAAAGAAATTGGGAAATTCTGAGTTATGTGGTTTGCACTAAAAATAATCCAGAGACTTTTATCACTTACAGACATAGTGGTTAATGACATGTGATATAATAGGTTTTTTACAACCAATCAGGACAGGCCAAGACTAAACCAAAAGCCTTTCATCTGATTCCCCGTTTGTCCAAAAATACAAGTGAGATTGACAACTCAGAGTGTTTATTTTTCAGAAGCCAACCAACATAATATGCAGAACACCAACAGATCTGCTAACTTTCTTGGCATTGAGTCTCTCAGACATGACTATGACTTGTTTCACCAAATCAAGAATTTTACTCATATTTCAATTAAGTCTCATTCTTGCATCATCTACTTTTACATTTTATTCTCTATTAAAAACACTGCATGCTTGACACATCAACCACTAAAAAGCAACTCACTTGAGTGTAAATTTTGTCATGTTTCATAATAGTATTGTTACTGTGTTTATTTCATCTGACCTCAGATCTAAGAGCCCACAAGAAGTAGACAGGGGAAGCAGAAAGATTCATTACCTATCTCTTCTTTCAGATAAATGATTTAGCTGCTCACTTTAATGTTTATTAAGCCAAAACTTAGTTATAAATTTCTCAATGGGTCATTTCACTGGACCAAATTTTTTCAGTCAGCTAAGGTTATCTACAATCTTGTCTGTTATTATAGTCACAATGTTTTGCACATTATAACTTGTTATCTGTCAGTCATCAGTTCAATCCAATGGGTGGGTGATCTATGAAAATCATATCCACTGGTTTAGTTGAAGTGACTGACAAACAGCAACTCAAGGACTGATTAGCCAGGAAGAATTAACTAACAAGATATCCTTGAAGTATGGACAGTAGAATGAGAACATTTCACCCCTGTGGATTGAATAAAAGGTTCAGTTTGAAATTCCCAGAATATTACTGATTGTGACTGATATTAGAAGAAAGCAGAAGAGTTTCAATGTCTCAAACATTGTTACTAAAACAACAATCAAGTTGAGGATGCTAGTTCATCATTGTATAAAGATGCTTACCTATCTCCCTTGCAGAAGAATTAAACATTACTAATTAAAACACAATCCCCAAATTCAAAAGAGCAAACCAGGTCTCTATTTCTGTTGTTCAGTATATTTGCCTCCTCAATAAAACAAAAAATAAAAAAGACACAAGATCAGGTCATACATGCAAGGAAAGGCAAAAATTGCTCAGTATCATTGGCTTTTGCTGCAGACAACCTAGTCAGTGGCAAACTGAGTAGATGAGCAGTAGTTCAGTGCACAAACCACAGAGAAGCCAAGTAGTAAAAGTATTATTTTTGAAGTGGCTTCAAATTAATCAATGTTTTTAACACCACAAACTACTGTCTTCTATTAATATACTCATTATTATTGGAAATAAGCACTCCATAGATTTCTTTGTATTTTTAAGATATGGAGCTTTTAAAACAAATATCAATTTAAAAAAAAAAATATATATATATATATACATATATATGTATATACAAGGAATAGATGGTAAAATAGATTGCCGATAGATCCTCCACAATGACCTTGGTATAATTTCAACCCTACTGATATGGAGGTACTGTTTGAGAGAAAGACCCTCAGGGATGAGGCATATTTAATTTAAGCTGTTTTACCAGAAGAGGAGCCATTATTGCTCTTAGTCTGATAATTAGTAAACTCACTTGTTATAATTCTGAAATGAACTATTTAATGATTGGCGTGCAGTAAGAAAATCCATTTAAAAAAATTTGCATGTTTATAGGTTCATCAATAAAGAGGAGATCATTCACCTCTCAGGAAAATTACTTGTCTCTTCCTGTGAATGTGATATGAACAAGCTAATGTCTAAAATAATAGGACTTTCCAGTTTCTAAGAGAAAAATTGGGGAAATAAATAAGTAGAATAAAAACAAAGAAAATTTCCTAATGTGAGTGCTAACAATCACCTTGATATCATATCAACAAAATAAAAACTTCACAAGGATGGTTTTATGTTATAATTTAAAAAGCAAAAAGTTTTCACAGCAAAAGAGTAACTCTCATAAGTTGATTCTATACTCTTTTATTGGTTTTTCTTATGTCATCAAAAACTAGCAAACCATTTAAGATTAACTTTGCAATATTTTTTTTATCAAATCAAGAATTGACTAAATTTATTCTTGAATAAACAATATTTGTTGTTTTCATTTTTGTTTTCATAATAATTGTTTGAAGTTGGGATCATCACAAATTTGTAAGATTTAAACTGATCAAGCAGGTTAAAAATGAATCTGAAAGTTGAAAACAAATGAAAAAATATCATAAAATTCATTTCTGAATTATCATAAAGGTTACCTATTTAAGACATAATAGATGACATATCATATACTTGAGATACTCTGCATATCTTCCAGACATTTTGTACATCAATTGACATCACACTATCAGGAAATAAAGAACTCATTTTGTTATGTTTCTTTGTCTGAGAAAGCCATTTCATACCCAAACTTTTTCCTAATAAGGCTTTCTAGATTTAATTTACATGTAAGTAAAGACAGAGTATATGAAGTGCTACCAAACGGTTCAGGTAATTTGAAATAAATTGATCAGTTTGAATATTGGTCAAGTTAATTTATATTTTCAAGTTTTTTCCAAATTTCCTCTTAACATCACTGCACTAGAAAATAAAAAAAAACTGTTAATTCTTTTAAATTCCACTTTGTTTAAGGAAGCTATTTTGTACCACAAGTTATCTGACCTTCTGGGAAACCCTAACTTTCTCTCTCTCTCACACACAAATATATATATATATATATATATATATATATATAGGCTTTATGTATGTATGTGTGAGTATGTGTGTACACATGTATATACATGCACAAATATTAATACACATATATATGCATGCACACACTCCTATACATATATATATATATACATCTCTTGCATGGAAAATAATACCAATTGTATTACATGCGCAAATATAAAATTGCCCATTATTTAAAAAAAAACATATATATATATACATATATATATATATATATATATATATATATATTTCTTTAAGAAAAAACAAAACCGGTCACATTCGGATTATAAATTTATTTCCATCCTGTTATGGGTTTTGATATAAATCAAAAACACCAAAATTAACAGGACTTCTTCAGATCTAATGGATAAAATAATTCAGAATAGACACAGGAAAGAAGGGTGGGAGGGGGTAGAAGAGAGGTGAAGAGTTTTCTCCTCATTTAGCCCACTTACGCTTTTTTTATTGCCGGTTGGAATTATAGTAAATCAATTTTTTTATTGTTTAAAATCTAAATATGTTTCAACTTAAAACTCCAGATTTAATACTAATTTAGGAAAGTACAACTTTCTTTAATAACCTTACATAAGGATACAGTTATACTTATATTAAAATAAATTCAAAATTTAAAATTAGAATTTTTAATTTCAAATTTTATTTTCGAGCCTATTAATTCAGTTACCCTTCCATTGAAGAGTATGTACACATCACATGGTTTCTTCTCTTTTTTTTATTTTATTTTATTTTTATTCATTTCACCTTAAAACTCAATTTAATCCTATGTTTTTTTATTTAAGCATTATCTATGATAATTTGTCTATAGTTTAAATTTATTCCCATGTCTACATCTAGCTATTAATTCACATAGCTGATTTAATAATTTTTCAGGGTCCAGGTATATCATTATTTGTATTTTTTCCTCTAGGCACAGATTACATCTACTATCAAAACATTTTGGAGTATTTGACTTTTTCAATATGGACCATTGAATCTCAGGGATTAAACCTTTATTTTTCAAACTCCAAAAATGCTTAGATAGGGCTGTTTGGTGTTTCAGATGTACATGGAAGAAAGAAAATTTATGATTCATGTATCTAATTTTCCATTTCGCGGAGGAAATTCCAATATAAGTTTTTTTATCCTTAACATTCTCTTTTGGGTAAATAATTCCTTAGTATACTACATTATTTAAGTTACATAATCCATTCATAGGACAATTATTTCGCGTTTTACAATGACATTCGTTTTGCTTACCATTATTATTATTGTTATTATTATTCGTTCAGTCCTGAAATTCCTTAATTATCTCTTTATTATGATTATTAATTATTGGAAAAATATTTTTCATGAAGGAGTAACTAATTTTTAACATTTTTCTACTAAATATTTTATGTAGTATATTATCATATTTAAAGTGCTTATCTATCAGTTTCAAAAAAATATTTACCTACATTTATACTAGCTATTCTACAAAAAGGGGGGTTAAACCATATAATTTTTCTTTTTCAATTTTTTTGACCAGACTTCTTATTTTTTTCTTTATTAATATCATTAGGTATATTTTCTTCTTGAGCTCTTTACCAGGAAAATTTGAATATTCACTGTTGAATGGTCTTTTTATCCTGATGGAATTACTCCCAACTCTGGTTTAACTGGACCGAATAATACACACACACACACACACACACACACACACACACACACACACACACACACACACACACACACACACACACACACATATATATATATATATATACACACATATATATATATATATATACACACATTATATATATATATATATATATATGTGTGTGTGTGTGTGTATGTGTGTGTGTGTGTGTGTGCATGTATATATATATATATGCACAAATATAAATATACATATATTTTTGCATACACACACTCATATATATATATATATATATATATATATATATATATATATATATATATATATATATGTCTTCTGTGGAAAATGATACCAGTTGTATTACACATTCAAATGTAAAATTGGCCATTATTTTTTTAAAAAAGCTTGTGTGTATGCGTATGAGTGTAATTACACATGTATATATACATATATAAAGAGAGAGTGACACACACACACACATACATACACACACACACACACATATATATATATGTATATATATATATATATATATATATATATATATATATGTGTGTGTGTGTGTGTGTGTGGGTGGGTGTGTGTAAAAATCATATATAAAATTATTTTCTGAAACATGATAAAAACAAAACACTCATTTACTCATTAGCCCATATATCTAATAAATAATTTGCTGTCTTGTTTTGTACGAACTTCCTGACTTAATTTAATCAGCAAGGTCCTATTTGTGCTGAAAGCAAATAAAATTGGCATCCCAAGGATCATTTCTTCTTCCTATTGGTTTTAATGTTAGGGAATATTTTATAGTAAAATTCATCAGAAATTTTTATTTGTACAGAAAGCAAATCAAATTGGTACCCAAAAATGTGGATGTCCAAAAAACAAATAAAAAGAAGCTATCCAGTACTTAAAGAGGTATACCAAAGTTTTTGTGGGTTTTTTTACATCATGATAAATAAATATCTCTCATTTACATACATTACATCTTAAAGCACAGACATCATTCTAGATTCAAAGACAATATGTTTTAATGTCTATTATCTTTATTCAAACTGAAAGTCTGCTGCTTAAATATATATTATGGACAAGTAAGACATTTTTAATCTATTTGTTTGAATTTTATTTGTGATAATTTTTGTTAATTTTCATTTAGCATTTAGTCTAATTTTAAATTATTGGTTCAATATACCTGCTTGAAAAGAAAACCTTAACAATAATAGATTTGTGTAAAATGAAATTTTTATGTAACAAAATGTACTTAAAGGCATTATGTTTATCACAAGCAATACTTGGTAATTATATATATATTTGTGTTAGTATATATATATATATATATATATATATATATATATATATATATACGTGTGTGTGTGTGTGTGTGTGTGTACAAGTAAGTTTTTTCTTCATCTTTATCAACAAAAGTAATGTACTCCTCTGGTTCCTATCTGATTCATGTAAATATGGCCAAGTTGATAAAATCATAAATGTACTCATTTCTGATAATGTGTCAAAGCCACACCTGCCACTGAACAATTATTAGAAATATAAGACGGATACATTAATTTCTGGCCATGGAACAAACCTGACTTGATCTGATAAATACAAGATGTAAAAAGTAAAGTTGGTGACCATAGTCGAGGGTGACCTGAAGGCTCCATTTTCAATAGCTACAACCCAGAGGCGTAGGGAAGGATGCTACTCCTTTCCCTGGATTGCTCCACTTTACGCTTGATACGTACCTCATAGCACTGAGTGTAAAGCAAGGAAGTATCAACAGCTTACACTCAAAACTAATTTTAAAAATGGAAAAATGTCCTCAAGGATTTCTTTCTTTTTTTTTTTGCTTGAAAGAAACAATCTTGAATTTCTGTAAAAAAATATAGAAAAACATACTTTCATCTGTTATAACCAAAACTAATTTGTTAATCAGTTTCTATATTTTGTTTATATTGCTTTGGCAATACATTAGATGATACAGTTCATACCACCTCAAACTTTCAGCAGGATGGAGATTGCAGACATTATAATATTTATGATGTTTTAAGTCTTGTGTCTCAGGATTATGCTTCCTTAATGGTTTATATTCTGAATTAAATTAAAAAAAAAAAAAAAGTATTTCTTGCCAAAAAAGAAATAAAAACATAAAAAATTTACACAGAAAATTTTTTCACAGCAGATAATAAACATATCTAATCAGAAAGCTGGTTAATGATGGTTATTACCCTTTACAGGATTTATAAGCAGACAAACCTCCATTCCAAAATATTGTCCAATGAAAAGACAAATAAAAAAAATCTATAAAAAAGAGTAACACATTTTTACAATTTAAATCCTTTTCTATTTTGTTACACTTAAATTATAAAACATACAATGAAGGAATTTAAAAAAAGAATTGTCCACATGAAAAAACATTTTTAAAGAAATTGAGAAAAAATATAGATAAAGTTAGGTTAGACTATTTGGTTTAATGGCATATCAACCCTTGATGGTTATTTAATGACAAATCCTGTTTAAACATACACACACATCCATATATGTAATGGAATAGTTTGCTGGTACTTTTAATATCAAACAAGTTAGAGCTCATTTGTTTGCATCTAGTTAAATGGTTTCAAGTATTGCTATTTAACATTAGCAATTCTATTTATCAAATATTCCTATCTATTATAAACAACTTGCAGAGATGTATTATTTCAAATCACTAACAATAATGACCCCAAGCAAAAGAGAGAACAGTTCTATTTGACCCATAGATGGGACCCTAACAGGTACTACCACTCTGGGTTAGGAGTAATGGTAATTAAAGGATACTCCACATTCCCCAAAGCACCAAGCTAAGAGTCTCACCATCAGATAGTTAGGTGTCATATCCAAGACACTTGTTGGTGGAATCATGCAGAGATGCAGTTGGCATATTCTACAGCTCCACCCCACTGTGCTAATATTTAAATTTAAGTGCTTCCACACAGTTAAATGGTTTCAAGTATAATAAATGATAGAATGGTTGATAAAAATTTACTGGTTACATTCCTAGTAACAATATAAAAAACAAATAGTTGAAAAATTTGCCTTGGGAAGAGCAACATCAACTTCAATTTTCCCTGAAGGAAAGTTTCCATTTATAAACATCATTATTTTTTTCAAAGGTAATTCATACAATGAGTTATTTTTTTAAAAATCTAAAAATTATTCTTTTACATAACATTGATTAAAAATTATTTGAATTAATTAAGGAGGAGTGATTGACACATAATAAAAACAAAAACATGTTGACTCCAAAATTTTGAGTGGAAACTTCTTTTGAAATAAACTTCATTCTTTTGTGCATAATTACAGAACATTTTCATAAAACCTGATAATTGGATGATTTTTTTGTGGACTTTTAAAATCAGTGTTTTTTTGGGGTATGCGTCTAACAGGTGTGTAATTCTGTTCATATCTAATACTAAGCACAGCTTGGTACAGGAGAAAAATAAAAAGGGAGAAAGTACATTGCACTCTTCTTTTCGGTGAAGAGAGTCTGCCTTAGAAATTAGAACTAATGTTAACAAAATTTAGCTTAGTGCATTTGAAAGCCAAATTGTAGTAAATGGAAATTCAGTATTGATGTTTATAAAGCCAAGCTTAGTACTGCACAAAGTCAAATGATGGGAAATTATGTTTGTGATGTGCCATTGATATCATGATACTTTATACTGGATATAGTATTAAAGTATCTCATCCAGCACACAAACCATTTAACTAAGCTTGGTAAATAAGAGTTGGGTACCCAGTAAGAAATAGATTTACTTATCAGCACATCTATTTGAATCACTTGTTAACCTTTTCTCTCTGATGATACACAAATATTTATCAAGCCATTGTTATTATGGCACAAAACCACAGTGAGGTCACACCGTAAGGATCATTCTCATTACAATAGAAATAGTTGTAATGCTTGCAAGATGAGCTCGCTCACTATTGCTCCTGAGTGAGGCACCCTAAAATATATTATCATATTGATATTTATTCAGCTAAGCTTACTATAGTACAAGTTCAAATGTAAGATTTATCCAGTGTGGATCAAAATAGCTTAAGTTTCTTTGTTTAATGACATATCAACCTTCATAGGTTATGTAAGGCCAAAGCCACTCTTGTAGAACATCAGTGATGCTATTCAATCCATAGCTGAGGAGGGGGAGGTCCATACTTTTCTCAAGGGCAATAGTCCAAAAGTGAATGCAATTGGAGTTCAAACTTGCTTACTTCGAGGCCATAGGGGGAGTCCTTGTGGGGTACTTTAGTACAGTAGTAATGGTTTGCAATATAGGCATGCTAACAATTGCTCCACAGTGAAGTGTACTTAAATATATTACTGTATTGGTATTTATTAAACTGATGTTATTATGACACAAGTGTAGGTTACTCAGTGAGGATCAATCTCATCATAGTCATAACTGTCCACTAGATGGGCTCTTCAGGTATTCTTAAATACATTATCATGAATAACAGGATTAACTGAGAATCGATTAAAAATATCTCCTCTTTCTCTTTCCTTCTTCTGTAGCTATAATTTTGCGTAAAAATCTTCATATTCTTTATCTTCTTCAATTAGTCCTTTCTTTCCTTTATTCTTGCAGTGTTTTCTTCTGTTTACTCAAATAATACTCACTCTTTTGATAGATCTTAGAATAGGCCAACTTAGAATACTCCTAGGTCTACTCTGATCAAGAGTGGTAGAACTTGTTATGATCTCATGTATGATTCAAACAGATCTGTTAGAAAATTATTAGTATTAGATAGAAATACTTGAAACCAAATAACTGTGTGCAATCAATGAATAGGAATAGTTACTTGAAACCATATAATCATATATGAATTATTTGTATTTGATAGGAATACTTGAAACCATAAAACTGTGTACAAATCATTTGTATTCAGAATGGTTACTTGAAGCTATAATTATTTACAAAAATATAAAACTATTAATTTCACAATCAAACCTATATTTTGAAAAAAAAATATTTACAAAGATATTTTAAAGATACCAACTATACTTTTACTTTATCAATTAAATAAACCACAAAGTGTTGAAATCTTGCTAAACAGACAAACCAAAGCTTTTTTTTTTTTAAATTTCTATTTCTTTTTAACTTATTTTCTATTTGATTTTTCTTTCTTCTGTTGACTCAAGAAATGCCTTATATTAACATAGAAACATAAGATGTCATTACTCAATAGAGAAAACAAGTTGCTGATAAACTGTAGACATATATATATATATATATATATACATATATATACAACTAATAATAATAAAAATAGTGACAAATGAAAATAGGTTTCTATTCTGCTTATAACATTAACTGGATAAAAAATAGACATTCAAGCTTTCTCATATATCATAACAAACATTAAAATATTTTTGAAGATATCATTGTTTAATATCTTCCCCTACATACATCTCAACTTCTGTAATGTATATTCAATTCCATGTACCACAATCAAAATACGTGTAATCATTCCCCCAGTCGGCATGGCTAAGAATACACAAACTGAATCTCCTGCAGAGTGGTAAAACCCACCCCAGAGGAGTGTTCTGGGCATGACACTAAACAACACCAGATAGTGAGGCTCTAGTTCTAAAGATCTGAGGAGTGTGTAGTATCCATTCATTGCCATAACTCACAAGTGTAGAATATCAGCTCACAACCAGCAAAGATCTCTGGACTGCCCATTTGTCAAGAATATGTAGGTGAATAGACACCTCTCATGCAGAAGTGTTGGGCAGGTCCATCCTAGTCAAGTGGACCAATCCACATGCTGCACAGGCACTCTCCCAGAAAAGAAGTGAACAAAGTAGGCTAGTTTTTGGGAGACAGCCATGTTACTTTTGGCTTCTAATGGTGATTGCTGTTTGTTATTCTATATCTCCCTTATTGCGTGTTGGCAATGGTCTTTCAGGGGGAGTAAGTTCCTTCAATCCTGGCTTGTTGTGTGGGAGCAGACGAGATAAAGCCCGAGCAGACCTTGATTGCATCATCATGGGTGGCTCATTGGTACTGCTTGGTGGCAAGAGTGGTTGTGATGACATTCCACTGTTTGTGGTTTGCAACGCTGGTGCTTTGCTTTCATCATTCCCCTGTAGTAGTGGTGGTCCATTTATAGGACTTAGAATTGGATGTGGGGCTACAGAGGTTTCGAGTTTCCCTAGGAATCTGTGATTCCATGAAGTTATCCTCCCTGATCTGTCAACTCTGATCCGGTATTGGTTGTGAGGGAGAGTTTCGACGATTAATACTGGATCAGAGTTGATGGATCAGGGAGGATAACCTTGCGGAACCACAGATTCCTCGGGAAACTCGAAACCTCTGTAACCCAACATCTAATTGTAAGTCCTACTAATGGACCACCACTACTACAGGGGAATGATGAAAGCAAAGAATATGTAGGTGAATAGACACCTCTCATGCAGAAGTGTTGGGCAGGTCCTTGCAAACCACAGGTCCTTGCAAACCACAGACAGTGGAATGGTGATCCTGTATGGTGTGTCTCCCATTTGCATTGTGAATTAAGGTGTTGGTAGTCAATAGTCCTTCGTGGTTTGCCGTTTTTCTTTGCGGTTATAAGCATCATGCTACACCAATCGGTAGGCATACCGATAGGCATTGGGGTTATAATTCTTTGATCCAACAGTGCCAGGTCGTTGTCAACACTGAAGTGGTGCCTCACTTCCCAGTATTGGCTGACTTCCAGTGTCGTGAGTCTGCGTGTTCTCGGGAATCCCCTTTGTATCGTCTCAATGAGTTTGATGTATTGTGGGGCTCTGCATCCAGCTGCACGGATGAGGTCTGGTGAGGTCAGAGCTGTGTTACTGTTTGCTCCGAATATTGCCATGGCTGTTGTTGATGCAACCCAATCATCCATGTCATCAGATTCTGTCATGTCTGATTGTTTTCGTTGGGTTATGGGAGACAGCATCAGAAGCTCTGTACCACGTTCCTGGACAGTGTTGGATAGTGAACCTGTACCTTAGGGTTTTCTCTTAAAGCCTGAACAATCTGGGATTTTGAATCTTGCTCAGGTCCCTATCCCCAAATAGTCCTTTTAGTGGTTCATGGTCTGTGACCACTATGAGGTTAGGGCAGCCCATGATGAATAAATGGCATTTTTTTAATGCCCATGCAATTGCTGCTGCTTCACCTTCGATTGGCACATATCTTCTTTCAGCATCAATACAGAATCTGCTGCCAGCAAATATCAGGTGCCATCCATCAGGGCAACAGATGGGGGCTCTGTTGATAGCACATGAACAATGTTCTTGTAACAGAAGGAAACCCATTCCTTCTTTGCTCCAGTCTGGAGTGAGGCAGGTGATGCGATTCTTCTCAAACGTCGCAATGCCATCCCGGACTAGGTCGACTATGACCTGATTGGAATGTTGGAATGCAGCTTCAAGGCCCTGGTCCCACACAAAATTTGAATCTCATTTAACAAGATCGTGGAAGGGGAGCATGACTGGACCAAGTGAGTATGCCTAGGCAACCTGATTGACCAGTCCGAACCCTGATCTTGTGTCGGTTAGTGTCTTTGGGATAGGGAAGTTTAGTATTGCTTCCAACATGGACTCAGAAGGGGTTACTCCAGAGGGTGTTATCTGGAGCCCTCTGAACTGTACTGCGTCCTGGTAGAACTGGAATTTGTCCCTGTTGAGCACGATTCCATTTTTGCGCAGTGTGACAAGAAGTTGAAGGTGTGATAGAACGATTCTTCGATGCTTGGATCATAGAGCAGGGTGTCATCTATGATTTTGACTTTGCGGGGGATATCCTTTATTATTTCATCATACGTCCGAGTGTAAGCATCTCTGGATGTATGGTAGCCCTGTGGCATCTTGAGGTACATAAATCTACTCCATTCAGGGATAAATGTTGTCAGTGGTTGGGATTCTTTGTCTAGGGGGACCGAATGATATCCATCAACCGCATCGAGGACTGTTTTTTTTTGTTCGGTGGCACTTGTTCTATAACAAGTTCACTCTGACCCTTAGTAGGTAGCACCTGTTAGGGTCCCATCTATGGGTTAAATAGATCTGTTTAGAATTATATTCATTTTCAATAGGACTGTATGCAAAAAAACTTTTAAGAAACAACTACATTAAAAATGTGAATATGAATATATGAACTTGATTCCCTAACCATAAAATAATCCAAGACAAGTTGACATGCAATTAAAACCAATCAATCATAATTCTACAGAATCTTGTATTAACAGATGATGTTGAAAGTGTAAAACAATTAAGTGCAATATGTTGTTTTAATATTTGCAATGTCTCCTAAATTTGCGGGATTCCTGTGGTGAGAGTTGTCTATAATGATATTGATGCTTCTGTTTGGGAATGAATGAAGAACAGTTATTTGCAGTTCCTTGTTTTCTTCATTATATCAAGAATTTTGAGGATCAAAGAATGACATTCAGTATAAATGTGAACTCCAGAAAATTATCATTTGGTTGTAAATTTGGCTGGAAATTGCTTTATTTTCTAAGAGCATTTTAAGTTGATTGCTTATCAAAAATCTCAATATAACATACTGTGGTTGATGAGCTATGGTTAAAAATATATATATATATATATATATATATATATATATATATATATATATATATATACACACAAACATAATTAAAATTTGGGAAATATATAAGATCATATGAATTACATATATAAATAAATTATTATACTGATATTTATAAAAACAAAACTTAGCATCAAATAATTCTTCCAGTGGCAGTCACTCAGCGAGGATCACACTCCTTCCTACATTAGTAATGGTCTGCTAGACTAACAAACAATTTTTCCATAGTGAAGTACTTGGGAACTTATTGAAAATCGGGCTGGAAATTGCTGTGGAAATATAAAGAGTTCAGTGATCAAAACAGAAAAATGAAAATTACTGGCCTGAATAATTCATGGAATAATAACAATACCAAAAATCAGAATTTCAGACAATGCCTGCCAAATATCAAGAATTTTCCTAAAATAGCAACATGAAAAATCTGTGACAGCCATTTTTTGGAAGTCTCAAGTTCAAAATAGAACTCAAGAGACAAACACTTTTCAGTCCGACAACGACATTTAATGACAGATGAAAGAACTCGGTTGTTCTTAAAGAGTGCATAAATGGTGGACTTTGTTGATGCCAGACATTTGAGAATAGTTGTGTTGCTGAAATTTGTAACCCAAAAATCAGTCTATGAGTCATGCTGAGGATTGACATCGATTCAGAATTATCATTTTATTATGAAAACATACACACAAATATTGATTTTTATTGCTAAGTTGCATATGCTAGAGATGGACAAACAAACACAAGAATTTTTTTTAGGATTGTATGGTTTCTATCAGAAACTGACAATGGATATAGTAGTCAGTCTGCTGCCATTACTTGAGCAGGTGAGGTTACTTGGGTGGAAAGTGGATTGGGTGCATCCATAATTTTGATATGAATGAACAAAGAGGTAGATTCATGCCTTTCTTAAGGTATTTCAGAAATTGGAATTTAAACTTGGTTTGCTAATTACATTTTTTCCTAGTTGGTTACCGTATACTTCCAATATAAATCTGGGCTATTGGCCTAATGAGTAGAGTGTTCGGCAATGGTCCAGGAGATCAGGGTTCAATCCCAGGTCAAGTCATACCAAAGACTCAAAAAATTGTGCTTGATACCACCTTGCTTAACACTCAGCATTATAAAGTAAGGATCAAGAGTAAAGTGGAGCAATCCAGGGAATGGATTAGCTCCTCCCCTACACCTTGGTATAGTAACCCTTGAAAAGGGAGCCTTCAGGTCACCATCGACTCAGGTCACCAACTTTACTTATAAGGTATGGAAATATAGTTAGCATTTAAGTCTAGGAGTGAATTCAATGCGCACAAGGGGTTTCATGCAAGTTGTCTGTGTTATACTAAAATTAGTTTGGGAAATATCAATATACTTATATATAAAATACAATTTGACTATATATATCCTATCTTCAGTCCATCAGCCTTTCCTCAAAATCTTGTTGACATGAAGAACAATTGGCCTTACCCTACTATACACTATACATACCCATAACATGTTTGTATTTACTCAACCCCTCCATTATGAGCAGGATGTGATACAAGGTCAATTTTTAAGTGGAATATAGCTGGTTTGAATTCAGAGTTTTCCTTCTCCTAGACTGGCTATCTAATCAAGCCTAAAGAACCCAGTCTGTCTTACTATTTACCCATACCTGTGGGTAGAAGAGATGTATTCACGCCTTTCACAAGGGTATTAGCACAAACTAAAATGCAATCAGCCTCATACAGGATTTGAACTCATGTCGGCAATTCCATTTTTTATGATGGTAACCATTATGCTAAGTGCATCTTGTTGCCCAATGATATGTTATTCAGGTATTTGTATTTAAAGTTACTCTTCCCCAAGGCTGGTTGGTTTACTAAGGCTTCTTAACTATTTTACCCTTAATGTTCTAATAATAAATGCTACTCAAAGCAAAGTAAAGATAAAATAAGTAGACTACAATGCTTAATCTCATCCTCTCTTTCCCTTTTTGCTTTTTTCCCTTCTTTTTTTCCTCTTACACTATATCTTTCTATATTCCAGTTTTTGTGTTCTCTTTTTTTCAATTTTCTTTCCTTCCAATTTATTCTCTTTTCACTTTCATCATCCCATGTTTGCTTACTTTTTTGCTTACTTGGGTGATTTGAAAGGCTTTAGACAACTGATGCTCCTGTGTTCTCAAACATAAGTGAGGAAAAGTATTGATCCATATGTAAATAATCCTATTATTCATGATGAAAACTATATTTATCTGATGTTTTTAATATCTCAAAGCCAAAAGAGTTAACAAGATCACAGACCCTTATGACTTTAACATTTATTTGGCACAACAAATATCTAATAATTTTGAATTGTATTTCCTTCAACTTATAAGACACTGAAAACTATAAATCAAAATTCAGACTTATTGAGATACATTTTTATAGAGAGTTTGATTCTCAGTGGGTGCCCTACACTTGACCCTAATAAAGATTTAGGCACTTTGACATGGAGCAATGAATAGCAATCTTATCTTATATACCATTACTACTGCAGTGAGTAAGAGCCTTACAGGGTGTCTCAAGTGTAGAGTTGAACTAGTCTTACAGACCATTACTATTGTAATGAGTTTAATCTTTAGTGAGTTCTCCACATTTTTGGATATTACATCAAAGTAGTAAGATAATGCTACTGATCCTGACACATCAAAAGAAAACCTTGAGGATCTACAAGATAGAATAATATTGATATCATCTCATCTAGTCTTGAAAGTTCTTCAAAATTAAGACGTCATTCTTTTGAATAGAACAGATTAGGTATCACTATACCATTGGTGACTCTGTTGGTGGAATTGTAACCTGAACCTACACATCAGTCAGGAAATCTCATTGCCCATTGCTAGTTCATTGCACATTGCAAGTTCATTGCTAGTTCATTGTGCCTGCATTGGGGATACTCCTCACAGGTACTGGTATACAATTCATCTTGAAGATCATCACTTCGGTGGCATATCAACCTTCATATTTGACATACCATTATGATGGCTGAATCTTGTCTCCTTTCTCAGATCCTTTAGTGTAGAGCTATCCACTGGTCATTGGTTTTAGGGTGGGCAGATAAAAGAGTACTAAGACTATCTCTATATTATTCTCAAGTAGTGCAGTGTTGTCTGTAAGAATTGGAAATATGCATGGCTGACCACAGGGGATGGAATATTAATTGATACAGGCTACTAATGAATGAATTTTATGAAATCTTAATAAATCTAATTTACAAGAATAATTTCTAGATAGAAAGACTAAATTTTATTTTTCTGGTTAAAAAGAGAAAGAAAGAGAAATAACATATACAAGGATCATTAAATAAGTTTCCAGACTTTTTTTTCGTATGGGCACTTTTATTGATAGTACACACATGAAACTCTAGTCCCTTCAAAGTAATTTCCTCTGGCTGCAATGCAATTGTTGTACCATTCCAACAACTTCTGGAAGGCCCCATCGAAGTCCTCTTGTGTGAGTGTGTCAATGACCTTTGTTACAGCCTCTTTCATCTCCTCAGTTATCTCATAACAAAAGCCTCTGAGCTTAGGGAATAACCAAAAGTCACTGGGAGTAAGGTCTTGACTATAGGGAGGGTGAGGAACTGTCTAGATGCCCATCATATTCAAATAGACTGTGGCTAGGATTGAGTGGTGGACTGGTGCATTGTCCTAGTGGAAATGCCACTGACCCGATTTGACCCGATAGCATCTCTTCCTGAACTCCCTTAAAACCTCAACATAGTATTCCTTGTTGACTCTCTGTCCAGTGGGAACCCAGTGCAAGTAGATCATGCCAGTGCTGTCAAAAAAAGGAATCATCAAAAGTTTGTCGATGGATTTGCTGTCAGGCCTTCTTGGGCCTGGGGGAGACACCATGCTTTCACTGGGAACTCTGTCTCTTGGTGTCTGGGTCATAGCAGTAGATCCAGCTTTCATTGCATGGCATTTTTTCCAAGTTTAAAACAGAATTTTATTGCATATCATTCTTCTAAATTCCAGATTGCATTTTTGAAATTCACTAGCTGTGACAATCAGGCTTTAGCTGTTCATTTGAACCTGAAATCATCAAAATTGTTCAGTCATCTCATAAGATGTATAGCAATAATATACTGAATTTTCAAGAGTCTACAACAATTTTAAATGCCTGTACAAAAAAAGTCTGGAAACTTATTGAATGTAACTAAGAAAAGAGAGAGAAAAATTGAAAAAGAGAAACAGCACACAAGAAGAAGAATGAGAGCAAGAGAAACATACAAGAGAGAAAGTTAAAGCATATAACAAAGAGAGATAGTGAAAAAGAGAAATAGCATACAACAAAGAAAAACTGAGGGAAGGAGAAAGAGAGGGTGGGATAGAGGGATGAACTCTAAGAAACAGGAAGCCAGAAAAGAACAGATTTTTTAAAAACTAAAAGTAAAGATAAAAATTAAAGCAAAAAAGAACAATGGAAAATGTATACAAATCAAATGACAGCAACAGAATAGATATTAAAAAGAAACTCATATATAGGAAAAATCTTAAAAAAAAAAAAGAAACAACATTGAAGGGAAGCCACAAAATATGTTAAAATGAAAAAAAAGATTCCTTACTATGGAGCAATGGTGAGCAATCTAGTTTCACAGACTATTGCTAGTGTAAAGAGTTCAATCCTTAATGGGAGCTAAACACTTGCAGTCTTTTGCAAGATCAAGGTAAACATAACCCTTAGAATCTGAGTAGCTGTATTTGTGCCACTACCAAGAACCTGGGCTGCTTGAATTCTGATAGGGGAGTCCTTATTTCTACATCAGCATTGATTATTGAATATTACCATCAGTTGTTAGGAATTACAATATTTAACATTTGCAGGTATTTTTCAGTTCAGAGCTCAGGCTGAGAGATTCAAGGTGTAGCTGTACTGATCTGCAACCTATCTTGTCTTGCCTACTTATCAATCTCTTATCATGTGTATGTTTTTTTTTTAAAGTTACAATTGGTTTTGGTTGACACTGAAGAAACCATGGGTTGGGTCCACAAAGAAAAAAATGAACCCAAGAATATCATCATATGGCCATCTTTATTGATATTTTCTCTTTGAAACAATCCTGGGAGTGGCATGTGTGACACTTAATTTTTTCATCTTAAGTTGAGCAAACACTGACTATATCATTCAGGATGGTTGACAAATCTTGGTCATTGTTCAGCTCTGTATCCAATTCTGTGACTCTCTCCTAACATTGCAGGTTACCTGACTTGAACTCTTCTGGCAACCAACTATAAACCATAGTGAGCAGGACACTAGTTGGGCCTGCAGGTCATCTTTCTCTGCATCTAACAGCCAACTGCTCATTACTGACTTTTTTAAAACTACAACCCAAAACAAGGACCTTCTCCTCTGCTGAATAAATGAGGTTTTACTTTTGTGGACCCTCACCATTTGCTTTACTATCAAAGACAAAAAAGAAAACAGGATCCCTGGTGATCCAACCCACAGTTAATTGTACCAGTGCATTAAGACTTCAGTTTATCACAGACATCAAAAAAATAATCTTTTCTTTTCTATGGAGAAATCCTTATTTCTATTTTATTATCTTTTAAAATGTGCAACTTCCCTAACTTGTTTATCTATTACTTTAATACTGTTAAGCATATACATACACATATGCATAACAGTATTAAAATGATAGTGTATACATATGGATATAAACATCTGTACTTATATATACTCATAAGAATAAACTCACACTCACACATATGTATTGTAAGTAAAGTTGGCAATGGTAGTTGAGGGTTACCTGAAAGCTCCCTTTTCAATAGCTACAATAGTAAAGTGTTGGGGAGGGCGCTACTCCTTTCCCTGGATTGCTCCACTTTACCCTTGAAATGTACCTTATAATGCTGAGTGTTAAGCAAAGAGGTATCAAGTACCATTTTTTGAGTCTTTGGTATAACTCAACCTGAGATTGAACTCCAGTCAGCTGGCCCATTGGCGAACACTCTACCACAAGGCCAATGTGCACCTAAATAAGGTCAGATAATTGATTGGTTGTATTTTATGACACATCAACCCTTATAGGTTATTTAATACCAAATCCTGTTTATATGTATATATCAAATATATATGATTAGTATATATGAATTAATTGGTAGTTAAGATTTTATACAAGCCAGTGCTCATTTGTTTGTTCACAGTTCCAAGTATTCCTATCCAACACAAATGATTAGATTTACAATTATCATCTTTTGCACTCAGTTGAATAGTTTCAAGTATTGCAATGTAACACAAACAATTTAACATCAGTCATTTGTTTGCACACAGTTAAATGGATATACATATGATTTCTAAGTGAATAGTTTGTAGGTAATTTTATTTAACAAAATAAAGAGCAAATTTATTTGTACACAATTAAGTATTGCATTGTTTGAACATAGATGGTTTCAAGTATTGCTTATTAACACTAATAATTCTATTAAATATTAATCATTTGTTTGTCCACAGTGAAGTGGTTACAATTATTGTTATTTAACACTAATAATTCTATTCATCATTATTCATTCATTCATTCACACACAAGTTACATGGTTTCAAGTATAGCTTGTGACACTAACAAATTGATTTAACTTTAGTCATTTGTTTGCATGAAGTTAAATGGTCAAACAGTTTTATTTCACCCATAGATGGGACCCTATAAGGTACTACCACTCCAGGTCAGAGTGGTCCTGGGAGTAATAGCAATGAAAGAGTACTCCACATTCCGCAGAGCTCCAACATGGGAGTCTCACCATCAGATGTTTTAGTGTCATAATCAGGACACTTGTTGTGCAGTCGGTGTATTCTACAACATTGGTCAATTGGGCTTCGGAGGATCAGAAGAGCTTATAGTGTCAAAAGGGTTCTAAACATCAATAAAGAAAAACTTTGCCAGTGAGCAATGGTTAACCAACTGTTCTCACAAACCATTACTACTGTAGTGAGTTCAATATTCACTTGTGGCCTTTTTACATCTGTGACCTTATGACATACACAGTTAAATTCATATCACAACCCTGTTGGTGGGGCTAAAAATACACTGACTGTATCCTCTATTCTGGGGCAAGACCCTCCACACAAAAATGGTTTCCTGGGTATAACAATAAATTGCATCTGATGGTGAAGCATCAGTTCTGGAGCTCTGAGGAGTGCGGAGTACACAAGGCACCAACTATACGGCCACCTACCTCCCGTCAAGAAAACTATACAAGTTAAATGAACCAGACACGCAGGACACTGCAGGAGAAGCAAGGACGAAGTAAAAGCAGGATGACCAGCTCAAACATACATACAGCAGCTATGTGAGGATATGGGATGTAGCCCTGAAGACCTGCCAGAAGTGATGAATGATAGGGAGAAGTGGCGAGAGAAGGTCAGGGATATCCATGCTAGCAGCACGACATGATGATGATGACTCCCAAATCAATTCTTGGTCGAATAGATCTGTTTGAAAATCATTTGTATTAGATATGAATACTTGATTCTATATAACTGTGTTAAAATTATTTGTATTTAGAATAATTACTTGAAGTTATAATTGTTTACTAAGGATTATAATTGTCAGTTACTTGAAGATATATAATTCTGCACAAGCAAATGATTATAATTAAATAGAAATAGTTACTTGAAATCTTATAACTCTGTATAAATTATTAGTATTAGACAAGAATACTTGAAACCATATAACTGTGCACAAATTATTGGTATTATATAGGAAAACTTGATATCCCATTACAGTGTGTAAACTAATGTTTATAGTCAAATAAAAAAACTGTAATCAACAAAAACCACCATAAAACATTGAAAATAGAGTTATGATTGTTATCAATAGAATTATAAAATTTGGCATTAGATAACCTATCAGGAGTTGGTATGCTGTTAAACAAATAAACTATACCAAGTTGATATCAATAGTGGTACCTTATTATAATTTTTAAGAACTAGTTTCCAAACCATTAGGGCTCTTGTGAGTTTGATCTTGATTTAGGGCTCTATATTTGTTGCCTTATGCCATCCAAAGCTAGGCTTAGTAAATATCAATAAATACTTTGCAATAGAACAGTGGTTAGCAAGCTTGTTTCACAGACTGTTCTTTTTGTATTAAGTTTGAGCCACTGTGATGTAATAACCACCACCACCACCACTACCATTATGCTTGACATTCTGCATAGCAGATGTATCTGACATTTTTGGAGGCATAATTGACAGTTGATGGGTCAAAAGTTATGATGGCCAAAGCAAAAGCCTGAGAAAAGAGGAAATTGAATGGGTGCTCATTGATTGGCTAGAGGCAGTCAAGTGGGATTTGAGAGAAACAATTTCAAGGCAATTGAATATGAGCTTTTGAAGAGAAAAGTTGAACAGTTAGGAAAAGAGAAACCAACTCCCTCTGAGGGAGCCAATGAAAGGGTGTCTTTTCTTTCTTCCATTGACTGAACAAAGCCATATTACATCTTTTTGGGACTGATCCAAGACAGAGTGTAATATCTTGAAAATAAATGAGAGGTTTTTGTGACCAACATGTCTGTCATTCTTTTTAGCCACTTGGATCAAGTGACAACCTTTTGATATGCCTGAAAATTTTAGATTTCATTGAATGCCCAAGACATGCGGTCTTGTACCAGACAAAGGTGATATTTCTAAATATCAATCAGTGCCTCGCCATAGACTCATAGTTAACATAGATGGTATCAGATACCAGTACAACTGTAGTGAGTCCAATCTTCAATGAGTGAAGATTACCATTGTGCATAAATTCAGCTATAGTAAAATAGTATATTTAGTAAATATTAATTAGTAATTAACCTTGCCATGGAACCACTGTTAGTATACAAGTCTTAGAGATCATTACTACCATAGTGGGGTTGGTCCCAGATGGAAGCCTTGGCTTTGTGCCAGACTAAACTAACCTTGGTAAATATTAGTCAGTAAATTGCTTTGCCATGGAGTAATGGTTAGTCAACTTTTCTCACATATCATTAAAACTAATATTTATTAATGGATTGAGTTCACTTCTCATTTGTTATCTTGTTTCATATAAAAATTGATATTAATAAAAAGGTGCCTTACCATGAAATGTTTAGCCAGCTAGTTCTAAAAATCATTACTACTGTAGTGATTTCACTTCTCAAGGGTGCCCTTATAATTCTGCTCTTGCATCAGACAAAGCTATGCTGATTAGACATTAATAAACTTGACATGAAGCAATGGTTAACATGCTTGTCTCAAAGACCATTTCTATTGTAGTAAATTCACTCAATAGTTGATATCTCACATTTGTGTCCTTGTACCATACAAAGCTAAACTTAGTAAACATTAATAAATAACGTTCCATAGAATAGTAGTTAGCAAGATAGTCTCATAGATCGTTACTATAGAATTAAGTTTATTCTTCAGTAGATATCTCACATTTTTGTCCTTGTACCAGACTAAGGTAAACGTAGTTAACATTAACAAATAAGTAACTTGCTATGGAGCAATGGTTAGCAAGATAGTCTCACAAACTGTACTGGGTTGGGGCTAATTTTTAATAAGTGTTCCTTATTTGTGGACATTGTGTCAGACCACGTTTTAAGAAAGATCAAATCCTGGTGTTGGAATTCTGTTTAAATCCTGTTTTCACTGCTGACTCAGCACTTGGCTCTCCTAAGATTCCTTATAATGAATAGGAGTTATATTTTTAGAAATGACATAGTCAAAATAATTACCAATAGGAGAGCTGTACCCAGTTTTCGGCTGCAGGTTGCTATCGGTAAATGTGGTAATCTTTATGTTGACTATGGTTATGGACTGTTACTTTTCCACTCATCTCCAATCCAAGCATCAATATGTATAATAAATAAATAAATAAATAAATAAATAGCAACCACAGAAATGATGCCAGTGACATCGTTAGATGATGCAGTTTTTTAGTAATGCTCTAATCTCTTAAAAACTACTGCTATATGCTGTCATTGTCATAAGAGAGGGGGAAAAAAGGAAAATATTTTTTTTATCATCTTCATAGTTTAAAAAGATAAATAAATAAAAAGAAAGAAAGAAAACAATTTCTAAAGCTTCTGCAAAGAAAAAAGAATAAGAAAAATATTTGACAAAAACCCCCAAAAAACTTGGAAATTGGTTGGTTCTGTGTGAGAGAATAGCTGTTGGCAGCTCTTGAAATAATGAGAAAGAAGATAATCAAGTTGGATAAAGAGTTGCAAGGACGAAAACTCAAATGATTTACTTGTGTCCATTAGGGACTGAGGTTTTATCTTGGGGGTGGGTGCTTTTATTTCTATTTATTTATTTACTTTTTTCTGACATCTTCCTGTTTTCCTTTAGCTTTTAATCTCATGCTGTTTCATCAATTACCTCTTTTTCATACTCTATCACCTCCACTTTCTTTATTCAGTTTTATCTATACACACACACTCTCTCTCTCTCTCTCTCTTTGCCATTCTCCTTCTTACTTGCTTTCCTCTTCTTTATCTTCTCATTCACTAAATCTGCACCCCAGTTTCTATTTCTTCACTTTCATTCAATCTTTTTTTTTCTTTTTTCTTTTTCTCTCTTTCTCTTTCTTTTGCTATTTTTCTCATCTTGTGCTTCCATCTATCTCTCCCTACTTTAAATTATTTCTCTCATTTTCTTTTCATCTACTCTTTTTCTCCTATTGCTTTTTCTTATCATTCCTTTCCATCTCTCTCTCTCAGATACATTAATCTAATCTTTTCTTTCACTTACTATTTTTCTTATCATCTATACTTGCTTTCTCTATCCCCACCTCTCTCTCTCTCTCTCTCTCTCTCTCTCTATATATATATATATATATATATATATATATATATATATATATATATATATATATATACAATATCTCATTCCTGTCTCTTTCTCCCTCTATTTCTCATTATTTTTCCTTTCCGTCTCTTTTTTGTCTTTCTCTCTTTCCCTCTTATCTTTTATCTCCAACCACTCACTCCATATTTATTAAATCTTTTCTCTCTTTTTCAATGCCACAATTTTTATACATTTCTTCTCTTTTTGCATTTCAATCTCCTATTTTTCTTTTAAATTTCTTTTTCTACATATATTTTTATCCTATATTTTCTCTTCTCTTTCTCTCTCTCTCTCATTTCTTTGCTTTCTTCCTCTCTGTGTCTGTCTCAAATCTTTCTATATCTCTATTTGTTTATTTTATCATCTCTCTCTCTTATATACAGACCAAGTTACAGACAATCGACCTGAGTGAGAAGTGTTGAATGTTTCACAAAAATGGTTTTCCCTTTGTATCATCATCATTGTTATAACTGATATCTTTTTATTATTTTCATGAACATTACCTGAATAATTAGACTTCATTATGGTCTTCAATACAGCAATTACTGTTAGCATGATTTGAATTATCATGCTTTTTTTTTTAAATAATTATTTTACTCGTTCGGATTTTTTCTACCAGTGGTAACTGGTGATTTTCACTGAAGTTTGAGTGACAGAAAGAGTCTCTTCAGGAATTTTCTTAGTATTCAGGCTGATCTCAGAAGTACTGTGGTCTGCACAATCTCAATTTTTCCTCTGATCTCCACACAAAGGTTGATATGCTTTAAAAATAAAGAAACCAAACCATCTGATCACCAGTTCTCCATGTCTCTTTTCCAGCTTTCTTTAAGACTGTTCCCAGAGCTCCAGTAATAACTGGTATTACTGCCCACTTCATGTTACATACTTTTTTCATCTCTCAGGCAAGGTTTGACTATCAATCACTGCCACCGATACTGAAATCAACGACATTATCTAAATAATTAGGCTGTATTATTACTTTTATCTCTATCATCATAAAAATAATTATGCTGTTTTATAATTACTATTATCATCAACCTTATTCAAGTAACTATGCCTTGTTACTTATTGGTCATCACCATCATGATCTAAATATTTATGCCTTCATTATTATTGTCATGAAGTTCAACATTACCTGAATAATTATGTTTTATTACTGTTCTTGTTAATATTATCCATCATGCAGTTTTATTAATTCCCTTTGCATATTATCAACATTTATCATTTGTTACATAATTTTTTTTCTTTGCATTTTCCTTTAATCCAAAGGGCAAAGAAAGCAGGAAGGAAATAATAAAACATGAAGGAAAAAAAAGATACAGTACATATACATATATATATATATATATATATATATATATATATATATATATATATATATATATATATATACATATATATATATACATATATATATACGTGTGTGTGTGTGTGTGTGTGTGTGTGTGTGTGTATTGTGAAATCAGGTAATATGTCTGTTTTTCATTATAATCCATATTCCCTTGTAATGCAGGAAGTAGAGACCCTAAGGTTGGGTAGTATCAATGGTGGTGATAGCAGGATTCAAGGAGCAAGTTCTACTAAAATGAGGGATGCTGGGAAGTGGCTATGGAGAAAAAGAAAGGAAAAGAGAAAAAGACAGAATGAAAAGTATAACCCCCTTAAGCTTTTCCTAATTCTTTGTTAGATCACATTAGTAATGAATATTGGTGATACCGTTGGTTGGTCTATAGAACCATTGGAATAAGGGGCAGCAGGAGGATATGGAAAAAAGGAATCAATGTGGAGTGAGGACATCTTTATCATTAACTTAGTTCTCTTTTACCTTAGATATATATATATATATATATATATATATATATATATATATATATATATATATATATATATATATATAAAATATATCTCTGTTTTATATATATGTTTATATATATATATATATATATATATATATATATATAACAGAGATGTGTTTTTTATAGTTTTTTATTTTCCATGCTTTTTTTGTCTCTTTATTGTTATTCTTGTTACATGCAGCCTTCTCCTTCATTGTTGATAAGATCTTCATGCTTTTAACCACACATTTGTCATTGTGTAACAGATAGCTATCTAATCTGATGAGCCACGAAGGGATCTTAATGTACCTGATCTCTGTGTGGCCTGTTTTATATAAATTAACAAAAGACTCCCAACCTCTCGATCTCTCTCAAGAGCTTAGGATTGTGGGTGGATATACGGGGATAAAAAGCTGAATAGGATGAACAGATAAAAAGAAAAAAGAAAAGAATTAAAACCTGAAAAATAAGAGAGAAAAAAGGATATGGGTACTTACCTGATATTTCAAGATGTCTGGAGATTTTTCCCATTTCTTATTTGATTTGTCCTTCATTTTATGCTCTTGCTGTGGAATTATGTCCTTCTTGGTTTATTATTTCTTGTATTTTGTCAATTGTTAGAAAAGAATTTATGTGGTGCCAGGTTTTGTTTTTTTTAATATTTGGGATTTGATGGGGCTGAGAAAATCCAAATATTTTATTTATCCTCACAAGTTTGTAATTGATATAAAAAACAAAGTGTTATATGAAGTAAACAGGCTCTTGATCACCAGAATTTCGTATAGAATAATAATGTCCATTTGTCACAGAGAGCCACAAATTCATTAAAAAAATGATTAATCTAATTAATTCAGTCTTTTTTTTTTTAAATCTCTGGTATATGTGAATAAAATTTACCATTTGATGCAAATAGTTCATGACTTGATGCCATAAAAAATTTATTTTCCTTTTGAAGATTTATATCCATCAGATCAGGATATTTTGTATTGAAAACAAGTAAAACAGTAAAAAATAAATGAATAAATAAAAAAAAACTGAATTTGAAAATATACAGTTTCCATCTCACTTTATCATATCTCAGTCAACTCATTTCATTTGTAAAAATAGGCTTAAAATGTCAAGGAAATATAAATGATATCGGTACATTTGTCTTTGAAAACTTTACATATTTTAGCCAATATATATCAGAAGCATCTTCTCCCATTTCTTAGTTCCTCAAGTCATAATAAAAAGTCAAATCTCTGTATTTTCTCTATTTTCACTTTATCACATACTATTGGAAAAATTTCTGGACTCATTACTTTATTTCACCAACTTCCAAGCGTTTCCAACTTTGTGCTGAGTATCCTATGATCTGTGACTACTGGGGCAGCTAAAACAAGGTAGGACAACCTAAATGCTCCCAGAGCTGGACTTTCACCTAAGGCCCTAAGCTATGCATAAAAAGTGACACCCTTTTCTAAAAAACAAAACAAAACAAAATCGTTAATTATATATGTATATATATATATATATATATATATATATAATTAAGTTGGCGACTGTAATCAATGGCAACCCGAAGGCTCCTTTTTCATTAGCTACTTCACCGAGGTGTTTGGGAGAGCACTACTCCTTTCCTTGAATTGCTCCACTTTACCCTTGATCCATACCTTATAATGCTGAGAGTTAAGCTAAGTGGCATCAAGTACCATTTTTTGAGTCTTTGGTATGACTTGACTTGGGATTGAACCCAGGCCTCCTGGGCATTTGGCAAACATTCTACCCACTAAACTAATAATAAAAACTAATGACAGATTAATAATATATTTAAAAAATGAAGCCTCAAGTGTATGTGGCCCGAGGCGAGAGCTAAGTCCTTCACTGATTTTGGATGAAGTTTTATTTTTTTTTCTTGTTCACAATCTTTGATATATGTAAGTTTTATACATTATGATTCTATTAAGGAAACCTGAAATTCAGGCACATTTACAATGATTGATTAATCATTAAAGAAAATAAGCACATACTTATTGTACAAAAAGAGAAGGAGGAGTTTTTCCTTTTTTTAAGGTATTGTGCCTAGTGGCTTGTATAAAGCTGCCGTCAAAATGATAACAAATATCTATCCCATTTTATTCATTAACTATTTCTTGAAGAATTCTTAAACTGATCTCAATGGATAATGATTTTATTTTATATACATTTCAAAATGTTCCTGTGCATCTGATGTTGTCTCCTTTGACTATCTTGTAGAACAAATAAAATGTGTTTAGTTTAATATATGGTGTGATGTGGATTGGGAAAAGTAACGAATTCCTGAAATTAACATTAATCAAATTACTTGATATTTACAACATACAGTGGTAGATATTTTATTATCAAGTAAAGAAGGAGACATTTTTCGGCAATGCTTTTGGTATTAAGGGGTTTTCATCTGGTTGTCCACCTCAGATAATAAGGTTACATATAAAATGCTATAACTTTTAACAGTTACATACTTCTTTTAAAATTCTATCTTCCTCATGTTTCAACTCCAAAATAAATATTATTTGGTTCATGTCTGGGTATCTTTTTATTTGCTCGCTCGATCTAACGTGAGAACCTAGTTATGCCTTTAATTCAAATTATAATTCCATGGTTATTTTTGACAGACTATGTCTTGGGTAGGGGGTGGGATTTAACAGAAAATAACATGGCTGACTAAAAACTATTGCTATAAAATAAAGGAATAAATATGGAATTTATTCCGTTACCCATGAGACCAAAATGTAATAAATAAATAAATTGGCTTGCATACAAAAATTCTAAAAGTGACTTGAAAATTGCAAATGATGATTCTTGATGTTTTTAAGACAAAGTAAAGTCAGAAGGATTTGAGTTTTTTGTAGTTTTGTGGTATTGCAGTTGATTGGAAGAAAAGTTAACTGAATCTGCGATGAACAGCAGTGTTTACAATTTTTGATGAAAAGTTAATTCTCAGATACAAGATGAGATATTTTAACTTAAATAATCTATACATAAAAGCACACTTTTTTCATCCAAAAGTATCAATATTTTTTCATTTTTCGTCATATTTGGCAGCTTTTCATTTTAGACGGAAAGTATCGTGTTGGTGTAGGATTTGCTGAGCGTTTCGCTTAGATGTGACACAAGGTCGTATGAATGGTGCACCCAAAACTTTTGGCTGAAATTCAGTGTGCTTTCTACACGCATGCGTAGTATACACGACAGTTTATGATAATTCAATAGAATTTAAAACTTATCTAATGTCTCGAAATGAAATTAAAAAAAAAACACTGTAGAACTGAACGAGTGTTGATTGTGATGAGACTATCTTAATTTATTTTATAGATACGTCACATATTTATTTCTTAACAAGTATAGAATCCATGCAAAACGATGTCACTTATCTTGGAATTGTCAATACAAGCCCTGTTTCACTTATTCCGATTACTTGTTCACAGTTCTTATAAAACTAAAACTACCTTGAAAATATATTTTGAAAGAGTGAAAAATACCTACCACTAAAACAATAATACTTACAAAAACATAGCAAAAAATCCCTGACATATTCTTGTATTAATAGTATTAGATTGTTTGCAAAATAATGACTGATTTTATAACAAATTAAAATGTAAAATCGACCTTTATTTTCCAAACAACCTAATATTTTAAAGATATAAAAAAAAATCAATTTAACTGTCCTCAAAGCCATCAAAGTCTAAATCACCAGACCCTGAGGGAAAATCTCAGATTAATAAAACAAAAAGTTTCATTGGCTACTGAAATGTTTTTGTCAAATTCATTTCATTTTTACTGTTGGTTTGTCAAGTATATTGGCATAATGATTGTTTTATTGCTGAATAAAGTAAACGTTGACTTTAAAACAGTCCAATTCTCTGATATAATTAAGGAAAATTTGCTTTCTTTTGTTCAAACGAAAATTATAGGCTTTTTTCTTTCTATCAAAAAAGAATTTAAAAAATATAAATAATAATAATAATAATAATATAATAATGAAAAAAAGAAATTTAATTCTAAACAGGCGCTGATTATTCTGTGAAAATATATGAACATTTTTAAAGATTTATAGGAGAGGAAGAGTGGAACCTAACTACTTTGTTTGACAACTGCAATTCTTCATAAATTTTCACATTTGAATTCAAAGAATGAAATCACTATATCAGTCATATTGTGATTTCAGACTTTTAATGATTTTTTATTATTATGCAAGGATAAAAAATCTATATTTTCATTTAGTAGTAAGTTTCCAGGATCTTACTATTATTCAAAGAATGTCATTTTTTTCTGTCTGTCTGTTTGTCTGTCTATCTGTCTGTCTGGGATCGTCATAAAATTTTCTATGGTTACTAATGGGATACCAGAGTATGTTTTTAGTGTATTAGTTTTTATATATAGAATAGACATCTAGCAGAATATTTCCTCGATACAAACGAAAGTTATAACATCTTTTTTCCTTTGACTTATTTCCTGGTCACTAAAAAATCAAGATGAAAGATGTTGTTTTTATATTTGGTGTATAAGCAATGGCTACCGAGAGACCTTAAACATTAACACTATAATGACATTTATTAGCAGATGAGTAATTACAAAAAGCGTAGTTTGATGATATTAGCTTAAAACTCAATTTTGAAAGTGGGTTTTCAGCTTGTTTAAATAATACAATAGTACCATCATTTGAGTGTAAGATAATTCAATAAAAGTAAGAATTATAATATATGACATACAAATCTAACCAGCCACAGATGATTTGTGGCAATAATGAATGATCAAGGTGATCTACGTTAGGAAGCATCTCCTCCTGTGGTAAAAAGCAGAGGGCCAGGATCAATTCCCGATGACTGCAGTGTCTCTTAGAAGGAACAGCTGAGTTATTTTTGGCACCACTCATTGATATGGAGGTGTAGTAGAAAGAACTTCGTATTTTTGTTTGGCGTGTAATTTAATTTGACCGTTATGGTCGACGCATATTTTCACCCAATGAGAATGACTTATCCTTATCAGCCCGGATCATTTTTCCGGATAACATAAAAATGGGGAAAACCCGCCAAACTACCTCTTCCTCAGAATATTTCGAACAGGACAGACGTACTTACTGTCCGCCCCCTTCATAGCAGCAGCATCACAACACCATGAGGAAAGCCATCTAATTTATGGACCTCTTGAGTCTACTCTCTAAGACCAAGGGTTCCCAGTTGAATATGAATTAGATGCATTCAATCCGCCACACACAGGAACACCTTCATGTCGCCTCTAACCTTAGCTATGTCTACCGCGACGCGCAATTTCGCTCATACATCCAGCTACTTCATCCCTGGGCAACATTTTCTGGAGACTTTCATGCTTCTTTCCTACAACAACCAGGACCACACATTCATGGGTGACTACATCATTCCTGTCTTTAACCAGCAAACACGATGCCCTTGGAAAAGGTGCAGCTTCATTTGTTCCCCTCCCAACAATGAGTAAATAAGGACGGTTGAGTTCTTAAGCTTTGGTTTGACAACCCGTCCTGAAAAAACCCCCAAAAGACTCTGGATTCAGATCAGCTATAGTCCACTTAAAACCTGACCGCAAAAACTTCACCTTGCATTTGATTGAATTTATGTAAATATAAATGCAAGTTTTTTTATTTTTTCCGACATAAAAAATAAACAATTTAACTAACCCAGACTTTTAAATCATTTTTTTATGACAATCTAATAATAATTACATTTTATGAAAGAATTTTTAAAAGGCAAAATTCACAATCAAATTTTGGACCCTTTGATTTGATAATGGTTAAAGAAATGTTTTAGTCTGTGTTATTGATTCGTAAATAATATTTGCACTTAATTCTTTATGATACATCTATTTATATCCTGACACTACACAAACAGATAAAATAGATCAATAGTTTTGAGTGGTGAATATTTTTCAATTGAGTTTATGTGTACATCTACTTTATTTGTTTATATATCTCTTTTAACATTAAATCGAAAAGCGACTCCAAAATCATTTTTTAAAAAGATCTAGATCGTTCTGGCATCATTTTGGATAAAGGCAAATTGAAATTCAAGTCACAGCTAAAAACATAGTCCATTGATATGCATAATTTTTCCCATTCTGTATGGTTTCTTAATTGCGAGATGAAGGTTGGCATATCAGTTATCTGCACTGATCATTGAATTGGCAAACTGTATTCGAATTTTGACCGAAGTTCTTCCATTCCTGCTCGCAAGAACGCCTTTGAGAAAGGCATGAATCTATTCCTTCTTGCAATTTCAGAATCGGTCAGATATTAAGCTGATGATAGAGAGATAAATGCAGCCAGATCAAAAAGGGAAACACCCAAAATTAGCTTTCCTGAATATTTTCAAGGTCAACTATATTTAACACAATTTTCATTATTTATCACAAAGAGAAACACACACACACACACACACACACACACACTCACACACACACACACACACATATATATATATATATATATATGTGTGTGTGTGTGTGTGTGTGTGTGTGTGTGTGTGTGTGCGCGCGCTTTTATCACTCCGTGTGTGTATGTGTGTGTGTGTGTAAAATAGAAGGGCTGATTTGGCTCTCTAAACTTAGGTGGCAACCAATCAAGGACAAAGAGGATTCTGAATTCGAAAGCAAGTGCTGAAATCCATAAAGCAGTTCAATGTTGCACATAAGACTGTATAAATATCCAAGTGTAGGATGCCGCGATAGAGGTGGGGGTACAACTCACTTTGCACATCCATTTTATATCATATATCATCTAGTTTTCTAATAAGTTTCATAGTTTCAGGTTGGAATTGGTTGATGTATTTCCCAAAATTGTCCCGAGCGTTTTCGGACTCTTCATAGGCCATCATCAGGGCTTTGTATTCATTATTTAATATATATATATATATATATATATATATATATATATATATATATATATATATATATATAATTACGATGATCATTCAAAATGTGTTGAGCTTAAATTGGAAATATGAGCTATAGCTGAACATTTTTGCTGTGGAAACTCACAATCACTTCTAATAAGACTAGAAAAACTCATTTCTGTTTTAGTTTCTGTGCTGGCGAGGCTCATACAAAGGTGTATATGAAATTAAAAATCTGGGTGAGGATTAGAACTTTTTGAACGACACGAGTGTATATACACGCTTATATGTCTATGTGTGTTTGCATCAACCCAACCCCTCCGCACGAGGGGTTAATTCAGGGTTAATTCTTTAAACAGTGTTTCATAGATTTGAATTCAGAGAATCCCTTTCCTTAGGCTGGTCGCCATACCATTATTAAAGAACCCAATCTGCCCTGCTTTTCAACCATAGCTGAAAGGTGAATTGTTCAATTCATACTTTTCCCAAGGGTATTAGCGCTACGTGGATTCCAAATAGCTTCGTCCAGAATTTGAACTCGGGTTGCCATGTTCATTTCCTATTCCGGTAACCTTTTCATCACGAGCGTCACAGAATTGAAAATAATACAAGAAAAATGTTTTCAGGGATTTATAGCGCTTGGTAATTGTGAGTAGTTTACCACTATTGAAACATAAAAAAGAATCTCAAAGATAGCTTTCTAGACCGTCTCGTCCTTTTAGTTGAAAAACACAAGAATAATAGCAAAATGTGTAAACTAGGTGTGTTTAAAAAATAACTCTTGAAAATTAACATTTCATTTTTTAACAAATTCCGTTTGTCTGGTGTATCAGAGTTATCTGAATTGTCAGTCGTTAAGTTTTGTGTAATTATTAAATGAAATATCACTTTTATTAGGTTTTAATTAAAGTGAAAAGTAAGGATTTGATACCTTGGCCAATATCACAGTCCGAGTGTTATTTCATTATACACCATAAGCCCATTTCAAATCAACCCTTTACTTAATAAGAAATATATTTCACTTTCAGAAAGCCATCTGTAAAATGAAATGAATTAGAGAAAAATATTTCAATGAACTAGACCTTTCTTCTTTTTTTTTCATTTAATATTTTCCCCGCAACTCCGATTTTGATGACCTAGAGAATATTCCAATTTATAATTTTTAACGTCTTTAAAATATTATTATCATTAAAGATTTGAAATATATATATATATATATATAGAGAGAGAGAGAGAAAGAAAGGAATGTGTGTGTGTGTGTGTGTGTGTGTGTGTGTGTGTGTGTGTGTGAGTTTTCCGACCCTTCCACATGGGGAAGATGTGACACAAGGTTAGTTTTTAAAGCGGAGTATAACAGCTTAGAATTAAGAGTATTCCTTCTGGACCGGTTGCTAGTCGGTCCTACTTCTTACTCATAGCTGGAGGGAGAATAGTTTAAATGCAAACGACCTCAGCCAGGATTTGAACTCGGGTTGACGTGTCCATTATATATATATATATATATATATATATATATATATATATATATATATATATATATATATATATATATAGAATAGAATACTTAGTCCAGTTAAACTGGAGTTAGGAGTAATTCCATCAGGACAAGAAAATATTCGTGAATATTTAAATCTTCCTGGTAAAGAGCTCAATGTATCAATTATACAGAGCAATAATTTCATTAAGAAAAAAACAACGAAATTTCTTTGAAATATATTTTGCAAAGTAGTTTTAGATTAATGAAACTGGAAGGCAAACTTTACGTAAATGAAAGAGATGGTTTGCAATTCCACAAATGTGTGAGTTCCTACTGTATATAACTAATTGAAGTATCCACTTGTACAGAGTTAAGTGTCAAGACTCGTGTTAAAATGAATTATATTAGCAGACTGTAAAATACTTCCTTCGTATGGATAGTGAGTTGATAAATGTTGCTTCTTTAAGAGTTAAATAATATAAAAGTAAGTTAGCCGACCGTATAGTCCTGGAAAAGTTTTTTTTTTTTTTTTTTTATAAAAATCATTGTTTGGAGGGATAATATATTGAAAAGATGTGTTTTTGATGACTTTTACAGCATTCTTCAAGACCAAGATACATCATATAGGGCTGTCACAAACAAGGAAGTTTTCAGAATTTTTAGGATTAGAGTTCTATTTAACTTTTTATTCCAAGGCGAAATCAAACATTTCCAAATTTTGAAAAGTATAAGCACTGTTTCCTGGAGTTTTGTGAAGAAATATTTTTCCTTCAAATGAATGACACTGTGTCACTGGCTTATTGATTCAAACTGTTTTTTTGGTCCATAATGCTACCATCACAGAATAAGATTTTTCATATCCAGATTGAAGAACTATCTATAAAACAAATTAGTAATATTGAATGAAATATGAATATTTTTTGTAAGACAATTTCTTAATTTTTTCAGTTGATATTAGGAAATTTAAATTCTGTATGATAAGCCATGTTTTTATATACTCAAAGTTGCCCTAAGCAAAATAGTTGACCACTTTAGAGAAAGGGTTACAAAATAATAAATGAAGGGTAAGAATGTAACAAAAGAGTATTGCAAAAGGCATAACAAAGAAGAAATCCAAATTAAGACAAGATAAGACATGATAAGACACTTATTAACTCTGGACATAAAATATGTATGATGAATGCTGGGATAAAGAATGTAAGATTCCAAGTGACTTTAAAGACTAAAGAGCAAAATTAAATCCTGGCTTTATCATCATCATCATCATCATCATCATCATCATCATCATCATCATCATCATCATCAAGGTATGCCAACTACATGGGTTCCTTTGACTCTTTCTCACCATCTGTATCTATTGTCCATTGCTCTTGGTAAGTCCTCTAGACGGCATCTAGTGGATGTACAAAGCTGGTTAACCAAAATTTTTGCTGTTTGGCCAACATTTGTGTGACCCTGTGTGGGAATCCATATGAAAACATTGCTTATGAGTTCTTCTTTACTTGTCAAGGATGCATTGTACGTTTTACTGGGAAAGTTTGTAAGATGGGAGGTAATGGCTGTGTAGCTGCTATTTTGTTGGGTGCTGCTTCTAATATTTGTTCAAAACAATACACAACATCCTTGTGTAGTTCCCATCTAGCTTTTTCTCCAATTGCTTTTTAGAGTTCAAGTGGTGCCATCTTATAGTAGTACTAACATACCTACAGCATGGAAGAATTCTCATTTTATTTTATCAAAGAGATCAGATTTCCATATCTTTGTTAACCTATCAATATTAGTCCATGCTTTACCAATGCATATGCTGACATTGGTTTCAGTCAATGAGATATTGCTACTGAGGTATATAGATAGGCATACTAATTTGAGTGGTTTGTCCTTTAATGAGATTAATATTTGAGTAGTGTTTGTTTAATTAATGTATGTGATTGATCTGCTCTAATTTCCTTATCTATGTTGTTTATTTCCTTTAGAATGTTTCAGCTGTGTACCAGTGTGAGCTTTCTTTGGATGTCTCTTGTGCTCAAGAAGGTCAGTGAATTTTATTCTGAGGAGTATTTACATTTTGTTATATCTGTTGCTTGTATCTATCTTTTTCATTTGTTTTCTCTAAATCTTAATGCTAAACTTGAGATCTCCCATTGAATTTTCCATGCACATTTATCAATCAAGACATGCCGATGGAATCACAATTTTATTACTTGCTCTTGTCTGATTATATGTTCCCACAAGCTATTAATGTCTATGATCAGTCTGCTGATTGAGTTATATGAGCAAAGTATATGTATGGATTCTTTCAACCTTCTTATTCTTCACTACTGCTCCCTGTTAATTATTTTGACTTAATTCTATAAAAACCTGTGTGCCGACATCTTCTTCAATACATTGTCAGCCATATCAGATTTTAATGTCTCCAAGTTCTAGCTTTTGTGTCTTCTTGAATACTTGCCCTTTATATTCTTTGTTATAACTGCATGAAATATGCAGACAGTTCTAAGTTATGTTTTCTTCTAGCAGAGAAGTGGTACTTTGATGAGGTATCTATATAACATGGGACAGCTTTTAAATACTGTCCACATGTTGTACAAATAGCATATTCTTTGGATCTTCTAGTGTTTCTTTCATTCTGTTTCTGTGATTTTTATTACAACTTTCAGATTAGCATTCTATTAATTCTATTAGGGAGCATTATAGATTGAAAATAAAAATATAATCCCTCGGCAAGATTCAAAATCACATCCTTTATCCTTAGGAGCTACCTTACACTCATTGTTTGCCTTATTTCCACAACATTTTCAACTGGTTTATTTGCCAACCATCATTGACAACATGTAATAGGGCTAGTGAACTGGCATTATAGCATGATAATTTTTTTAAATATAGAAACAAAATCTTAATATAGAAACAAAAGTCATAAAATGGATTCTTGAAATCATTCTTGCTGATAAGGATTATTTTTGTTTTTTTAAATTCATAAAAAATTATTGGAAATCAGCGTTTTGTAAATTTCCTTGAGAAAAATAAATTGACAAAGAGATGAAACACAAATATCATTAAATCTTGAAAGCCTTTCATTATTTTTAGGACATATTGTATTAGTACCAATGCTATTGGTAAATCTATTTACTGCTTAACAATACCTGATATACCCTGTTGGCAGTGCTTAAGACTGCATTTCTGGCAGTAAGATCGCTCCTCATCAAAAAATGGCTTTCCTAAGTATGACATTAAATTGTATCCAGTAATGACACACCAGTTTTGGAGCTCTGAGGAGTATAGAGTCTCCTTTTTGTTGCCATTACTTCCAGGCTCAATGAAACAAAGTGGTAGTATCTGTTTGGATTCTATCAATGGGTTAAATAGATCTGCTTGAGATAATGTTTAAAATGATTGTGAAGATACATTTTTGCATGTATATAATTGGCAATCATAATCATTAAACTGAAATTGGCATAAAATAATCCTATCATATAATGAGTGGGTACTGAAAAAGTACTTTGCCCATCAAAGAATAGAACCCCCTCGAGCTATGAAATATACTTTCTACTTCATATGTTCATTTGCTGTTCAACATTCTAGCTACAAGCTTTCTGAAGTTTCATTAACCATTCAAAAATAAACAAAATAAAAAGGTCATTTCCTTCTTGGTTGGGCCAAGAACTTTTTAGTATCTCTTGTAAATCCAATTTCATATTTAGTATTTATTTAATCTAAAAATCTATTTAAAAGCTGTCCCATGCATCTTATTGCTGTTTCCAATATGTATCATTTCAAAATGAATAACATTTTGATGAAGTAAGAAACTTTAGAACCTGGGTGGACTGTATTTGTGTGGCTACCTAGAACCATCTATTCTTAAATTTCAGCCCAGGAATCATCATTATTATTTGTCAATATAATTATCAACAATGTAATTATCAAGAGTATTATTTTTACATCATAATTGCTTGCAATTAACAGCTTTTACATTTTTCTGCTTATTTTTTCAATGGAGCCCAGGGCCAAGAGAGCAACAGGCATTTTGAGCTCTAAGTATTTTATTTTGAATTCTATCAGGGTTTTTTTTGTTACAGAAATTTTCTTTTTAAGCTGATGAAACTAAAAGTAAATTACTTGTAAATACCCACCTGGAAAGTAGCTATTTACAGCCCTTACTTGAGATGATTACAGATGCTATTGTCAATTCATTCTATAAAATTGTTTCTAAAATCTAGTCACTTAAATGGTTACAGATCAAACAGAAGAGACAGAGGGTATGAATTAAAAACAAACCTAGTAAAATTAACATGACAAACTGATTATCTTTTAAATGCCAACAAAACTGTATTTCAATTGACTTAGACAACAAACTCTTGATCATTGTTGGAACAGGTTTATTCAGACTGTACACTCATTATTTGCCTTATTTCCACAACATTTTCAACTGGTTTATTCGCCAACCATCATTGACAACATGTAATAGGGCTAGCGAACTGCCATCAATTTGTAATTATCCCCGTTAGAATAACTCGGACCAGAAGGAGATCAGGAAACCAGCGGTCACCATCAGCCACATAAGATCTGCTTGACACAAAAATGGTCAGGAACCAACAAAAAAAAAGTAGTCATCGGCAACACCAAGAATAACTGATCCACAGGAAGATCAGGAAACAGGAATCCACAGGATGTGTTAGCCACATCAACAACACTTTGATCCACACTTAAAGTCCAGGAAACATTAGCAGCTGGGAGGTTATCACAAGACAGACCCAACAACAATTTGGGTCTGTATAAAAAAAAGGATAAATATATAGATAGATAAATAGATAGATAGATAGATAGATAGATAGATAGAAAATACAAAAAGGAAACAAAAACAATTTTAAAAAGAATGAAAAAAAATATTGGCACAAAAATCATGAGTGTCCAGCCTGAATAAATCAATACACCAGCAAAGTTCTGTGAAAAGATTTACATTTATTGTCAAGTCAATGGATTTTGAGTTTTTATGCATGGAATATGTTGTGTGGTGACAAGTATGAGATTTTTCAGGGGACATTTTTTGCATATTTTCTTTTTTTTTTATCATGTACTTGTATATTCATATTTTTCTGTTATATATATATATATATATATATATATATATATATATATATATATATATATATATATATAAGTTCTGTCAAAAAAGAAACCAAATTTTTAAAACAGTGTGCCAATGAGATATTTTTGGATACTTGTGACTGAAAAATAGTGAAGAAGTAACCTTGGCTTTTTTATTAACGCTTTCACTGCTCTGTGTAACTGCAATCAAATTCCTAAAGCAATCATGTGTGTTAATAGAGTGAAATAGCTTTTATTGTACATTTATTACTTCATATCATTTGTAAAAGTTTTCGTTGTAAGAAATAAACTTGGCAAGCTAAGTTCAAACCCGGGACCAAGTTGTTTACTTTTCACTTCATTCTAATGCCCTTGGGAAAGGCATGGTTTTATCTGTTCTCTACTCCCAGCCAGGGGAAAAGAGTCAGATAGACTGGGCTCTCTAACCTCGAAAGGACAACTGATCTAGAAGAGATTAAACTCAGAATTTAAAAGTTGACCATTATAGAAGAGAGGTTGCATAAATATATATCATTATTAGATTTTTTTGATTAATTAAGGGTTTTTAAGTAACGTTTTTGAAATAATATTTTTTTCTTTTTTGATGAAAAATACAGCATTAAACCAGACCAAAAATTGGAAAACCCAGCAGCAAAAAAGGTTTAAAAAAATAGTATCATGCTATGTCAGTTAATATTAGTCCTACACATGCTAAAGTGAATATATATGAATTGTGCTTGTCATTTTTATCACAAGTCAAACGATGAATTATCTATATGTAAAATTTTATTTCAAATTTGAAAGAAAATTTAGAGATTTTTCTTATATTACTATCTGGCCTATCAGGAGGATTTTCTTTAGCTGTAGACGATATGTTTTAAATTGGGAAGAACAGCTACTAAAGACAATCCCAGGTCTGGATCATTGAATGATGGCAATCATATGGAGAATTTTTTTGCAAAACACAAGACAACTCTCATCCTTCAAATATTCTACCCACTGAATTTGCCCTTGGTTGACTTTTTTGTTCCCAAAACCAAAATCCACTTTGAAAAGTTGTCAGTTTCAGATGACAGAAGAAATAGAAGAAAATTATTCCAGAGATCTATCCCTCAGAATGATTTTACATTCCAGAATTAGAAAGAATGTTGAGAATGATATATAATTCTCAACAAATTATAGGTAAAACAAAAAATGCATAGAATTATTGCTTAGTTAGGACTAACAATCTGGACAAGAAACTAAAATATTTAAATTAGTAAATATTATAAGTGCCAGTCTTCTATAGATAGACACATGGTTTAATATATAACAAAAACATTTGTGATGACTATGTACTGGACCCAAAGGAATATTTTAACACACAAAAGGTTCCTCAGATAGAAAGTAGGGGACTCAATGAGAGGAAATTTCTAACAATAAATGATAGTCAGTGGGAAGCAATGTTGCTGCAATATTAAAACTAATTGTACAGAATTTTAATTTACAATAAATTAATTGTGTGAATTTCGTTTGACTGTGCTTATAGCAATTTATTTTCTATTGGATGGACTTTTTCCTTTATCTGTGGCGTTCTTTCTTCACATTTTGACCATGTATCCTCCAACCTTCTTCTGGTATATTTACTGTAGACCGAGTGGGGACAAGTGTCACTTACGAATTCCCATACAAATGGAAACAATTTCTTTCCTGTTATAGATTACTCATATCACTAAAGAAAAACCCAAGTAATCTATAATGAAGAAAACATTCTTTGTTTTTACATAGAACTTAACAATGGTAAATCAACACCATTGATCAGAAAATGATAAAAATTACAGAGTCGAAGCATTGTGACTACAGAACAACATAGAAGATAAAAATAGTCTGTCCTATACAAAATAAAGCAATTAATTTGTTTCATAAAAATTTTGGTTTCTTTTTGGACGCATCCAATATATATATATATATATATATATACAAACACACACACACACATGCACACACTACATTTACCAGCATATAAGATGCATGTTTAAAAAAGTCAACAAAAAATTACATTGTTTTGAACGTGCTAGTATTTCAACTAGGCATCTGTCTAACAAAGCTTAAAATAGACATGTAAGGAGTTTGAATGAGTTGCAGTGAGTAGCTATCTCTCAAACTAAGTCGTGTAAACTATGAATCTTATAGGCTGGCAAATAGATTATATACAAGATAGTCTACAAAAGTTTGAGGAATTTGAATGAAATGATCAATCTATGAATTGCTTAAATTATCCTGTGTTTTCCATATCTTACTTGGTAATTCACAGATCTCTGGAAATCAGTCTACAAAGAATCTCATTTTCTATCAATTCCTAGTATCAATATTTGGCTGTCAAAAATTTTTCCAGGCTTTCTTTATTTTCCAGATAAAGTGAGCATTCCATTATAAAAGAATGGTTACAGTCTTACAATAGAGAATTCTTTGAGGAATTTTTTAACATCTACAATTTCTTACTTTTAATCATGCTTTACTTCTTTGAGAAAGCTGTTTTGCATATTAAGTTCCCCAAACTTTTGAGTTGCATTTTAAATGTATGTACCAGAGTCATTCAATAAATAAGTTGAATTTTGCCCAAGGAGTTAAAAATAGAAAGCACTATTTACAGTTGCACCTTTTTCAATAAAATCAAAAGTGATGTGTCCTTTTATGTCTCAAAAGAGCATGACCTTTCCTTATAGCTGTGCCCAGAACTTTTTTTTACCACAGAATCTGTGTGTTTACACTGAATGGATTGTCAATTCAACTCAGGCCAGTAGTGGTAAACCCATGTTTATTTCCTTGGTAAAGATTTTTTTGACTAAAGCATGCTAGTCCATTTACATCCCATATTAATCGGTAAATTTCACATGGTTTGCACTTCTAAGCTAGCAAAAATCTGATGAAATAATTTAACCAAAACGAATTTCATTTGGTATTATTTATGACAAAACTCTACAGAATTTTGACTCACTAACTAAAAAATATGAATACGTTATTGTACAAAAATAAGAACACCCTTTACCTGTATTTACGCAACTTTTTTTTTGGTTTCATATGTGCAGGAACTTTTTTTTCGTTTTGGAGTTTCAATTCTGTAGAGCTTTGTAAAAGATTATCCCTTATAATAGACATTTTGATTGTACAATAATAATTAAGGGATATTTAAACTCTAGAGACCTCGCCTTAGAAGAAAATTATAATTTTTTACTACAAAGAAAATTGGTAGGTACTTATTTATAACCGATATTGTCTTTCAGTAACTTTAATTACAACTCAACTTATATACAGACAGCTATATCAACATCTATTTCTGATTGGTTGCTGTGATGGGCAGTTGCCATTAAATAATTCAGGCTTTGCTGGGTTTTTTTTCTTATGTTGAAGCATTGGAACACTCTTTTTGATTTGCCACCATTTTGAGTTGTCTCAAAACAAATATTAAAAGATTAAAATGATTTTTGTTGTAAATCCATTCCAAACAATGCTGAGTTTACATTTATGGGAAAAAAATTCTAAAAAAGATATTTTGTGTTTTTATAAAAATATCCTTTATTTATTGAATGACCCTCATATATATGCTAGTTTGATTTAAAAGTTTGGACAAAGAGGAATATATGAATTTAAAAAAAGTTTTTCTTATTTACAAACAAGGAAATATAGATCTGAATCAAATCAATATAGAAATCATCCTAAAAAAGAAACCGTATTATTCTTGAAAATTGCTGGAAACAGCCAAAAATGTTTGAACCCGGAAGTTTTAGTTCAATTTCTAAATTTATCTGATCCGGATTAATGTTCCTCTGCTTGTAAACAAGAAAAACGTTTTTAAAAATTCATACATTTTACATTGTCTTTTTTAATGAAACATGCAGCCATCAAAAACTGCTAATCCTGTATATATATATATATATATATATATATATATATATATATATATATATATATATAGTGCATGTGTGTGTGTGTGTGTGTGTGTGTGTGTGTGTGTGTGTGTGTGTGTGTTTATTTTTTGTATCTTTTCCTAATTAATTTTGTGGGTTTATTTACATATTTAATTTTAAAAAAGGTATGTCCTAAGAACTTAGTTGACTTTAACTATAAAGCAGATGGTGTTGCCTTTAGAATGACTGCAGCCTGGAAATGTGACATAAGAAATATTAGGTATCTTTTTCATTCATTTTTCAAATGTTTGGCAGATTGGTAATGACAGCAAATTTTATCAAATCAATCTGTGGGAGTTATCATGTATATCTCTGATCAATTTAAGAAAAATCTTTTTTATTTTCTTTCGGTTCAAAAATAGCAGATTGTTCTCTTTAGGAATGTTTGGTTAAAGTGAATCCTCTACCTCCCACTGGATTGAACTAGAAACCTCAAGACCTCCAGCCCAATGCCCTAGCTGCTGACCTCACCTTTATAATTATGGCTATTGTTAGAGGTTTTATGATTGTATTTTTCAGTATTATTCACTTATGTACTCAGACTAGTATCTTATTCTTGGTTGTTATTATAGGCATGATGTTTCAGCTTTTATCCCCTGTGGTCTTCTTCAGGAGTCCTGTCATTGTCAATAAACTTCTGGGGATTTTGAACCAAACCTTTTATTCAGTTCATGTTAATAAATTATTCTGATTTTGTTGTCAATGCTTAGAGGTACAAACTAATTCCAAGTTAATTTGTCTTTGAGATGTCTCCTGTCTCTTCTAGTGAACTTTAGTATTTAACTGTTTGCACTATCCAACTTAGTAACCAGATACACTTTAACCAATACTATTTGGATAAATGTCATAATCCTAAAAAATGAATATTATATACTCAAGTTGAGTTGAAAAGACACATAAATGACATCTCAAGAACAAATTAACTCAGAAGAATTAAATGCTAAATAATATCCTCTAAGTATGGACAGCAAAATGAGAACAATCTAATACCATGGATTGAATAAAAGATCCAGTCTGAAATTTCTAGAAGATTCCCAGAAACTTGAAGAAGGTCTGAAGGTACAATGATAGAAACATTATGACTATCATATCAATCAAAATAAAGACATTAGTTTTAGTACTTCTCATAAATTCAGATAAAAATTATTTTTCAGTTGTCATTCATCTTTTTTATAATAAATTTTTTTTTCATAGTTGTTTTTTTGAGATAAATTGTCTATTTACAGATAAAATGATATAATTGTATCAAAACAAATGTTCACCAAAAGTCTCACATGACAATCCATTCATTGAAAAATAAAATAAATAAAATGATATGTTCACTTCCTGCACTGCTACCACCCTTCTCCAACTTTTTAGTAAATAGGCTCAAAAGTAGTATGTCCAATAAAAAACTTTTCACTTGAATTAACTATAAGGTCGATATTTAACTATCCCCTCATCTTTTTTATGTAACATATAGTAGTCAGTTTAATATGGGATCTCAGGGTCAAAATCCCAAGGACAATGCAGGCTAACATTTTTGCTACATCCCACCTGAAGACAAGAACACAGCTGAAGTACAGACATAGACATTGAAATTTGACCTCTACCTGAAGGCCAGAGAGTTGGTTTCTGTCTAATTTTCCTACTGCAATCTAATACAAACTTATGTTTGAATGTAAAAATAATTCTTGTAAAATGCTTCAGTAATGAGACTATTTACAAATCGAATACTGTTAGCATCTTCTGTTTTGATATCTAAATGATTTGAAAATGCCTATGACGTTTTAGGAAGTGTGGGTGGTTAAATGTTAAACAGCACATAAAATGAAACAAAGGTTGAGTTAAAACTCTAGCTATCATAAATGTTCACTTTGCAGATACCCTTGAAAAAGCCTGAATCTGCTTCTCTCCTTGTATCGATAAAGAGAAGGTCAGTTGGGGTTCTTTAGCTGCATAAAGCAATCCATTTTGGGCATTCAAGAATAGGCCAGATCAAGGATAGTACTTTGGTACTAGTAGCATGTAAGCCAGTACACTGTCACATGAACAAAAAGATCCTATTTCCCAGAGAAATGCAATGAAAGAAAATTACATGGCCTGGTGCTTTGGTAAGCTAATAGATTATGTAATACATTAACTGAGCTTAGTTTACTTGAGCACAAGACCAAATTAAAGGAAAAAGTTAAAGGACTAGTAAATTGTGTTGCATCAATTTTCCTGCTTTAAAAATCAGGATTTGAAATTCACAATATTCACCTGAGCAAACTTCAGTATCTGGGGAAAAATTCAACTATCTTAACAATGAAACAGATTCCAATATTATTCACATGTACTGAATATAACACAAAGGATAATAGAGTTAGCACCAATCTTTCAAGTAGGGAAGGGCTAATTTAGCAGATTGAAAATCAGCATCCAAAATTCTGGCTTCCATTAAAGCTTAAACACTATCCAATGGTAAGAATGAGATGTATGCAACTCTATTAGCTAAAAGCTCTTTTACATATATTATGTGTTATATTAGTAAACAATTAATACATGCCTACTTTCTATTTTCAGGATTTCCTTATCCATTCTGCTTTTGCAGTCTTTATGGTCTGAATGAAAATTTCTTCTCTAATTTTACCTATTCCAATATATTTATTTCTTACAAATAAACAAATAAGATAATGCTATTTCTTAAGGTAACAAAGTTTGGCTTGCCTAGAGCACAAATATCCTTCAGGCTGACCCTGGTTAGTAGTGCCTATTTTGCAAGTCATTATCAGTGAGTCCATATCTCACAGTCTGTTCCATCCAAACAGTTTCCTATTAGATTTAGTTTTATTCACTAGAAACCTGAGTTTTTCAACAACTGTTCTGCTTTAGTGGCAGTGACATGAGCCCAGAAAACCCTGTTGCATGTATGGAAAGTGATTGATAAGTCTCTAATCAAGGAGACAAGAACATAAGTAATACAGATGATATCATTACCAGGTAGTCACTTGTTACCTCTATGTCAAGGGTTTTTCCACCTAGGAGATCTATGAAAGCATAATGGTAGCAGTAAAAAATGAATATGTCTTTCTACAGCAGGCTTAAAAAGTGGGCAGCTGAATGAATGAAAGTTGATATTGTATAGTTTTGCACATTTTCTCCACAACATCTCTGCCCTGTCAATGAGCCTTGAAAACCCTGATTATATTCCTTTCAGAGGAGTAATACTCCCTGCATAAAAAGCAATGTCTTGGATATGACGATAAACTGCATCCAATAGTGAGGATCCAGTTATGATTCTCTAGAGAGTGTAGAGTCACATCTTCATTGCCATTATTCCCAGTCCAATCTGATTTGGAGTGACAGTATTTGTTAGGATCCCATCTCTGGGTAAAATAGATCTGCTTGAAAATTATTTGTATTTGAGAGGAATGCTTAAAACCATATAATAATGTGCAAACAAATGATTATTACTAGATAGGAATACTGACTTTAATTTGCTTTGGTTTAATTTAAGGGTTATTAAATGCCAAAGCCATCATTGTAGGAGAATGATACTCTTTAACCTTGAGCTGTGGTGGATAAGAATTCATACCTTTACCAAGGGCATTTGTCCAAACGGGAATGTAATAGTGTGACTGGAGTTAGAATTCACTATGATGTTACAGTCCAGCACATTAGCCACTACGCCATAGCAACTCCCCAATAGTTACTGGAAACCACATAATTGTGTATAATTGATTAATATTAAGAATAGTTACTTGAGAAATTAATTATTTGCAAATGATTATTATCATTAGTTACTTGAGACAATAAAATTGCTTGTAAAAGGAAAAAACCGATTTCAGATTAAATTACCCAATACTGGTTGATATGCCATAAAACAATTCAAACAACCACAACTTATGTTTTAATTTTCTAGAACCAAGAAAATTCAGCTGTAATGAACTTCAAATTTTTTGTCTAATGATTTGAAGAGTTAAATTGTATGTAAAGTAAAGTTGGCGACTGTAGTTGAGGGCGACCTGAGGCTCCCTTTTCAATAGCTACTACACTAAGGTGTAGGGAAGGACGCTACTCCTTCCCCTGATTTTCCATTTTACCCTTGATATGTACCTTATAATGCTGAGTGTTAAACAAAGAAGTATCAAGTACCATTTTTTAACTCTTTGGTATGACTTGACCTGGGATTGAACTCTGATCTCCAGGACCATTGGCGAATACTCTACCCACTTGGTCAATGAGCCAGAAATTGTATGTAAATTCAGTTAAAATTCCGCAACTTATGTCCTCGTGCCTTGAACTTTTAACAAATTGTGCTGGTGGCCAAATGATAAAAACTCAAAATGATTGTGCTGCGAATTTAGTTCTGATCTTGAGTTACCTTAATTTCATCTCACAGATTTTTTAGAGCTGAAGCTCCTAAAAGTTTTCAAGTTGCCTCTCCCTTGGCCCTTTAACTACATTCCTTGCACCCCCAAACATACATTCAAGAAACACATGCCTCTTCTCTCTTGTAGTATTAGATCCTCAGCAAATTTAAAACAATAGATAATCTAGAACAAAGTCTGTGATGATATCTATGGAGAGCTTTAGCCCTTGCTGACATGAAAAAATTATGATCACTAAGTCCTTGTGTCTTGTGTCTGATCTGTGGCATGAACTTGGTTTGAATCACATCACCAAGATAAAAATAAACATTCATAACTGTGGGTTGAGCCACAAAAAAATGTCCACCTTCATACAGAGTGGTGTTTTGACTTAAATCCCTGATTCATTTTTGGGAGGGTGCAGTTGGTCAAAACTGATACAAATCAAGATAATTTTTCCCATTTACTCATTCCTGGACCAATAGATATATTAATAGTATTCTGATATTTTGTATTCTTAAACATTTCAATGCAGTATATTAGTTAATTAGGCAAGTCATGTAAATAGCAACATTTGGGGGTATGTAAATCACCTTCCAGCTGTACATAATGTATTTCTCATTCTAGTTTGTGTATTTCAGAAAAAGTCTATCCAATGTGGTTTGTTTTTCTTTTTAAAATAATCCATAATAAAAAAATTGTTATTTTTATGAAATTTATAATGAATAAATAACTGATACTGTTTAGTTAAATAACACAATATTAATCCGACTAGTCACAACTCCATACAATAATGACAATGTAAACTCATTTGCTTGTTATAGTAACAATGAAGTTCAAGTAATCCATTGCAAGTTAAGATAATTTCCACATTCAAACCAGTGATATAACTTGCTAATGACAATAGTTGGGAATGATGAAGGTCAAAGAACTTCTGTATAACTGTTAATTCTATCCTCAATAAAGCATATGCATTACTTAAGAGTTCATGCCTTAAGATTCAGTCATGTAACAAAAAATACATCTTTTGGCTTTTATGAGACTTTGTTATCTCTCCAATCATTCCCACTTGTCTCACCGCATCCTTGCATCTTTCTAGTGACCTGAGGAGGGTAGTATTGACCACTTTGGGAATGACTATTTTAGGGGAAGGCATAAACCTCAAAGCCATTACCAAAGAAATTAAAGCCACCTAATCAGACCAATAAACATAGCATAGTGAAGTGAGCAGCTTCAAAGTTATGTTCCTTTACCTTAGCAAATTCAAAGGTAACAGTATTTGTATTAAAAAAATATACAGTTTGCCTTTGATCTGGAAAGATGGAGAGAATGTTAGTTGGTTATAGTATTACCAGTAAATGTATGCATGTATAGGTTTACAAAATGCATACACACTTAATGGAAGTGCATTAATTAAATTCTACACAAGAACTCTTGGACCATGTTGAAATTTGTGACTTAGAATAGTATTACACGGTTGATACTCTTGACACAGACTCCCCTTAGATTTAGTTTAGGATGGCTTTTGGATGGGGAGGTATTTAAAAGTATTCTCAGAACACCTTGACCTGAAATAAAGATGGGTATTTTTATGTGATACACAACAAAATCAAAGGTGAAGGTTGATGCTATAAAATTACATTGGCTATACATGTAATGATTCAAGGAAATGAATTTAGGATGAATAGCCATAATCAGTATGTAAACAACCCTTTTCATTTGATAGATAATTTATACTGGCCAGCAATAAATAAATTACTCAAATTTATTTATTGCTGACCTGTATAAATCACATCACTGGAGAAGGTAATGCCTATAACCTTATATAGGCCTCCTGAATTTGGCAGAGAATCAGTAAAAAGAGGTACCATAAGGGTATGAGTGACCTCATCTTATGGGTTTTCTCAGTTCAGCTTATTTTGGAGGCCTCCAGCCGATTGGTTTGGGCAAGACCTTTTCATTGGATGATCCTTGTTTAATGGGGACATAAAATGTAATTTATGAATGAAATTTTCTCTTTCATATGAAAATGTTTAGTTCCCCCAGTAGAGACATGTAAAGGAAACAATTTTTTATGTAAAGAAAAAAAAAAAGAAAGAAAAAGAGATGAAGATAGATAGATAGATAGATAGATATAAACAGGTTCAGACAGATACAAAAAAAGTTAAATAGACATGAACAGACTGAGATAGATAGATAGATAGATAGATAGAGAGAGAGAGAGAGAGAGAGAGAGAGAGAGAGAGAGAGAGAGAGAGAGAGAGAGAGAAGAGATTTTAAGAAAAGTGCTATAAAAAATTAAAAATTTTATCAAAGGTCAGAGTTTACACAATTGTACAAATTTAAAAAGAATTCCATATCCCTTAATCCCATATTTGTCAGATAAAGGCTCCCACCTTGTTATCCCAAAATAACACATAAGTTTCATTTTGATGAGAGTGGGCAACTTGAGAGTGACTCTCATGACCTCTATAAACCATCATAAACTCACACATATTTTAAACCAACCAGTTTATGGGCAGTAGCAGCTTTATGGTACTGATCCCTAAACACAACATAACAAACATTGGGCTTGTTGTAATTGGCAAAACCAATGAAAATTTAGGGGAATAAAGGATACTGTGGTGGTAGGTTGTAATTGGGAACAAAAAAGCAGAATGAACTCCCCATAGTTCCCTCAGAAGATAATGATCTTGGAGTTGCTAGTTAATTCAAAATCTAAGAGTGCTTTTCTTTTGAATAATATATATATATATATATATATATATATATATATATATATATATATATATTAAAGCACATGCATACATATATGTAACCCATTACATATATACACACACTCATACTCATATGGACACTCATGTATATATATATATATATATATATATATATATATATATATATATATGCACATACATATATACATACATGTATATATGCACATATTCATGCACATGCATATATGTATATAAGTGTATGCATTAATGCACAGACACATCTATATACTTATATATTCACGCATATCGTCATGTATATATATATATATATATATATATATATGTATGTATGTATGTATGTATGTATGTATGCATTTATACATATGCACACATATACATGTACATGTACATATTCACACTCATATGCAGACATATATACATATACTTATAGATGAATGTAGACACACACACACACACACACACACACACACACACACATATATATATATATATATATATATATATATATACATTCATTTATACTCACATATATGAATATATACTTATATATATATATATGTGTGTATGTTTAAGAAATTTGCTCTTTTGTGAATCTGAGGATAATCTGAGGATAAAACTTATCTGAATTTTTCCAGTTTTGTTTGAACCCTTAGTGTGATTTTTTTTCAAATATATTTACATATATGTTTATACACACAATGTTTATGTGTATATATACTTATGTTTGTGAGTAGAAATGTAACTGTACTAATCTGTGTGTGTGTGTGTGTGTGTGTGTGTGTGTGTGTGTGTGTGTGTGTGTGTGTGTGTGTGTGTGTATAAGAAAAAGTGGTCTTTGTTCAAATCTGATGAGGAATAAAAATAATTAGAGCTTAGATTACATAGAATCTTTCCACTGACACTCCTGATTTTTACTTGGCAGAGCAGACACAAAATGTGTAAGTTGGAATATTTAAGGTGGTCACGAGGATAAAACAGTGTAGCACACAGAGGGCTGAGGTTTTTTTCTGCTTTTTTTGTCTGTCTAACAGACAGCAATGTTACCCCAAAAGGAGTACAATATGCACCAACACAACTTTCTTTTTTTTTCCTCCAATTATCTTTTTTGCCTTCCTTCTTTTCTATCTTATTTTAGATTCTTCATTTTTAACAAGATCCTTTCTGAGACAAATTTTTTTCTTCTTCTTCTTCTTCTTCTTCTTCTTCTTCTTCTTCTTCTTCTTCTTCTTCTTTCATATTCTTTTTCACAACAAACTGCTGCAAAACACACAGGTATTTAATTTTTTCCCCTTTTGTCCATTCTTTATTTTTGTTTTTTTTGTTTTTTTTTTCGCAAAATCTTTTTTTCCTGGAGCCCCCAAAAATGTAAAAATCCATCCTGTCTGCCATCAGAAGAAATTATCATTGCACATCTGAAATGGAAAACAGAAAACATTTCATTAAAAACAAGTGCCATTATAAGAGTGTTGTCATCATCAACATTATATCATTATTGCATCACATGAATATATCAAACCAGTACAACACAATGGGAATAAATAATTACGTAGCAGGCAACATTATGCTATTTTTAGTTCAAGCATAAATTCTGTGCAGAAAAAGAATCACATCAGGGTCACCAATTTTGTAGGCTGACTGTATGATTTGGTTTGGTTTATTTATTTAATGGCCTATCAACCACTTGTGGGTTATTTAATGCTAAAATTTTATCCTTTGGTGAATTTTTATTACAATGATAACTATATTTTCAATATTCCATAGTACATTTTTATCAGTTACTTTTACTTGATACAAATAATTTTCACTAGGGTATATAGTTTCAAGTATTCCAATCTAATACTCATAATTAGCATATGGTTATATGGTTTGAAGTATTACTACCTAATTTGCATATAATTATATGGTTTCAAATATTTCAAGTAATCATATAGTTTCAAATAACTAATGATAATAATCCTAAGTAAACAATTATAGCTTCAATTAACTATTCTGAATACAAATAATTTGCACACAGTTATTGGCATAATGGTTAGAGTGTTCACCAATGGTCTGGAAGACCTGGGTTCAATCCCAGATCAAGTCATACCAAAGACTCAAAAAATGGTACTTGATTTTGCCTTGCTTAACACTCAGCATTATAAGGTAAGGATCAAGGGTAAAGTGGAGCAATCTAGGGAAAGAAGTAGCGCCCTCCCCTACACCTTGGTGTAATAGCTACTGAAAAGGAGCCTTCAGGTCACTTTGCATAAGAGGAAAAACTCTGCTGGTATATATGATATTATATAAATAAATGACATTATATAAATAAATGATGAAATATTTTAGATATCAAATTCTGATTTAAGAAGTAAATATTGATTTACAGAATTATTTTTATTCTTTATATATAAAAAAATTGTCTGATTAACAAAGCATTACTGATTATCTACTATGAAAATGTGTAGCAAATGATTTACTATGAAAATGCATTGTAGATTATTTACAATGAAAATGCATTACAAATGATTTTCAATGAAAATACCTTGAAGATGATTTACTATAAAAATTTACTAAAGATGATTTGCTTTGAAAATGATTTGAATACTTTACAATGAAAACACATAGCTAATTGAATATTGACTACCTGCAAACATGTTTTTCTGAGATACTTCTAGCCTTTCAAAACTCTCTAATCGAGAAGATTTTTGATTTGGTTTCTTTCTTTAATGGTATATCAACCTTTGTGACAAGATTTATATATATATGAGGTGCATACGATAAGTTTCCAGAGTTTTTTTCGTATGGCATTTAAAATTGTCGTTCAGTATGTTATTGCTATACATCTTATGAGATGACTGACCAATTTTTATGATTTCAGGTTCAAATCAACAGCTACAGCAGCAATTAGAATACACTCTACTGATTGTCATTGCTGGTGAATTTCAAAAATGGAATCTGACACTTTAGGAGAGCAATATGTCGTAAAATTCTGTTTTAAACTTGGAACAAAATGCCACAGAAACGTATGGAATGCTTCAGACTGCTTTTGGAGCATCTTACATGAATCGAGCATCAGTTTTTGAGTGGCATAAGAGATTCAAGGAAGGCAGGGAGTTAGTGAGGGATGATGAGAGGTGTGAGAAGAGTAAGGAAGTCAATACACCAGAGTTGATTGGCCAAAGGGTTAGGGTTAGGGTTACTATGTTGAGGTTTTAAGGGAGCAAGGAATACTATGTTGAGGTTTTAAAGGAGTTCAGGAAGAGATTCTGTCGGATGAGGCTAGCACTCTTCAAATCAGGTCAGTGGCATTTCCACCAGGACAATGCACCAGCCCACAACTCTATCCTTGTCACAGACTATTTGACCAAGATGGGCATCAAGACAGTTCCTCAGCCTCCCTATAGTCCAGACCTTGCTCCCTGTGACTTTTGGTTATTCCCTAAGCTCAGAGGCTGTCGTTATGAGACAATTGAGGAGATGAAAGAGGCTGTAACAAAGGTCATTGACACACTCACACCATGGGGCCTTCCAGAAGTTGTTGGAACGGTACAACAAATTCATTGCAGCTGGAGGAGATTACTTCGAAGGGGACTAGAGTTTGATGTGTGTACTATCATTAAAAGTGCCCATACGAAAAAAAAGTCTGGAAACTTATTGTATGCACCTCGTATATATATATATATATATATATACAAAAATACCCTGTGGTGTATTATTATACAAGGTTACCATTATAGGAAATGGACATGGTGACTTGAGTTCAAATCCTGAAAAAGGCTCATTGCACTTCCCATTACACTAATACCCTTCAGAAAGGTATGCATCCAACTATTCTCCCTCCAACTATGAATATGGGTAGACTAGGCTTTTTAACCTTTGTATGGCGACTGGTCTAAGAGAAGAAAAACTCTGGATTCAAATCAGTTAAACTTCCTTTAAAAAACTGACCTTATGTCACATCATGTTTATGCAGAGAAGTTGGGTAAATATAGACATATATACATTTAAGAGTACACAACAATAGAAAGACAGAAAGAAGTGCAAGTCCAAGACATTTACACTCAAACACATTCATCTAGATTTATGTATATCATTTTTATAGTGACATACAAATATAAACAGACTCAGTAAAATTTTTAGCTGCCCATTGATTTTAATGCTGTGTTGAGTGTTTAGTCTCAGCAGGAATGTTCATCCAGGAAGTAAACTACCAAAATGCCTTGCACAAAAATAAGACAGAAAGCATCATACACCTCACTACAGTTTCTTGGGTCTTTCAAATCTAATTGGCACCCAGGAATGTAACAACTTAGGAAATAAGGAAGTTACCTTACAGTGACAACTAACTACTACCTCTGGCAAAAACTATGGAATTAGACCACTCAAGGTCTTTTTATTTAGCAGTAAATACACTAATAACAAATAAGATGCAAAACCTTTTTCTGGATGACATTTTCATTGGGTGTAATCGTTGTATGTATAAGATAGTAATGGCAAGGATTCCTCCTTGACTTATCTATGTACTTTTAGTCTAGATCTACAAATGAAACAACTCTTTCATGGTTGAATACCTTAGCTGTGAAGATAGTGACTTGTTAGTATATCATTATACTTGATTAGATCAGAGGATTATGGTTACTTAACTCAAAGAAGCAAATATACCATAATGAATCTCTGTTGTAGTTCTCAGAAGTTTTGTTGAGTCTTACTCTATGGTGAAGTGCCAAGATAAGATTTTTGTAGAAGACAGTTAAATAGGGAGTGTGTAAATGCTATATATACAAGTAGGCATCAAGAGAAAGCAAGTTATAAGAACAAAAACGTGTGAATGTAAACTGGAAGATAATGGAGGTCTTCAAGAAAAATGCATGTTGAGAAGTTAAAGAAGAATGTCAGTTTTATTGCCAATGTGACTTTTGCTAAAATCGGAATACCAAGATCAGTAAAGAAGAAATACAAAAGATGCTCCCAAAGTAAACACTTCTGTCTATTTTCCCAGTATTTGTTTTTAAGCAACAACAGATATATATATATATATATATACCAAACTATTCTGCACAACCAGGATGAGACATAATGGGCATAATGGGGTTAGAGTGTTTGCCAATGGTATGGGAGACCTCAGTTCAATCCCAGGTCGAGTCATACCAAAGACTCAAAAAATGGTACTTGATGCCTCCTTGGTTAACACTTAGCATTATAAGGTAGAGATCAAGGGTAAGTGGAGCCATCCAGGGAAAAGAATAGCATCCTCCCCTACACCTCAGTATAGTTGCTGTTGAAAAAGGAGCCTTTGGATTACTCTCGACTATGATCAACCAACTTACTAACTTAACTGGTTTAAATTCAGTTTTCCTTCTCCAAGACCAGTTGCCATACAAAGGTTAAAGAGTCCAGTCTGCCCTACAATTTATTCATTGCTGGAGGGAGAATAGTTGAATTCTTACCTTTCAGAAGTGCAAATGGCCTTGTCCAAGATTTGAACTCAGGTTGCCATGTCTATTTCCTCTGGTGATAAACATTGCAACACAGAAGGCTATAACAAATTTAGGGAGGCATGTTTGGTGTAATGGTCATCCTTTTAAGAAATAGAGTCAGTGAATTAAATTCAAATCTGAGACAAGGCAATTTGCATTTCCCATCATGTTAATGCTCTTTGGAAAGGCATTAATCCATTTGTTCTCCCTCAAGCTATGGTTGAATTGTAAGATAGATTGGGCGCTTTAGCCTTGGTACAGCAACCAATCAAGGAGAAGGAAAACACTGAATTCAAATCTATTATAAGTAAAGAAAAGTTGGCGACTGTAGTCAAGGGTGACCAGAAGGCTCCCTTTTCAATAGCTATGACACCGAGGTGTAGGGGAGGGCGCTACTCCTTTCCCTGAATTGCTCCACTTTACCCTTGATATGTACTTTATATTGCTGAGTGTTAAGCAAGGAGGTATCAAGTACCATTTATTACGTGAACTGGGATTGAACCTAGGTCTCCCTGACCATTGGCAAACACACTACCCACTACGCCAATGAGCCGGTTATACTCTGATTAAAAAATGACCTTGAATCATATCCTGTCTGCAAGGGAGGAGTTGGATAAATACATTCAACAGATACAAGGAGTTTAATAAAAATCATTGAATTGAACAAACTTTCAGTTAAAAGATGCTTTTTTTTTCATATAGTCACCACAATTGGCTATTTTCACCAGCAATGAATAAGAGCATATACATGCAATGCTTATAAAAGTCTGTATCAGTATAGTCTATCTACTTTTTCCTAATTGAGATAACAGTGTTATTGTCTGGAATATGTTCTTTGTGTAGTCCACGTTTCACTGGAATCATAAATAGAATTGATCAAAGCATTCTACATTTTAACTGATGACTGCTGCATTGAATGTTGATTGTTGCTCATATCACTGAGAGACATTACCCATCTTCTAACTTGTTTACCTCCAATGTTTTCAGTTAGCATCAATGAGTATCAATGAGTACAATTTTTCTACATAGCAGCAGTCTATGACACACTTCTGCTCTTCTTGAGGTATTGCTAGGGTGTCCTGTATTCAAAATAATGGTTCTTAAACTTTGAAACTGAACAAGTCTCATAAAGTTATCAGCGAATGAAAACTTCATGAAAATACATGTGAAGTTTTTTTTTTACTGCAGTAATTGGAGAATCATGCACACAGCTCTCATAGAAACAGTATGATACTAAACTGCATCCTGGGATAGGGCTTCAGTTCTGGAGCTTTGGGGAATGCAGTCACTCCTTTATTACAATTATTCCCAGATCTGTTACCAAAGTCGTAGTACCGATGAGGGTCTCATCTATGTATCAAATGTTTGAAAATGATCATTATTAAATGGCTATACTTGAAACCATATAAATGTGTGCAAATTATTTGTAGCAATAATAGTTACCTGAAGCTATGTTTGTTTATAAAGGATTATTATTGAAATAATTTAATTGCTTGGAGAAAATAAGCAATAAAATAAAAAGGCTTGCTTTGGTATTAAACCCAACAAGAGTTGACATATTATAAAACAAACCAACCAGCCAACATCACAGAAAGATTGATGACAAGTTCCACTAACAAATTTTAATCATGAGTGCTCTATTATTGAGGCCATATGTCAGACGACATACATAAACATAAGTATGTATATACCAAAATGAATGTAAAAACATTAAAATAAATCTGCAGAATTTATTTTTATATTGAATATGCTAAACAAAAAAAAAATGATTGATTATTTTCATTTTATTAAAAATGATGCAGATAAACACTGATAAAATTGATCACATTTTATTCGCCATTTATGATCATCTAATGTGCGGATGATATAAATCCAAGTTAAAAAAAAATCTGTCATAGATTCTGGAGTGTTAATGAAATATTGTCACCAAGACACTGGTATCTTTTTCAGAATTTCTTTTTTTTAGTTGTAATATTTAAAATTGTATGATTTGGAGAAAAATTTTTTTGACTCCAAAAATGTTTTTCTTTGTGTATTTATATATTTTATTTACATATATAAAATATGCATGTTCGGTTTATATCTTTGGTGTGTATACATGTTTGTGTGTTTTCTTTATGTTTTATAAGTACATATTTTGTGGATATTTTTAAATACATTCATAAATGTTTTTGTCTATGGTTTATGTATATTAATATGTACATATATATTTCTATGTTTTGTACGTATATATATGTGTACATGTGTTATATATATATATATATATATATATATATATATATATATATATATATATATATACACTACATGTTTATATATCTATATATATATACACTACATGTTTATATATATATATATATATATATACACTACATGTTTGTTCATATGAAAATACATGTGTCATCATATCTGTAACTGCAATTTATACTGATATTTGTAAGATGAGTTTTATTGCACACCCAATGAGCATTGAACTCATTGAATGAGCTATTGTAAAGGGAGCCTTCGGGTCACCTTCAACTAAGGTCACCGACTTTACTTTAAAAAAAAACCCTGTCTGGTGGGAGGCAGAGACAAATATACCCAATGAGCATTGAACTCATTAGTTGCCCAGTTGGCTGGGGCTGTAGAATACACCAAGTGTACCTCTGCAGAGGGGTAAGATCCCCACCTTCAATGAGTGTCCTGGATATAACACTAAACAATTTGATAGTGAGGTTTTAGTAATGCTGGAGCTTTGGGGAATGTGACATATCCCATTGCTCCCAGGTCCTCTCTGACCTGGAGTGGTAGCACCTTATAGGGTCCTATCTCTGGGTCAAATAGAACTTATGCTAAACTGAACTACTTGAAATAGAACTGTTTCGATATATAAACTGCGTACTTATGCTAAACTGAATTGTTCAAAATAGAACTGTTTTGACATTTAACTGTATGTGGACAAAAACTATACTTATACTAAAGTGAATTGTTTGAATTAGAACTGTTTGACTAAACTGAATAGCTTGAAATAGAAGTGTTATTGACAAACTGTTTACTTACATTTAAACTTCATATTCATGCTAAATTGAATTGTTTGAAATGGAACTGTTTTTGACATTGAAACTGTACTAATGCTTAACTGAATTGTTTGAAATGGAATTGTTTAGACATTTAACTGTGTGTAAACAAAAATCTATACTTATATCAAACTGAATTATTTGAATTAGAACTGTTTAACTAAACTGAATAGCTTGAAATAGAAATGTTTTTGACAATTAAAATGTGTACTTATACTAAATTGAATTGTTTGAAATAGAACTGTATTATTTGTATAAAAATAGATTTGGCATTAGATAACCTACAAAGGTTGATATGCCATAAAACCCAAAGAACCAACTCATTACTAGTTGTAATTAAGATTACTTTCCTTCCAATGACAACTTGCTGATGTCAATCTCAGTGTTCCCATCTGTTTTTGCTTATATGGATGCAAATATTTGTGACAAGTGCATATTCATACAAGTGATTTGAAAAGGTACATTTTCTATGCATCTGTATGTTGTTCAGTCTATCTTAAGAATTGGTATATTAACATCTGTTTATACGTCTGCATTTCTTAGCCCCACCCCATCTCTCTCTTAGTAGATATAAGAGTCCACAGAATGTATATATGGTTCTCTGGCATTTGTATCTTCATCCGTTTCTTTGAAATCTGTACACCAGACCATTCCTATCTATCTAGTGCCCCATTGTAAGAAACTGGACCAGTGAGTTTGATGTTAAAGTCAAACTCATCACTCACAAGCCTGAATTAACTCCCTTTCACTTGGTGCTTATCCACAGTAGACTTTTACTCAACCCTAACCACAGCCTCCAACATACAATGCCAGTCTACAGTTCAGCTGCATCTTTCACCCTTCCCTTCCCCTCTCACTAGTTATCAGTCGGGTTTTGAGCAAATGGCTGAAGGCCAACAAAATCAATATGAACAACTAGACCTCTGGGTCCCAGCTTGGTATTGGTTTGGAGGTGGTTGGGTCTGTCAGATTCAGTGTGGCATGGCTCAGCTTGGCTAGTCACTAGTCAGGCCCATCTCAGCACACTCCCTTGTTTTTCTACTAACAAAATAGATGGGACAGATGGGTAGGTGGGTAGTTATAAGGGGCTAGTAGAGACAGTATCAATGAACCAGAACATGAAGCTATAAGGCAAGCTGATAGAGGTGGAAAAGTTGAGGAGCTGAGGTGGTGATGATGATTAGGGTGTCAAAGGGGTGGATGGGTGAGAAGAAGAGGTTAATGGTGATAGAAAGATGGTAATGGTAAATGGTAGTGCTACTGGTCAGTAGGGAAATGACTCTGCCAGGGTGGGAGAGTGCTGGAAATGAAGAGGGTATATGTGTAGTACTGTGAGGGGGTAAGTGAGAGAGGTGTTGATCAGGAATGAATAGTGGGTGGATGATTTTGGTGAAATGAAAGTTGGTAGAGGTGTGAGGTTTTGGATAGTGAAGAAGTTATTGTTGTTGTGGGAGTGGGAATGGTGGTGGTGGTGGTGGTGGTAGGAGAAGAGGAGTGTTTGGTGCTGATAGGAATGGGTAATTGGAAATAGGGATGGTAGCAGGTAAAGATAAGAAAAAGGGGTGGCTGGGTAAAGATGGTAGATGAGGGATAAGAGTGCTACTGGCTGTTTGGTGACAAGGGTATGAGATAAGAGAGAAAGATGTGGTGATCATGTCAGCTTCCTCTAAGACTTAAACACAAAATGATTAAAGACAAAAGAATACATACACAGTTTTGCTTAATTGGCTAAAGTTTTTTGTAATGTGATTGATAGACAGACAGACAGACAGACACACACACACACACACACATTTATATATATATATATATATATATATATATATATATATCCTTATTTCCTTTCATATGTTAATATACTAATTGTACCATGGAAATTACATAGAATGGATGTATAAAAATTGCATTTAAATTATAAATAATGTTCTGACCAAAAGCATTATCGATTCTTATCTTAAAATTTGATGAATATACCTAATAAAAATAAATTAAATATAATCTCATTATTATTAATCATCATTATCATTATTATCATTATTATTATAATGATGATGATGATGATGATGACGTGCACAAAATTTTCAAGGATTTTGAGAAACAAATAAATCGCTCAATCCCAGACAGAGTTTTAATTAACAAAAAGAAAAGAACTTGTCAATTTGTGGATTTTGCCATTGCAGCAGACTTCAAAGTAAAAAAACTAGACAAATACCCAGACCATGGTAGAGAACTGAAGAAATTATGGAACATGTAGATGACAGTGATACCAGTCACAGTTGGAACCCTTGGAACAATCCAAAAATCCTGGAAAAGAAATTGTGTGAACTGGAGATCAGAGGAAGAATAGGGACTGCTGAAATCTGCTAGAATATTTAGATGAGTCTTGGGGAACTTAGATTTAGGGAAAACAACAAGTTACTACGAGTTGAAAATATTCATAAAGAGAGGATGCTAATGATGAAGATGATGAAAGTTAAAAAAAACATGTCAGATAGAAGACTAAATATTTACTTAGCCCTTGACAGAAAAAGAAAAAAACTGTGGAACTTGGAAACAAAGATCTCAATGATAGTTGGAACAATCCTAAATTGCCTGGAAAAGAGACTGGGAAAACTGGAGATCAGAAGAAATAAAACCATTGAGACCATAGCACTGTTGAAATCAGCTAGGATACTAAGAAGTATCCAAGAGTGCTGAGAAAACTTGCAGTTACTTCAGGAAAAACAACCAGTTACTTCTGTTGTGAAAAACTTATAAAGAGTAAAATAATAATGAATTTAAAAAATTGAGATTTTGTTTTCTGAAGCAAGTAGCTCACTTTTGTAGGTAAATGTATTTATTGTAGTTTTAAATCTTATATCATAAATATGTGTGCATGTAAAGTATAATGGTTACTCTAAAAAACATGCTTGTAGATAAAGATTAATCAGTTACAAGCAAATGAAGAACTGCATTAAAATCAAGACACTTCAAGATCTCCATATGACTACCTATGTGTAGAAAAGACTGAGCTCTCATACCTTGGTGAGCAATCAATCTAGGAGAAGGATAAGTCTGACTTCAAAACTAGTATCTTGAGTTTGCAATGAAGTCTGATGTTGCATTTATTTCAATCTGGCAGCTCCTTAGGACAACATTGGTAGTTTGGAGGGGAGATGTTCATACAAGCTTGTCTAGACCTGGATCCAGATCCAGGATGCTAACCAGTGATGGTAGGGAGAAATAATCAAATACTTCAGTATCAAGCCATTACAAAATTTCTCACTGCCTTATGGGTTAGATTTTGTGCTGGGGTGATAGAATTAAAGAGCTTGCTTTCAGGATGCTGTCTCCCCAAGTAGTAACTGCCTTCTCATCTAAAAAGGTCATGTTTATTACCTGATGCCAAAGTTTATTTACTGAGTGCAAACAAATGACTTATGATAAACTGAATTGCTCAAAATAGAAATGCTTTCAGGGTACTGTCTCCCCAAGCAGTAACTGCCCTCTTATCTAAAAAGGTCATATTTATTACCTGATGACTAAGGTATTTCCCAAAAGCCGGTAATGTTAATGGAGCACTTCTCTTAACTGTGCATGGCAGAAAAAAAAACAAAGGCTCTTTATAGTTTTCATGTTTAGAGTAACTGAAGTATTTATCCAGGCTTCCTCAAGACAAAAGTGGCCCAGTAAGCTGGGACTATGAAATACACCAACTGCATCTCTGTAGAGAGGTAAGGCTCCACTAATGAATGTCCTAGATATGACACTAAACAATCCCAAAACGGGGTGATATTAATGGAGCACTACTCTTAAATGTGCATGGCAGAACCTTGCATAAAACTTTGAACTGTGTCACATCTTGCCCATGGCAGAAGGGTAAGATAAAAACCCCTTTGAGAGAGACATCCTGAAACAAACCATGATGCAACTGTGCAGAGGTAGACTAATTTATATTTTTTTATTTATTTTTTAGAGACAAATTTATGTCAGCCATGAATTTTAACTTGTATTTTCTATTTTTGTCACAACACCTAAAGAATAACAGCATGCATAGATATCAAGAAGAATAAGAGTGGATTTAAAAGGTTTGATTTAGGCTTATGCCACGCAGTGGCTCTTCTGATTAGATTTAAATAGGCTTCTCTAAGGCAAAAGGGGTATGAGTTTAAATCATACCTAGAACTTATTCCTTATTATCTGGGATTTATGCTGCTTGCTTACTGTCATAGATTAATGACCCAAGTGAATTTTGATTAAAAAATATAAAATTAAGATGAAAGAAAATACAAGTAAAAATTAATGGTTGAAAATGCTTCATCTAAAAATAATAATAAAATGTTACTAATACTACTAGGATAAAAATGGAGACAAATATGGTACTCAAAAAGATCAAGAATAGAGTAAAGGATGAGTTTAACAGGTTTGATTTTAGCTTTTGGAAAAAACAAAGGCTCTTCATAGTTTTCATGTTTAGAGTAATTGAAGTATTTAACCAGGCTTCCTCAAGACAAAAGTGGCCCAGTAAGCTGGGGCTGTAAAATACACCAACTGCATTTCGTTAGAAGGGTAAGGCTCCACCAATGAGTGTCCTAGATATGACACTAAACAATCTGATGGTGACACTCCAGTAATACAGGAGCTTTGGGGAATCCAGAGTACCCTTTCATTGCCATCGCTCCCATGTCCACTCTGATGGCCTGAGTGATTCTTGATAAAAAAAATCTACTAAGAAAACTAGATTAAGATGAATGAAAATACTTGTCTAAAAATGAATAAATAAACAAAATCTAGTGTCATATTTAGTTTTTGTGAAGAAGCAGATAAATACATATTCAAATTCTAAAAATGAACATAAATCCATTTATTACTTGAGAGATATTTACAACTTGGATTTAAAAGAAATATATATATATATATATATATATATATATATATATATATATATATTTCTTTTAAATACCCTGTCCAGTGGCAAAAGCTGCTTGGTAGTGCCAGGAGTAGCAGTACTGCCTTGAGCTCCCGAAACTGTGTTATCACCCTGGTTGGTGGCTGATGAGGGCATGTACTTTCACACGTTGTATGATGAAAAAGAATAAAATAAAAATGAAAATAAATCCATTTATTACTTGTGAGATATTTACAACTTGGATTTTTTCTATGATCTTAAGAAGTCATTATCATTTTAAGTATTATTTGGACAACTGAGCTCATTCTTTGTGTTACATATGTTGACTGTGATTATCAACAAATAAAGTATACTACCTCTGTCTCATAGTAGTTGTTATATTTACATATAACATTTATACACTAGATATTAACAATTATAGGACAGAGGTATACATTTTTTTGATTGATGAACTATTTCTATACATATTATATGCAGTTTTGTACTTATTTCTTTGCTTCACCAAATATCTCTTGTTTGCCAACGAACTCAAAAATCAAATTCAGCCACTTATGTCTTTTTTTTATTTCTTGAATAGAAATGACATCATTATTAACTATATTGCTTTTAGCAGGTGCTATAGCAGCATTCAATCTACTGTTGTATCACTAGTTTCTTGGTTTTAAAAGTACAGCCTTTTGAATGAATGTAATTTCATAAAAACTTGAGAGCTGTGGATTTAATACAGGCTTTCTTCAGGGCAATATTAAATATGAGTTCAGTTTAAAGAAACAACAAATATGTATCCTTTAAATCTAATTAGTATTTTACTAAGCTTTTTGCTTAGATTCTGCACAAGGCCATATGAATGGGGCACCCAATGAGACTCAAACTTCCTCATGAAGGTTTGTTAGTCTTTCTTGCTAACCATTACACTACCTGAGGTGGACATGTATCATTTAAATATAGTTATGTATTAGGTGTGTACAAAAATTCTCTAAGGATTTTTATTTTTAAAATCAAATTCTTTCTTTTTCACAAGTTTTCAAAAAGATGGTGCTGGGAATTTTTTTGCACACACCTAATCATTTATAAAAACAATATTTACATTATTCAATGATTAGATATTGATGCTACTCATTATATTTTGGGTGTAGAATTAAACAAACTAGCTGACTCATACCTAGCATTTAGCATACCTGGTTAGCATTTAGGACTGTGAGAAAGTGGCAACTTATGTACATGAAGAATATACAAACAAAGAGCAAAGAGAGTTACAATAATTACAGCAGTCAATAACAATGCCAACAAAAATAGCCCAATTTATGATGGGTAGGATTTAAAGCTCATAACACCAAACTATTTGTGAGGATCTATAAGTTAATAAACATTGTCAAGATGTTAATGTTTATAATTCCCTGGTAACCATTGTGTATACTAAAAGTGAAACCAGAATCATTTTTAAGTCAAGATTTTCTGATGATCAGAACAATTTCATGGAAAAAGTTAAAACTTTTGCTTTTAAGCAAAGAAAATTTCTGGAAGGTGCCTACTTTACTTAGTGTGGATTGGGAACTTATTCTTTAATATTTCAAATTTGTGTTGTTTCCTTGTTGTCATAGACTGACAATTTGAGTGGGTGGCAATAAAAAACAACAAAAAATTACTATTACATATCTTTCCTTGGTCAGCTCAGAGAGAATATCTTAATTTCTGTTTTTTTTTTTCTCTTAAAGTTATTTCTAGCATTGCTTTTTCCATTGATCTCCATGTGATTCTGTGATTGATTTTAGTGATTTAATTAATTTCCTTGTTTTAAAATTTTAAATTATAGCTGGTATTATACAATGGCTGAATATTCTATATTCTAAGCATATTGGTAATGAGCCCATCAATATGTTTCTATTTTCACTAATCTGTCCCGAATAGCCGAATTCTTTAACTTCATTCAAAACAACATTATCTATCTTTATGATTGTTTTTAGGACATTACAATTGAAAATTATCATCACTCTTTCTCTCTCTCTCTCTATATATATATATATGTATATATGGAAGTAAATAATGGGGTGTAATCCGACAATATATAAAGAAAAATTGATAACAAGGTAATCCAACAAAAATTAAGATGAAAGAAATTACTAGTAAAAAAACTGCTACTACTACTATAGACTATATGTTGCAAGAAAAGAAGGAGAAAGAGGACAAGTTAGCATTTAGGACTGTGAGAACGTGGCAACTTATGTACATGAAGAATATACAAACAAAGAGCAAAGAGAGTTACAATAATTACAGCAGTCAATAACAATGCCAACAAAAATAGCCCAAAGATAAACAAGAAAACAAAACATTATTAAATCAAGAAAGCAAAAATAAGAGGGAAAACAACTATCCAAGCACTTAAGAAGACAAACTAAGTAAATTTTGCATGAGATAAGCTGGATATGGTTATGTAGAGGAAATTTAAATAAAGAAACTGAATTGGTATTTATAACAGCACAAAATAATACCATAAGAACTAGTTATGTAAAAACTAGATAAGACTCACGAGAATAGCAAGTGTATGCTATGTAGCGAAAGAGATGAAACAGTAAACCGTCTAATAAGTGAATGCAGTAAACTGGCTCAGAAGGAGTACAAAAACATATATGACTGGAAAGGAAAGGTAATTCATTTGGAATTGTGCAATTGATAATTGTATATGTATACATATTGTACTTGATAATTGTATATGTATGTATGTATACATGTTGTACTTGATAATTGTATATGTATGTATGTATACATATTGTACTTGATAATTGTATATGTATACATATTGTACTTGCATAAACTAAAATCTGTCCTGGAAAATGAGATGCACAGAATTTTTTTTGGTTTTGAGATACAAATGGATAACCTAGTCTTGACCAGAACTTTAGACTGAGCATAATTAAGAAGTAGAAAATGAATTGTCAGCTAGTGGGTTTTGTTGTTTCAGTAGATCATTAAATGAAAGTAAAGGTGAGTGAAAGAATGCACAAATACCAGTACCTTGCCGAGAAATAAAAAAGATATGAAACATGAAGGGGATAGTGATATCAATTATAGCTGGAGTGCTTAAAAAAGTTTACAAAAAACCTAGAAAAGACACCGGTGGAACTGGAGATCAGAGGAAGAATTGAGACTGTCCAGACCACAGCACTGCTTGTTAAAAATACTTAGAAGAGTCCTGGAGAATTGAAGACACTTGCTGTCCCTCAGATTTCAGTGAAAATCACCAATTATTGCTTGTATAAAAAACTTGCACAGTTATTAATGATAATGATGATAACATTGGTTGACATTGTTTCATCTGAAAATAAAAATAATAGAACAAATAATGTGATTTCTGTTTCTGCAATGGAGATGTAGCCACTTGAGGGAAGTTGAGACTTTTGTGGTAGGAAAGTAATAGTGTTGATAATTCAAATATCAACACTTTATATCTTTTCATTTTACCAATGCCTGAAACAAGCCTCTGTAGGCACTGGGCAACTAATGGCAAAATGCCAGCCATGAAATTTACACTCAAGTCAGCTGTTTAAAGAAGCAAGGAATTAATACATCAGCAAATGTTTCATGTGACACAGTCATCTGTGATGGTAAAATACGCATACAGACACAGACAACCAGTGATATATATATATATATATCACCTCTTTCTCTCTTATAGTGATATATATATATATATATATCACCTCTTTCTCTCTTATATAACCCAAATTCTCATTATATCATACATATATATACACACACACACGTATATATATATATATATATATATATATATATATATATAAAGAACACCACATCATAGCAAGTTTTTATTTGAGTAATATGCTTGAATTGCACTAACTTAAAGAATAAAGCAATTTCCAGCACAATTTGCAACTGAATAATAATTGTGCAGTATTTTTGTTTGCAGTCAATGTCATTTATTAATCATCCAAATTAACTACTTCCAAATCAGACGCACCAATATCATCATAGGCCACTGTTATAGTGGGAATCTAATTGTTTAAGGATCATTCAATATATTTATGAGGTGCATACGATAAGTTTCCAGACCTTTTTCGTATGGGCACTTTTATTGATAGTACACACATGAAACTCTACTCCCCTTCGAAGTAAGCTCCTCTGGCTGCAATGCACTTGTTGTAACTTTCCAACAACTTCTGGATAGTCCCATGGAAGTCCTCTTGTGTGAGCGTGTCAATGATCTTTATCACAGCCTCTTTCATCTCCTCAATTGTTTCACAACGACAGCTTCTGAGCTTAGGGAATAAGCAAAAGTCACAGGGAGCAAGGTCTTGACTATTGGGAGGGTGAGGAATTGTCTTGATGCCCATCTTGGTCAAATAGTCTGTGACAAGGATAGAGTTGTGGACTGGTGCATTGTCCTGGTGGAAATGCCACCAACCTGATTTGAAGAGTGCTGGCATCTTCCAAAGGAATCTCTTCCTGAACTCCCTTAAAACCTCAACATAGTAACCCTAACCCTAACCCTTTGGCCAATCAACTCTGGTGTATTGATTTCCTTACTCCTGTCACACCTCTCATCATCCCTCACTAACTCCCTGCCTTTCTTGAATCTCTTATGCCACTCAAAAACTGATGCTCGATTCATGCAAGATGGTCGAAAAGCAGTCTGAAACATTCCATACGTTTCTGTGGCATTTTTTACAAGTTTAAAACAGAATTTTATTGCATATCATTCTTCTAAAGTGTCCTCACGTCCAGATTGCATTTTTGAAATTCACCAGCCGTGATAATCAGGCTTTAGTAGGGTGTATTCCAATTGCTGTTGTAACTGTTGATTTGAACCTGAAATCATAAAAATAGGTCAGTCATCTCATAAGATGTATAGCTATAAGATAGTGAATTGTCAAGAATCTACGACAATTTTAAATGCCCATACGAAAAAAGTCTGGAAACTTATTGTATGCACCTCATATATACTCTCTCTCTCTCTCTCTCTCTATATATATATATATATATATATGAAGAAAAATTGATAACAAGGTAATCCAAGTAGAAGGAGAGATTTATTGAGAAGCAAAGTCAACACTATAGTGTTTCGGTTCTTTGAGGGATGATATTAGTGATGTTAAATCAACGATGGATGTTTAAAAGTACACAATACAAAAATCCTGGGAAAATTTGTATAACAAGAAAAAGTTGGCTGTTTAATAAGTGAATCAGCGTTTGTTTTCTTGTAATACAAATTTTCCCAAAATTTTTGTATTTTGCACTTTCAATAAATCTCACTTTCTACTTGGATTACCTTGTTATAAATTTTCTTTATATATTGTTGGATTACACTCCATTATTTACTTCCATATATATATATATATATATATATAGAGAGAGAGAGAGAGAGTTATGATAATTTTCAACTCTAATGTCCTTAAACCATCATAAAGATAGATAATGGAGTTTTGAATGAAGTTAAAGAATTCGGCTATTTGGGGCAGATTTGTGAAAATAGTAATATATTGATGGGCTCATTACCAATCTGCTTAGAATATAGAATATTCAGCCATTGTTTAATACCAGCTGTAATTTAAAGTTTTAAAACAGGGAAATTAATTAAATCTCTAAAATCAATCACAGAATCACATGGAGATCAATGGAAAAAGCAATGCTAGAAATAAGTTTAGGAGAAAAAAAAAACAGAAATTAAGATATTATCACAGAGCTGACCAAGGAAAGATATGAAATAGAAATTATAAAAAAAAACAAACCCCAAACCAATGGAAGTAGGCAAGACCCATTGCTAGAAGGAGCATAGGTAACAGATAAGTATAAAAATATAATAGAATGGTTCACAAGAAATGATAGAGAAGGAAAATACCTGACAGGAAATGGAAAGATGAGATAGCAGAGTTTGCTGGTAAGGTATGGTGAATACTAACATCAGGAAGTTTGTCCGAGAATGAAATGGGAAAAGCATTTGTTTAGTCATGCACTAAAAATGGCTGAAGCCGATATATATGTATGTGTGTGTGTGTGTGTGTGTGTGTGTAATATTGTAAATTCCTGGTTAAGAATATTTAATTTTACTAAAAAGAGTTGTGGTTGATCTTGTTTAATAATTAGATATTGATTTACAGATATAAGAAAATCAGAATGGTTTAGTTTGGTTTATTTGCTTAAAAAAATCTTAATTGATGTGTTATATAATGCTAAATTTGATTTGATTTTAAATATTTGGTTTTAATCATAACTATGTTTTCAGTGTTCCGTTGCATTTGTTTATAATTATTTGTTTGCATACAGTTATAGGGTTTCAAGCATTCTGATCTAATACAAATTATTTGCTTACAATTGTATGGTTTTAAGTAACTATTCTTATTTAATAATGATTTGTTTACATATAGTTATATGGTCTCAAGCATTCCTATCCAATATAAATTGAGCTTCAGCTGTTGGATATTGACTTGAATATCCTCTTAGACATGTTGATGCAGCGGCGGAAGTCAGATACTGAGGACAAAAATAACAGGAAATACACCTGATACCTAAAGTAAACTGGAGGCAGCAAAAATTGCGAAGGTGGAAGTGTGATTACATACACTGTGTAGGTGGCATGCTAGGAGGTGTGTCCAATGAATGATCAACTTGGAATAATTCTTAATAAATTCGGTATTAAATCAACCCATTATAATAGCACTTTGAATTTTTGAGGACATCGAAATAAAGGAAGCAAATAATATTGCATTGCTGAGTGGTTTAATAGAATGCATTGATGTTGTCACTTAATCCCAGGAGATGAATTAAGCTAACAAATATATATATCTTTATACATATCTTTATATATATCTTTATGCTATATCAGCATATGGTTGCAAGGAAAGAACAAAAGCACAGTGGCAAAAACAAAGAACATGAATGCACGTAAAAATTTTAACAATTGTATTGAAAACAAATAAGTAAAAAGTTCAGATAACTGGGTTTGTATAAACGTGTTGATATGGAATTAAAAAGTGGAAAAATGTCTAATGCTTAATAGTGGTAGGATTGTTAGACTTACATGCATGCAGTCAATCAGATGCTATGAGTATGGAGAGGACAGGTGTGTTTGGTGAATTATGCCTTAGCTGCTTCCTTGAAAGTGGAGAAGAGGAAAGTCATTGTGGATGATGCATGGTTTTGAGTTTCACCCCTCTCTCTCTCTCTCAGAGAGTTGTCTGCCTTCTTTTTGAACTGGCTCCACTGTCAAGAAATTTGTCTTTTATAGCATTTTTCTCTTTTGATCAGATCAATTGGGTTTTCTCTGTTTTTTTACCGCAAAGGTCACAGATTGGCTGAAAAATTACTTTTAATTATTTTTTTTTTTTTATGAATTTCATTGACATTTCGTTATGCAGTGATCCTATGCGCAGAAGCCCCTTTTTCCATTTTGAAGAAAGTCTTGGCACCGATAACATCTGGTGACCACAGAAGCCCCTTTTCCCATTTTGAAGAAAGTCTTGGCACCGATAACATCTGGTGACCGCAGAAGCCCCTTTTTCCATTTTGAAGAAAGTCTTGGCACCGATAACATCTGGTGACCGCAGAAGCCCCTTTTTCCATTTTGAAGAAAGTCTTGGCACCGATAACATCTGGTGACCGCTCTCATGGTCGCTAGTTGGAATCATTATTTTGTGTGTACAATAAATTAGAAGAGATCTCTTTGCAATGAGCAATACTGAACAAGTCCTGGAGGCAGCACCTACAAAGCAGCAGCTGTACAGCCACTTACCACCCAGCACAAAAACTATCCCAGTTAGATAATCCAGACATGTGGGACACTGCTGGAGAAGTAGGGATGAAGTCATAAGTGACGTACTCCTGTGGACCCCATCACATGGACAAGCAAAGGCAGGACAACCAGTTAGAACCTACATACAACAGCTCTGTGCCGATACAGGATGTAGCCTTGAAGACCTACTGGAAGTGATGGACAATAGAGAAGCATGACGGGAGAGGGTCAGGGATATCCGTGCTGATGGCGCAACATGATGATGATGAGGACGATATTTTTATATATATCTTGATATATATCTTTAAAACTTATCCATTTTATTCAGATATGTCTTCATTATTCAAGCTAAACTTTATTTATGTTTTTTTTAATACAGAAAAATAAAATTCTGGAGTCATCTTACGTATAGTAGCCCAAATAGGTTAATAAAAGGCTAAAGATACAAACCTTTCAACTATGTCTGTTATCGTCTTGATTTCAACTCCAGCTTTTTTACGAACTTAAAAACCCCACTTCCATTTCACATCACATGATAGTATTAACCAATCAGAGCTAAGACACCCACTCAAAGTTCCATCCCATTGTTTCACTGTTCTATTCTCAGGTGTTCATACTGGGATTATTTTCACATTTGACCTCCAGCTTGTCACTCACCAAAATAGGTGTTTGATCCTGGGACCAAATGTTTCGGCCGATGTTTCGTGCACTATATATATATATATATACACACACATATTTTGAAGTTGATTTTCAGATATTTTCAATTTCTAAGTTATTCTTAGGTTTGCAACAAACATTTTGTCTGATAAATTCTCCTGTTACTTTTGGGTGAAATTCTTGTGTTATTCTTAAAGATGTGTGAAGATGACAACTTTATCTTAAACAGGAGGACTATAGGAGGAAAAATATACTCAAGAAATGCTGGAAAATTAACCAGTCAAATTGTATGATATTTGGAAAGCAAATAAGAGTATTCTTCTTGAACAACATTCACTACAACTGGGAAAAAGTGAATAAAATTGATAAAGTGATGCAATATAGTTGGGTTCATTCCTTATTGGATTTTTTTCTTTTTATTAATTTTTGGAAAATATCTTTTTTGGAAATCATTATATTCACCTAATGATAACCATGAGTTGAAATTAGTAAAGAAAGGTTTAAAAGGAAGTAATTATAGAGAAATATTATTCCTGTTTTCATTATTTTGTATACTTATATGTCACACACACACACACACACACACACACACACACACACACACACACACACACATATATATATATATTAGGATATCAATTCTACATGTAAATATCATGTTCCCAGTCTATCACATTGAATAAAACTTACTTGCATATATATATATATATATATATATATATATATATATATATATATATATTTGAACAAATTATTGATACAGGACAAATTATATAAACATACTATTAGGGGAGTCATATGTGAATTAGGAGAACAAAAATAATAAAAAATAAAAAAGGAAAAGGATGTAAGGGCTCTTACATCCTTTTTATTTTTTATTATTTTTATTCTCCCCAAATCACATATGACTCCCCCTAATAGTATGTTTATATAATATATATATATATATATATATATATAGTTGATTTTTATCATCTGGTAAATGAATAACAACAAAGATTAGTTGTTGACAAAGCTTGATGATTTTTTCATTAAGGGTTTTTTGGACTATTGTCTTCATCTTTATTATTATTTCCACAATGTTTCGGCCAATATGAACCAACACCTATAACACATAGCGTAACAGTTATAGGCATTGGTTGCCTAAGCTTCTAAGGAGACCATCATCTGGAGGTTTGCAGGTTTAATCCTGACTGCAGGCAAGTAACAATATTGGAATACTTAACACTTGTACCCAGTTATGGCTAACAGAAGCAGAACAGGCGACCCCCGTGGATTCAATAAAGGACATAGTTCGAAGTTCTGTGTAGGTTCCCGAGTTCAACAAACACCTGAAGAAGGCTGGAGGACATACCAGCCGAAACATTGTGGAAATAACAATAAAGATGAAGACAATAGTCTAAAAACCCTTAATGAAAAAAAAAACTACAAAGATGAATTAAATATAAACTTACAATAACAAAAAAATAATTCAAAAACAAAACTTGAATGAAAAAATTGAAAATTCAGTTTTGTGAAATAGGTCACTTTAGTAGGTTAATACATTCATTTTATTTAGAAATAATAAAGAAAAATTTAGTCAACTTTTTTAAGAGATTGAATACAACTAATGTTACTGGTTCATGAACAGGTAAAGACTGAAATGAATAATGATAATAATAAAAACAAAACAATTGCTTATTACAAAAAAAAAAAAAAAGAAAATAGGTTATTAGAAAATAAGATTGAAAATAAATAAAACATAGTTATTCATTTTTAAGGTTTTTTTTAAAATCACCTGTTTACTTTTTTTTTTTAGTAAGCGATTTTTAAAGCAAAATATGCAAATTAGTTAAAAATATGAGCTTAGTCAAGTTACATTGTTGGCTATTCAGAAATTGAGACATAATGAATCAATTTGAATAGGAGAGAGGAGAGGGTGAGGAAATGGTTGTAATAAATTTATGTTACTTCTGTATTTTATATATATCATATATATTTAGGAAAGAAAAAGTTAAGAGTGGAAAATGGTTGTGAGAGTAGTACTGTGGTTACAAATAGACAGAGACAGTAGTTTTAAAACAAAAAGTGGATAAAATTTTCTGACTAAAAATGCTGTAGATGACTACATGAGCTTTTAAATACTAACAAATGTTTTTCTTAACTTCTAGATAAGGTTTAAGAAAGCATTGTATAGTGTTATCTATGGGATTTTCAATAAGAAAGCATCTTTAACTTGGCAGCAAGACACATATATATATATATATATATATATATATATATATATATATATATATGTGTGTGTGTGTGTGTGTGTGTGTGTGTATATATATATATATATATATATATATATATATATATATATATATATATATATTTATGTATGTATGTATGTATGTATTTAAGAAAAAGAGAGAAAAATCAATTATTCATTTTTTAAAAAAGTTAGAAAAAATAACAAAATAAAATTCCCAAGTGAAAAAAAACAAAATTAAAATCATCTACTTTTTTTATCATAAAGTTCACAAAAGCCTAAGCAAATCTGTGTTCTCTAGTCATCAAATAACTAGTTGAAACCAGTGATGGTATATTTAAACAGAGAACTCCTCTGGGACATAGAAACCATGAATTAAATAAATATACTCAACTATTCAAAAAAGAAAAAAAAAAAGAAAGATTCTACTTATAGAAAAAATTGTCTGTTATATTTTGAAGTGGATGGAAATATCAGGAGACATTAAGATTTTTCCAAACTGAAAACTTGATTTTAGATGGTTTTATCCTTTGTTCTCTTGACAAGCATTGGGATTTATTCATCAATTATTATTATTTATTATTCTTTATAAAGCTAAGAATAATGGGGTGAGTTAAAATGATAAGAGAAGGGTGGGACTTGGACTAAGGATGGTGATTGCAGACACAGAAAAAGTAAGTCATGTATATCTTTAATGCAATGCCCAACTGTAGTTATTGTTACATGGTTTTCTATTGTGCTGAAACTACAAATCTGACAAGTTTTACTCGAAAATTTCTCCTGGGACTTATCTTTATAGAAAAGAAAATATGTTTAACATCCAAATGATATATTATGGAGATTTCATAACATTAAATAAAGTGGAGGTTGATTAACTTTAAAAAATTAATCCCCAATTCTTTTTCTGATAAAATAAGCTAAAAATATTTCACTCCAAACTAAACACAGGATATGTGCTGTTGAAATATCACTAACCCTTTGATCCTTATTTTCACCACTCTCCCATCATTCTGTCATTAACAAGTTGCAACATCATGATACAAGTAGTCGTGGGGGTATGAAATCCTACCTTAGAAAAACTGCTAGAAGATCAATAACTGAGCAGAGAAAAATTATTTTCCAATTAAGACAGCAGAATTTACTCGAAAGATATGGCAGAAACTAGAACAATCAAGATCATCATAGAAAAAATTGTGAAAAGCCATTGTCCAGCAGTGAACTTAAAAATAGATTATTATTTTATTCCTTGTGAATTTCTAACACCAGCTTTTGATGCTTGTTTTTCACTGGAGTCTGAGTGACAGAAAGTCTCCAGGACACTACTAATTATCCCAGACCATTTTAGTAATGTTGTGCTCTGGATTTTTTAAATTCTTCCTCTAATCTCTAGTTCTTCAAGTCTCAGATACTTGGGGACTAATCTAAGGGCTCTTTTTATGATTATTATCACTAACACTTTCATGTTTCACAGCTTTTTCATCTCTCTGGAAAGGTCCAGATATTTGTCCAGTTTTTTTACTTTCTTTTACTTTCACTTTCACTTTTACATGGTGGCACTGCAAAATCCACTAAATGACAGGTTCTCTTATTCTTTAAGAGTTTTTTTAACACCAGTTATAACTTAAAGTCTGAATGGTAGCAAGTCTTCGCAGCTCTCCTAGATGCTTCTTAGTAATCTAGCTGATTTCAACGATGCTGAAGTCTGGATGGTCTCAATTGTTCCACTGAGTTCTATTTCCCCAGTTTCTTTTTCAGGCTCTCCAGTGATGAGTGGTATTATTATTTACTCCTTGAGAGTTTTTCAAACTGGTATTAGCTGTTAGTCTTTTACTTGAGTTTGAGTGAAAGCAAGTCCCCACAAGTCTCCAGGACTCTTCTCAGTATTCTAGCTGATCTTAAAGTTATAGTCTTGTTCTTTGATTTCTAAGTCTTCCAGTCCCTTTACCAAACATTTGGGGATTATTCCAAGCCCACAAACTACACTTGGTATCACCATCACCTTCATGTTCCATAGTTTTATTTTTAGTTCTCAGTGGTATTATTATTATCATTATCATTATTATTCCTTGTAAGTTATTCACACTGAAATCTGAGTGACAACAAATCTCCTCAGATATTAAAAAGTAAATAGTATGGAGCCCAAGAAATAACTAACTTAGAAGGTAAAGACCTGACAGAAGATGTGAAGATGAGATAGTAGAACTTATGGTCAAAACAAAATGAATGCACTATCAAGGTTGTTATGGAAGAAATTTGGAAAGGCCTTTGTCCAGCAGTGAACTCAAAATGGCTGCTATTACTGCTGCTGGTGATGTATCATTTATGTATGTGTGTGTGTGTGTGTGTGTGTGTGTGTGTGTGTTTCTTTTTCTTTTCTTTTTTTTTTTTTTTTTTTTTTTTTTTGCTAAGGATCACTAAAGTGACAATATCTGCTTGAAAAGAATATCTAAACTGGCCACTGAATCAGCCAACTAAGCACACACCCTTGGGGAAAGGCTGGGACCTGGGATACACGTTGAAGGTGAGGGAAAAAAAAAGGCCCACCCAGTACCACATAATGTCATGGTCTTGGCAGTGTTTCCAGCCTTTTTGGCTTATGGTTGGCTAGGAATCACTGATGTAGAAATCTACTGAAAACAAGAGACAAGAGGCAAACAAACAAACAAACAAACGTGAGTGAATATAAAAGTGAGAAGGGAAATGAAATAAGTAAAAATAATAAAATGTACTGTATCAGCATACACAATAATACACTGGCGGAGGAAACAAGGTCTATTAAGCTTTTATGACTTGCACCATAAAATATCAGCAGTTTGTTGGTTGTCCATTTACACATTCTTTTTGTGGCTTTTTTTTTCTTTTTTCATTTAGTTGGGAGGAGTTTTCTCCCTTTCAGCTTGTTTTTTTTTTCATTATCTAAAAATACTCCAATATATAAAGTAGGAATTGAAAGTTCATTTTCATTGTAAAACTATCTCTCTGCCTGCTTGACTATTTGTTCACTCCAACATTTTTTCTGTGTGCATATGAGTGTGTGCATGTATGTTTGTGTGTCTATATATTTATCTATATCTATCTATATATTTATTAAATTACCATGACCAGAAAATCCAGCAAACACCCGCATGCATCATACTGAACACTGAACAGCTGTTTCGACCTTATTAGGTCTCATCAGCAGTGCATACCATAATCTCCATCACTAGAGATTGAACCAGCAACCCCAGAATGTAGAAACCGAACTTCTTCCAATGGGCCACCAATTCATGCCACATATAAGCGATGCCAAATCAACTAGTCATGGTAAGAATGTGCAACCGCATGATCTTATGTATCTTGAAATATATATATCTATATCAGTAGAACTTTGACTCTCTTTCTCTCTCTGGTCTTGTTTCTTCTTGCCTAATGACTAGTGAAACCTGGAAAAGACCATGCAATTACCACTATGTCACAAAAAAATGAACCCGTGGTGTTTGGTTAGAATTACATCATCATGTCAGAGCCATCTCAATAAAACTAATACTCTGCATTCATTAAATACTGAAGTTGTAAATTGATTGAAGGGATCCTAATGTCAGGATTCCTTTGATTATTACTATGGGTTATCAGTTTTAAAAAACATTTTGTACTTGAACTATTATCTCAACTTTTCAATAACATTATCATCTTGTCATACAATTCTGATTAGCACCTCTGAATTAATGATTCATTATTGAGATTTTGTATATTGACTTCACACATGAATTTCACAGAAATTCTCTTCTCATCCACTTTCAGCATTATCTAGTTTACACTAATCTTATATCCTTGAATGAAGGTTTTGTTACCAGAAAGTTGTGAATCCAACAAAATGGCTGCATCTTAATCTTGTGTGGTCTGATTTAATGGTAATGAAGCTTTGGCCCCCAAACCATGCCTGACCTCAGAATCATTATCTGATGAAGACTTTGTTAGCTGCAGAGCCATTTTTTTGTTACAGGATGTATAAATAATATTATATATATATTTATATCCAGAGATGATATTCGGCCAAGTTAATTGCTCTCATTTTGCCAAGGTAAATTTACAGGTATCCAAATATACATATTTTCTTAGAATTATATAAAGTGGCTTATTCCATCTGGTGAAATTTTTTAAATTTTTTCTCTTAAAGGCCCATTTATCTACAGTAAATGGATAAATATAAGATGGTTAGGTTTGGTTTCTTTGTTTAATGGCATATCAACTTTTGTGGGTTTTTTTAATGCCTAAACCATCCTTGTTGAAGAAAAGCAGTGGTACTATTTAATTCATAGCTGGGAGGATAAGAGGGTTTATAACTTTCCTAAGGGTAATAGTCTGAAAGTGAATGTTTTACTGGAATTCAAACTCACTTACTTTAAAATTGCAATCCAGCAATTTAGCCACAGAGATTTCTCCAATAGATAAAAGAATAAAGAAGTAAAAGATAAAAGGTAAAAGACAATATGTAAAAGGTACCAGATACCAAGTAAAAAATGTATAATTTTTTAGGTTAAAGATAATACTGGGTATATCTTTCCAGTCAACTGGGATTGAAGAATATACTGACTGCATTTCTGCAGAAGGGTAAAGTTCCCACCTAATGAGTGTCCTGGATATGATACTAAACAAACTGTGTGGCTCCAGTCTTAGAGCTTTGGGGAATGTGCAGTCCTTCTTCATTGCCATTACTCCCAGGTCCACTCTGACCCAGAGTGATCATATCTGTTAGGGTTCCAGCTATTGGACAAATAGAACTGGAGGTGCCCGTGGTGTAATGGTTATCGTCGGCGGAACTGAACACGGCAACACGAGTTCAATCCTGGGCTAGACTGATTGCATTTCACATAGCACTAATACCCTTGGGAAAGGTATGAATCCAATTATTCTCCCTCCAGCTATGGGTAAATGATAGGGCAGACTAGATTCTTCAGCCTTGGAGAGGCAACTAGTCTAGGAGAAGGAAAACTCTGAATTCAAACCTGTTAAACTCCGCTTAAAAATTGACCTTGTGTCATATCCTGTCTGGGCGGAGGGGTTGGTAAATATGAATAGAACTGTTTAATGATTTATAATACAGGGAACTATTTAACCATGACAAATAGAACTATTAGTGCTGGATAGTAATACTTGAAACCATTTAACTGTTAGCAAACTAACAATTAATATTATATGGAATTATTAGTATTAGATAGGAATACTTGAAACCATTTAACTGTGAGCAAACAAATCAGCCCAGGTTCATGTAAAAATTGTTACATAGTTGTAAATTCTTACTTTACATATCACACCAGCATGGTTTTAATGATTAAAAACAATTTCTAAACTATTCATAGCATTCTAGAATTTTATCAAATTGTAATAATTCAATAATTTAAAATATAGATTTAGTTCGAAAAATTTTTGAAAGGCAGTAAGTAAAGTTGGCAACCATAGTCAAGGGCAACCAGAAGGCTCCCTTTTCAATAGCTACTACACTGAGGTGAAGGCACTACTCTTTTCCCTGGATTTCTCCACTTTACCCTTGATACATACCTTATATTGCTGAGTAGTTGATAATGCACGAAATGCACTTGATAATGCAGTTGATAACGCACGAAATGCACTTGATACTTCCTTGCTTAATGCAAGGAAGTATCAAGTACCATTTTTTAAAGTTTTGCTATGACGTAATCTGGGATTGAACCGAGGTCTCCTGGACCTTTAGTGAACACTCTACCCACTAGGCCAAGGAGCCAAAGTAAATAAAACATAGTGAAAATGCTTTACATATGTGAAAATAAATTTAATGAAATAAAATGCCAACACACATGAAAATAGGTTTCTGCTATACTTCTTACAACATCACAATAAGACAAGAAAAAAATCATCTAAATTTTAATCTCAGAATTCAAGTAATTTGGTGAGACTTAGAATATGCTGATTGTATTCCTAGCTGATGGGTAAGACCCCTCCCATCCTCTACAAAAAAAGATCTCTTTTATGTATGACATTAGACTCTATCTGATGGTTTGGATCCAGTTCAGGATATCTGGGAAATGTGGAGTACCCCTTCATTGCCATTACTCACAGGTCCATTCCCAAACAAAGTGGCAGTACTTGTTAGAGTATAGGTCAAATAGGTCTGTTTAAGAATTATTTACATTCAATAGGACCTTGCACAAAAAAGCCTATTGGGAAACAGCTATGCAAAAAATGCAAATATGAACATACAATGAATGTTATCCACTTACCATGAAATAACCTTTGATAGGTTAACATACCATTAAAATCAATCAATCAAGGAATCAGGATTTAAGAATTTTAAAACCATTTTAGCACATATCAACCCATATTAGATTTTTCCAGAGTTATTCTTATTGCAATTATTGTTAAGTACTTCTTTTCATATCTTTCCTTACGCAAATTTGGTTTTGTTTTATACAGTACTGTACAAAAAAAATAGAAAGTGAAAAAACTGAAGAATTTTTTATAGTCACAAATTCCCAGCCCATTTGGCAGGGGTTGTAGAATACACTAACTGCCTCTCTACAGAAGGGTAAGACCCCCACTATGAGTGTCCTGGATAGGACACTAAAAAATCTGATGGTGAGTTTCCAGTGATGCTGGAGCTTTGGGGAATGCGATGGCTCCCAGGTCCATTCTGCTCTGGAGTGGTAGCACCAGATAAGGTCCTATCTATGGATCAAATAGAACTGTTTGACATTTAAACTGAGAGTAAAAAAATGACTTATGCTAAATTGAATTGTTTGAAATATAACAGTTTGATCATTCAGTTTGTATAAACAAATGACTCATGTTTAATTGAATTGTTAGAGATAAATAGCAATACTTTGAACATTTAATGGAGTAAAATGTAAAAGCATGAGTTTAGTCTCATTTAAAAATGTTATCAACAAAATGTGTTCACAAATCATATATATTTAATATATATGTAGGAAGAAATGAGTTGAATCAACTTCAATCTATTTTTGAGTGGAAAAGAGTTTTATCAAAATTATTTTAGTATTAGAAATAATTAGGATAGATAGATTTTGATTCAATTAGATATTTTCATCAGGGCTTGTAGATCTTGCTCAGTGAAAAAATGGATTAATACTGATTTATCTGTTTTTTCACATAGCAAGAAGACTTCTAATGGAATCAAAATTTATCTATAATAATTATTTCTCATACTAAAATAAATTCAAGAAAACACTTTTGCAAAAAACATTGAAGTTGAAATGTGTTGGCAAATTAACAGGCCATCAAACATATTTTTCTTATGTTTTACCATTTCTACATACATCTAATATATATGTATAAAAATGATTTGGCATTAAATAACCTATAATGGTTGATATGCCATAAAACTAAACCAAAACACACCAAATTAAACTAAGCCACAAATTCAAATTAAACTTTAATGACTTAGAAACACATAGGAAGTGATTATTTTTCTAAAGTCATGATTTATTAAAAAGAAAATTCACAGAAATATAAAAAAAATAGGAAATTTCTTAGAATTTTCTTTTCCTTGATTGGATATCCTAATTTGTGATTAGACCTTTGCTAATGACTAAGAGAACTTTGATTACAATAATCAAGGAAAATAATTACTTCCTATGTAAGTCTAAGCCACTGAAGTTTCATCAAAATTTATAGCAATAATAAAAAACAGTTAAGTTTTTTCACTATTTTTTGTACAATGCTGTACCATAAACCCTTTTCTTCATAATATATATATCCTGATAATCAAAAAAATGTGAAACTAAAAGAAGCAATTAATAGTTTTTGATTTCTGTATCATATTGCCAAAATCTCTCTCTCTCTCTCTCTCTCTCTCTCTCGTGTGCGCTATATGCATATATATTTAGAGAGAGAGAGAGAGAAAGAGAGAGAGAGAGAGAGAGAGAGAGAGAGAGAGGAGGGAGGGATAAATGGAGAGACGACTGAAGTGTTAATAAAACCCATTAAAGTAATAAATTTCTGTACATTAAAAATATTGGTTTATAAGCAGCAGAGAAGATGTTTACAAAGATCTTTGTGAATTCTGAGGAAATGTGAAAAGAATAAGTACATCAAATATTAAAACTTATACATTAAAATTTCCAATGAGCAAATTGAAAAAAAAAATGCTTTAAAACTGTTATTATTAACTGCATGTTTTAAATTATAAATTCTTAATGTTGAGCAATTTTAGATGAGTGAAAGGAATCATATTTGGGGCAAGTACAAGATCAGAAAAATTAGACAGGAGCTGTTAGTTAATTGCAAATTGCTGGCCATATCTCAATTGCAACTGAAAAAATTGCCTTGAGTGCCAACTTTACATTTATGAATTTCTCTGTTATATCCTCAAGTTGTTTTATTCCCTATATTGTTGGACCTATATTTACTGTGAAAATATTTTAAAGTCTTCCCTATTATTTACCCATAGCTGGGGGTGGAAAATAGATGAATTTAAGTTTTTCCCAAGGATATTAACACAAAGCAAAATGCACACAGCCTCATCCTGGATTTGAACTAGTGAGTCTATATACTATGAAGATAACAATTATAAATACATGTCCACTATGTTAATATGTAGATGTGTATCTACAGTGTGTATCAAAAGATGATGTATGATTTTATTTTTATTATCCTCAAGTCATGATACTAGCATGGATTTCCCTAACTCTCTCTCTCTCTCTCTCTCTCTCTCTCTCTCTCTCTCTCCTCCATCATTCCTGTTAGATCTTCCAAACTAAGACCTGTGACCATGCAGAGCTGATGAAGATAAATTCTTGCCAATTAGCCAATGCTGGCATGTCCATGTGTTGGGCTCCATTGGAAAAAGTCCCTTATTAGTTTGTTCTTGTTTCTCTAACAGTGTCCTGCATGTCTTGTTCATCTTACTTTTTTTTTTTTCACTAGTTTTTGAGATGGGATGTAAGCGGCTGTATAGCTGTTGTTTCGTGGGATATTGCTTCCAGGATTCGTTCAATATAGCTCATAGCATTCTTGTGCAGTTCCCATCTAGCCTTTTCTCTATGTGTTTCTTTAGCATTCATGTGGTACATCCATAGAGTAGTATTGACACAAGCACTGCTTGGAAGAAATTCTGTTTTATTTTATTGAATACTTTTCTTCTTGTACATAAATTTTCAATGTTTTAATTCATGAAATAAAACAATGCCAGAAAATAAATGGTAACAAACAAAAAAACAATTGATGGATAAAAAAAAAGAAAGTTTACAAACTTTTTGGTGCACACATTTTCCCACTATAAGTATGTGTCTATGACTGTATTTCATATAATCTTCTTCCTTGTCAATGTTGTAAATCCAGTTAAGAAAATTAATCACATGATTCAAATACCATACAACTAACATTTCAAATAAAAATTTCAGTAAATAACAATGTACCCAGTTAACTGGGACTGTAAAATACACTGACTGTTTCTCTACAGAGAGGTAAGACTCCACCAATGAGTGTCCTGGTTATAACACTAAACAATCCAATGGTGAGACTCCAGTAATGTTGGAGCTTTGGGGAATGCAGAGTACCCCTCCATTACCATCACTCCAAGGTCCACTCTGGCTCTGAGTGGTAGCACCTGATAGAGTCCAATCTATGGGTCAAATAGAACTATTTAACATTCAAACAGTGTAATTATGCAAAACTGAATTGTTTGAAATAGAACTGTTTTAACATTTAACTGTATGTAAACAAATGACTGATGTTTAATTGATTTGTTAGTGATACACAGCAATACTTGAAACCATTTACCTTCGGCAGACTAAACTGAATTGTTTAAAATAGAACTGTTGATATTTAAACTGTATTTATGCTTAACTGTATTGTTTGAAATAGGACTATTTTTACATTTAACTGTGTATTCATATTAGATAGAAATAAGTGAAACCATTTGAATTGAGCTCAGTGTCATTTGCAAATGTTAATCGTATACCTAATATATATGCATAAAAAAATATTTGGCATTAAATGACCAGCAATAGTTGATATACTATAAAACCAAACCCTAACATAACCTAATAACTCTATATTATTGATTCACTCTCTTTTTTTTTTTTTTTTTTAATAGTTTCATTCATTAATAAGTATACCACTGACAATTTCAAAAACAAATATTTCTTCTAAACTAAAAATAAGTAAGTAAGTAAAGTTGGCGACTGTAGTCAAGGGAGACCAGAAGGCTCCTTTTTCAATAACTACTACACAGAGGTGTAGGGGAGGGCGCTACTCCTTTCCCTGGATTGCTCCCCTTTACCTTCGATATGAACCTTATAATAATAAGGAGATATCAAGTACCATTTCATGAACCTTATAATAATAAGGAGATATCAAGTACCATATCATGAACCTTATAATAATAAGGAGATATCAAGTACCATTTTTAAAGTCTTTGGTATGACCCGACCTGGGATTGAACCCCAGTCTCCCAGACCATTGGCGATGGGAGCTCTCCAAATATGAGACTGGATATCATGGTAATAGGCATGGGGACCAAAGTTACTTTTAAACTTGCTTATATGTATACACACTGACCACCTTGTTAAACTGATCATATATATATATTTACAAAACCCCTCTACCATGGACACAATGTAATACAGTCAATTTTTTCAAGCAGAGGAAAGCTGGTTTGAATTCTGAGTTTTCCTTCTCCCAGATTAGTTGCCATACCCAAGCTAATGGGCTTAGCTTACCCTATACAAGCCATGTGTTATACTCTACAGCCAAGAAGATATAGTGAAATATGAGTAGCAATATTATTTCTAGTGAAACAATATACAATCAAAATGAATATTATTAGGTAGTATTTATTACCAAATTCTTCATTAACCAAAAATATGAATATGTAACGGTCAAAAATCAGTACACACCTTATATATATATTTATGCAATTTTATTTTTGGTTATAGAGGTGTTGCAATTTTTTTTGGGGGGGGGGCAACAACAATAACAGCAAATGAAAAATAAAATTGCAAATATATATAAGAAGTGTAGTGTTGGGTACAGAGTTTCAATGTTACAGAGTTTGGTATCGCTATTTTAACTGCATAATGTTCACTGGAAATAATAAACTCCGAGTATGCTTCGTTTAAAAAAAAAGGTGATCTTATTTATAGGTGATAGTGTATAACACACACACACACACACACACACACACACACACACACACACACACACACACACACACACACACCTATATATATATATATATATATATATATATATATAAATATTTTTTTCAAAAATAAAAACCAACAATCAGTCACATTATGATGATAAATTCATTTCCATCCAGTTAAAAAGCATTGATATTAATGAATTCTAAAAATTAACCGGATAGATCAACTCAAACAAAAAAATGGATGAAAATAACTCTTTCCTGATTCACAACCTGACTAGACACACACAAAAAGAACAAAAAACAATTTATTTCTTCTCCATAAACCTAACCCAATTAAAATCTAGTAGCCTTAATTAGCATTAATGGATTATTAAAGAAAAAGAAAATTATTTACTTTTTTCGGACAATTGTCCTCATCTTTATGCCATTTAGACTGTTCTGGTTCCATGAGGCATGTTTTAAATGGATGTTAGTTATGGATGTTATTTTCCCCTCTGAAAGTTCTCCACTGATTTCACCAGGTATTGAACTCACACTCTTTGGGTATTTCACTAGATCTAACCAACACCTTTATCCACTGTGTCATGTGTGCTTGAGGACAGCTGTGTATGAATTTCTGGGTATTATAAACCTAATGTCTTCAGCAACCATTTTTACCAGTGCTCATATTTCAATTTTGCTGTTATCATTGCATGTTTTTTGTTTTTTTTGTTTTTATCAGAGCTCATATTGCAACTTTGTTGTTATTATTGCTTTTCTCTGGCACTCCTTATTACTGGTACCCATATTGTATTAATTTCAATTCTTGGTCAGCCCAGGAGATTTTTGTGGCTTAGCATATGTGCAGATTCTTTAAGTTTACGAATTTTCCAATGGTGTTCCTTGTCTATGATCTCAACCTGGTCCCACAGAGATGAGGACAATAGTCCAAAAAATGTAAATAATGTACATAATACCTCATATCAGAAATATAGACAGATAAAAAAGAAAAAAAATGTTCTTTAAAAATATGAAAATTAGTAACTATATTATCTTATTCATTTTCAATCTCATTTTTTTTATAACTTTCTTTTTTCTTTGCTTTTTTTTAAATAATCAATTGTTTTCTTGATAGCTTGATAATAATTCTCTGTGGTGAATCTTTAGAACACAAAGAATTTTCCTGTTTTTTCGTTTTTATTTCATCACCAGGTATTTTCGCATGATATATAATAATTTTCGCATGATATATAACATTCCAGCATCACCCTGAAGATGTTTTAACAAAAATCCAAAACGTCCAACAGACATGAACAAACACATCTTCCGAATATTTTGTTTTTCACATATATATTTATGTGTGTATATGTGTGTGTGTGTCTGTGTGTGTGTGTGTGTGTGTGTGTGAGAGAGAGAGAGAGAGAGAGAGAGAGAGGGGGGGGGGCGAATTTAATTGAATGACAAGCAACTTATCTAATCTTCAACTAAAATCATGCTCGAACTAATTACAGATGACATTCTATAAAAATGAATTAAAAATACATTACAGAAAAATCATAAACAATCATTTTAAGATGTCTTTAATTTAGATGATATCTTATTTTATTTCTACCCTCACCATTAATTAACAATAAAAGTTTCACTGTAGTCCGCGTTATTTCTTAATATTTGTTTGCTCAACAATTACAAATGTGTCACGAGTTGTCTCTCTTCCAGCATCTCTTAGCACAAAAAAATATAACTGTAATATGAGTTACCTCCCTCTAATAGTCACTACATCAGATCGATATTCCAAAATATAACAGATCATGCCCGGCCGACTGGTTGTTGACAAAAAGAGAAGAAAAGAATAGAAAAAAAAAATCAAAAACAAAGAAATCAGCATCGACTGGGTAAAATAAAGGATGCCTCAGTTATTAGAGAACACACCTTTAGCAAAGGAGAAAAGGACAATTTTAAAGAAAGGAGGATTTACAGACGAGGTTTAAGCGTATTGAATCTCCGTTTCACTAATGATAAAGTTTTCCCGTAAACGTTCAAATAACACAAAGACGAGTCAAAAGTTTTGCAATATTTTAGTAGTACGTGAAGTACAATTCGTCAGCTCTGGATCTTTTTTTTTTTTTTGGCAATTTGTTTGCAAATTATGGTAATTTGTATGCAAAATTATGGTAATTTGTATGCAAAATTTTTTGGCAATTTGTTTGCAAATTATGGTAATTTGTATGCAAAATGCAGTGTTGTAGACTGCAAATATGTTGGTTAAGTTCAAACTGAAGAAAGTTAGTGTCAGGAAAAAACACGAACACGTTGAAGTTTTAGCATATTATATTACGGTTGCAAACAAATTGTTCTGTTTGCGGCTATGTGATATTATATAAAAATAAATATATAATATTCCACTTAACTGAAGTTCTAGTATCGTATATACCGAAGTATCGTATATACCAAAGTTTAACGTACTCTCGTTCACTGCTGCAGTTGTAGCAGAGACAATTTTAACGTCCGTCGGTTTTAGGAGATCGTTCGAAAATGAGTCCGGAACATGCATTTTGTAATTTGGCGCCAATGTATGCGAGCCAGTGTTTGGTTAGTTTGAAAGATGCGTCAACGAATTAAATATGTCTTACATGGCTTTTAGAGAGTAGAGTCGACTAAGAAAGACAACCTACTTACGTTAAGTATATATATATATATATATATATATATATATATATATATATATATATATATAAGGTTAAAGAGGTCACGAACTACACCGGATTGCGAGACGCTGAATTTGCCTGATTCTCTCTGAGTACTACTCGCCGGATTTGCCTCTTTGGCTTGGAGTATGGCCTCGGAATCCATGGTTTTATGCCTACCTGACCTTACTTGATTATCAAGGTCCTTGCAAGCGATTTTTTAAAAGTATTTAGTTTCTGTACTGTGATCAACTATGCCTTCTTCATTTGCACAAATGTTTTTGGTTGTTTCCAAAGTGTTATAGTCCACTTCAGACTCATAAAGTTCCCGCAATGCGCAAAGTTTCTGCGCACCAACTACTACGATACTATCAACCAACCAGGTACCTACCACAGATTGAACTACTTTTGTCATGAAGTATATGCACCTTAAACTAGCACAAAACAAAATGTTGCAAAACTTTTGACTCAACCTAGTAACTTCTTTGTTGTCGTCTGTGTGTATATGTGTGAAGTGTAGTGGCGCAGTCGGAGTGAGGTATATGAAAATTGCTGTCCGTGACGGGAAACTATTGAGTGTAGTAGACGCGAGGGTAGGGGTCAGAAATAAAATTGGCTTGGTAGAGTTATTTTAAAACCTATCATTTTAAAAAAAGCGAATGAAAACTTTTATTATAGTAAGGACTCTAACGTTTAATCAGGCGCGTCGTCAGAACATTGCGAGTTGGGGAGATCCTCCATTAAGTCCGGGCGTGCAAGTAACAAATGAGGGGACGCGAGTAAAAACGGTATATTTTGTAATAATTAGCGCACAAAAAATAATTCATATCACATTCACGGAGGACGGGGTTGTTATATATAGAAATTCCTTCAGATTTACTAATACACTCCAAACTAATTCACAAGCAAAATCAATAAATAAACAAAAACACCCCGAACGTACATTTCAAAAGCCGGATATCTGGACGATGGCCGAGACCAAAATGAATAAAACACGTCTCTACGCAGGTAGGCTCCGTGAATTCATCCGGTTGAAATGTCACTTAATATTTACAATTTAAAAGATCCTTTTCTTTTTTTTTTTTTTCTCTTTCTTTTTTATCTAATCAGCAACTTTCCCCTCCAAAGTTTTTGGGAGGCGATTCGACCCTAACGCAACTATAAAATGGTCAACGAAAGTTCAAAAAGGCAGTCGGCTCCGAGATCTCAAGAGAGAAGATCGTCCCGCGTCGCATCCGGACAAGAACAAAGAACCAAAAACCCTACCAATCAAACTCACATCCCAACACTACCACCGACAGCTTAGAGCTTACCGACCCCGTCACACCGTACCGCAATACCAACCCAGCCGCTCGAGAACGACTTACGCCCATTTTCTTCTTGAACCGTTATCTAGTGGAAGAAGAAAGTCCGTGTCTCTCCTGATATACCAAATTTTATTTATTTAAAACGGAATTAAATCTATTCCTCTTGACCGTCGTCTCTTGCAACCACACACTTATTTATAACAGGATTCAAGTGATTTTCAAGAAAGAGGAAAGTATTCAGATACTGTACTCTGATCCGATGTTTGACTGTTAACTCATGGAGATAGAATATGACGCATAATCAGTGTTATACGTGTACATGTGTATAAAGACCAAAAAGTTATCGCGATCAATTTCACTCCTACCCTCCTATTTTGTGCATTGGGAAGGTCTTGTCTCTTATTAGTATCCCCAGGACAACGCTTTTTTTTTTTCGCGTACCACCCGTCAACGAAAAAACGACAGAGGAGGAAAACTCTCGAAGACCGGGGAGCTATGGCACACAGATAGTACACTCTCATCCGAAGTTATGGACAGATGAACACAAATGAATAAAAGAGAAATAGAAAATATACTGTTCATTAAACACACACGTATATATGTATATGTGTGTAGTTTGGGCGGCAGGTTTTGGCTTCAGTTTCTTAGTTTAATGGCATATCAACCTTTGTAGGTTATTTAATGCCAAACCAATTCTCCTTGAAGAACAGTGATGGGATGATAAGGGGTTCATACCTTTCCCAAGGGGATTTGTCCGAAAGTGAACGTAATAGCGCGACTGGAGTTCGAACTCGCTTACTGCGACTCCTCTTTAACCATTATACCACGAGGACACACACAGTTGGGCAGCAAACATGTTTGATTAAATAATAAAGACACATTTTATCTATGTAATTTTATTATGATCCTTTCAAGTTTCCTGGTGTCTTGGTTTCAGGTTGGAATTGGATGAATTTACCGAAATTATCCCAGCGCGTTGTAGTGTTATTAAAAAAAACCTAAAAACTCTTTCAAAAAACTCTCAAAAAATACTCTTTATACATGCAAGCAACCCCTGATGATGGGCCTTGAAAGGTCCGAAAGCGCTCAGAACAATTTTGGTAAATCAATCCATCAATTTCAACCTGTAATCAAGACACTTATAAAGAAACTTGAAAGGATTTTAATAAAATTATAGACAACATGTGTCTTTATTATTTAATCACACACACACACACACACACACACATATATATATATATATATATCACTGATATTGAACACTATCTATCTACTGTAACACAGTAATTAAAACCATTGACGCTTTCACGTTCTCACGATATAATTTAGGATAGGATATTGGTACATAAAAGCAGGTAAACTGAATCGGATGGATTGGGTCTGGTAGAATGATCTTCTGGATTTAAAATTGCCCCGCCTCACAGAAGCTAGTCGTAATAAACAGGTAAGAAGTATGTCTTTGAGCAGCAGTAATCATGCTATTTCGGTCGTCATCATGATATGTAACCGTTAACTTTGCGCATTTGTGATTTTTTTACAGGGTGTCGTATCTCACTTCGCAGTAACAAACCAGCATCTTCCTGAGGTAACTTTCTTTAGGGAATACCTACAGCTGCAGATCCCTGACGAACTGAAAGATTTTATTTGTCATGGAATCGCAGCAATGCCAATGACTAAGCTAGCTCAGCAGAACATCGAGGTGAGGTTCAAGGAGTATATAGCTCGTGAAGGTAAGCATTTGGACGATATAATCTTTAGAACTAAGTGATGACTATAAGAAAACAAAATGGCAAATATTGTTCTTTCTTAGTTAAATTAAATTTTGAATAAGATTTATGCTGCTTTTTTTCTTTTTCTTTTTCCTTTTATATTTACGTTCTGTTACGAAGGTAACGTAAATGTTGTAGCGAAATATGCGTAACGAATTTTTAACGGAATATGGCTCAATTTTGTTGCAGAGAAGCTTTTCGGGTTCTGGGATAAAAATGTAATAGCAAAACAAATAATGGCCCTGAAATTCTTTAGAAGATAAGATTCATTTACTTTTAGAGAAAAGTTTCTTCTGGAAACTTTGACACACTTTTTTTTTTTTTTTTTAGATCTAGTGATACACGTGGATTAGGAACCGTTTCAGTTCCAAACCCGTGATAATTCTGACAGACCCTGGACATAACAAAAGACTAAAAATAAGGCTATAGCGTTAATTTAAAAAAAGCAGTTTTTAAAAAGTAATTTTTAAAAAAGGTTATAAGAGGTAATTTTTAAAAAGTTCAAAATTCTTTGAATTCTAATGTTGACATTGTAGCAGAAAGAATTTTAAATTATTGTTAAGCGCGGGAATTATTTTGACCGTTGAGGTTTCGATTTCATAATTTCGATTTATCCAATGAGGATAATTTATCCCATTCTGCCCGGATGACTTCCCCCTAATATATTACACTGAGTATGCCACCAAACAGCACCTGATGGTGAGGCTCCGTTTCTAGAGTTCTGAAAGAGTAAAGTACCCTACATTGCCATTACTCTCAGCTTTACTTTGAGCTGGGGTGGTAGTATGTACTGACCCAGCCCCTCCATGGGTAAGATGAGGCACAAGGCTGAATTTTAAGTGGCGTAAAACTGGTTTGAATTCAAAGTTTTCCTTCTCTTAGATTGTTACCAAGCAAAGACTAAAGAATCGAGTCTTCCTCAATATTTATCCAAAGCTGAGAGGAAAACAGTTGTATCCATGTATTTCTCTTACGAAGAGAAACGCAAACAGCTTTGTTCTGGATTTGAACTCGAATCATCTATTCCATTCCACACAACGATAACCATTACGCTAAGCGTACTTCTAGAATGTTAGGGTCCAATTTAGGGTCAAATAGATTTTTTTGAAAATTATATTATATTGGGTTAGTAACTTGAAACTATGTAATTATGCATAGATAAGAATACTTGAAATCGTATAACTGTGTAGGTTATTTGTATTAGATAAGAATACTTGATACCATATAATTGTGTGCATCATTATTCGGTATTAATTAACCCATTAACAAACCAAACAATCCTTCAAGCAAATAGATTACTTTATACGGTTGAAGCTATCAACCTACATCCAGCCTCGGGATTTGGCACGCATTACGTTATGTTAAATTTCCTAATTAATATGCACTGTGCTTGGCTCGTCACACGACCCGTAACGGAAAATCAGCAAAGAGAGAGAGAGAGAGAGAGAGAGAGAGAGAGAGAGAAATTCGCGGCCACTGGAGGAGAAAGACGTACTATTTGAATGTAAGTCAAGATGACCCTTTTTCCAACCTCTTATTTCATTACAGTTAAACAGAATGCATGTATACATTTTTCTATTCCGGTTAACATAATTTCGTTTTTTATAAATAAAATTCAATTTTTGCGCTACTGACTTCTTTCTAGACATCTTTATTTTATTTATATATAAATATTTGGGACTGGTCTTTATTTTGACGGCTCATTAAGGTCAACCATCAAGGAGAAGGAATATATTCTTAAAGTTACGTTAACCCTAACTTCATATGCGTCTGTAAACATGTACATTTGTTATTATCAGCAGGTCAACTGAGTTATAAAAATTAATTCTTAACAAATTAGTTCTCTCCGTAACCATTGCACTGAGACAGATGCTGTGAACTTCAATTTTGGTGAGAAAGTTTTGGTTTGGTTGGTTTGGTTGTTTGGGTTTTATGGCATATCAACCTTTTTAGGTTATTTAGTGCCAAATCCATTTCTATGCAGATATTCAGTTCTATTCCAAACAATTCAATTTAGCATGAGTACAAAGTTTAATTATCAAAAACATTTCTATTTCAAGCTATTCCTTTTAGTCAAACTGTTATAATTCAGCTAATTCAGTTTAGTATAAGTATTGATTTTGTTTATACCCTGTTAAATATCAAAACAGTCCTATATTGAACAATTCAGTTTAGCGTAAGGACAGTTTCAATGTCAAAAACCGTTTCATTTCAAACAATTCAATTTAGCGTAAGTACGCACTTTAAATGTAAGTACACAGTTTAATTGTCAAAAACATTTCTATTTTAAACTATTCAGTTTAGTCAAACAGTTCTAATTTAAAAAAAATTCAGTTTAGCATAAGTATGCAGTTTAGTTCTATTTAACCCATAGATAAGGCCCTATTAGGTGCGAATATTCCTGGCCACAGTGGGCCTGTAGCGATCGTAATGAAGGGGTGATTCACATTCCCCAAAGCCCTAGCATCACTGGAACCTCACCATCAGATTGTTTAGTGTCATATCCAGGACACTCGTTGAGGGGAGGGGTCTTACCCCTCTCCAGAGGTGCAGTCGGTGTATTTATAGCGGTTTGTGAAATTTGTTATTTGTTTAACACTGTATACAAATGAATTACGAAACTTTTCTTTAACAACACAACAACGAAAGTTTTTTTTATTTGCAGCTTTGAATATTTGGTTTGCTTTTGGTGCTGCAAGACTCGTGGAGTTTAGGCTTGTTAGTGTTGGAGACGAAATGGCTTAGCGGGGTGTTGATAAAACAGCGTGTGTTGTCGGACGTGTGAGGGATTGTGTTTAGAGTCACCGTGTATTTTTGTGTGTCTGGTATTTTGGGGGAGAGTATGCGTTCTCTCCATTCATATGGACCAGAAGTAAAAAGGTGACTAGTGTGTCGAGAGTGGAGTTACGCTCGGATCGACATCGCCAATTTTTGGGGTGACACAAAGTTGGGCCTGTCCGAGGCATGTTGTATGTTTCTAATTTATGTTCAACTGGGATTCCTTGTAAGAAATCCATAAATTAGATGGTTCCCTCGTTGAGTGTCCATGTTGCTGCTGCTAGTGTTAAAGCCACAGTGAGATGTCCACACTGGGTGGCTTGTTTAGCTAAAAAGCATCGCTAAGCAGGGACGACCAGAGGAACGTCTGTTCTGGTCGCCGTCTTAAGCCGAAGAGAGTGGGTTTGGTCGCTAACACGTTTTGCGAGCCGGAAATGAAGGTCCGGGCTGAATAGGATAAGTCATCCTGATTGGGTGGAATTCAGTGTTGAATTAAATTGCGCGCCAAAACAAAATACGAGATTTTCCTCTTCTCTACATATTCTACAGCCTCAACAGACTGGGCAACATAGAATTAAATGTCAGTTTTATTTCAGAGAATTCAGTTTAGCATAAATACACAGTTTAGAGGCCAAAACAGTTCTGTTTCGAGCAATTCAGTTTAGTATAAGTATATAGTTTAAATGTCAAAACAGTTCTATTTTAAACAATTCAGTTTAGCATAAATACGCAGTTTTTTAAATGCAAAAAACAGTAAACTCAATAAACCACGGTTTAATTCTATTTAACCCATAGATAGGACCCTTATCAGGTGCTACCACTCCGGGCCAGAGTGGACCTGGGAGTGATGGCATTTAAGAGGTACTCTGCATTTCCCAAAGTTCCAGCATTACTGGAACCTCACCATCAGATTGTTTAGTGTCATATCCAAGACACTCGTAGGTGTGTGTGTGTGTGTGGGGGGGTCTTACCTTTCCGCAGAGAAGCAGCTGGTATATTCTACAAACACAGCCGACTGGGCCGAGAAAGTTTTAATGCCATATAATTTGTTGATAAAAAATACTCAGTAGTAATCGTTTTGAATGCATAGTGTTCCACTAGAAATGTTACACGATAAATTAGATATAGTTATGATTCATAGACTGTTCATCACTGTCAAAAAATTGAACGGTCTGTATGCTCTTTGAGGTCACTGTATAACTGCGGTGTGTTACATATTGACTTCTGATTGCTGGTTAGTGAGGATTTCGTAAACAGGGTGTGCAGCTATGTCTTAAGCCATATCTTAAGGTAAAAAAAGTGAAAACTATATAATGACGAATGTTTTCGACCTCAGAACTGTCCTCTATTTACTCGTCGTCCACTGGGCCGCGACAGATTTCAGCCATGTTTACACGTATGTGGATATTAGGTCGAGTGTGTTTCGGCTTTGTGGCACTCGGTTAAGGCTGCTTGACGTGAGTGCCAGAGAAGCCTAGCATTCGGATCTCATGGCTGAAGCAGGCATTCTTGGGCCACAGAAGGGTTTCACTCCCAGGCAAGATTTCACTCGCAGGCAAGAAGGGGCAAGATTTATCGCCTGGCGCTTGAGGCACCCCTTTTTAGGAAAATTCCGACGGGGCTTAAAGGATTTTTGGAACTTCCGAGCGTGTGTGGGATGCAGTCCTGCGCCTGGTACCCACAATAAAAATGCCGTGTGCCGTAATCTAAACAGCCCCGGATTGAGAAGCTGGTCCTGTATTAGCCTCCTGTCAAAGAAGCACGAAGAAGCAAGGTCCTCTGGAAATGTATCTCCACCTGGTGTAAACCATAGCAGTTCCTGACCGACTCTCTCACACAATCATTTCGACATTTCGTAGTTAATAAAAGAGGGTTTATATCTTTACGTACCGGCTCATTGGCCTAGTGGGTAGAGTGTTCGCCAATGGTCCAGGAGCCCTCGGTTCAATCATAGGTCGCGTCATACCAAAGACTTTAAAAATAATACTTGATACCTCCTTGCTTAACACCCAGCAATATTAGGTACGTATCAAGGTAAAGGGGAGCAATCCAGGGGAAGGAGTAGCGCCCCCCTCGGTGTAGTAACTATTGAAAAAGGAGCTTTCTGGTCACCCTCGACTACGGTCGCCAACTTTACTTTACTTATATCTTAATAAATAAGTGTTGTCACCTTTATCCCTGCAATACTACACGGCGGACGAAGCGATGAGTAATCCGGTGACAAGAAATTAAGCCATTTTTGGCCCATTAGAAAGCAGTACAGACGCTTTCTTGATCCAATCATAAACATATGAATAACACCCCGTATTCCATAATTGGCCAATTTGTGCCGAATTGTTGTGTTTGCTTACTATGACATCTAGGCCTCAGGGGCTCGCCACCACTGCTTCCAGGACTAAGTTTATTGCTTGGTGCCTGAGTGCCCCATTAGGGGAATACCGACGGGGTCAAGAATTTTTGCTCCTGCAGCTCATGAGACTCGATTCACGCACGGCCTCCACCATAAAACGGCTTTGTGCCATATTCTGGCATGGCGAGATGTCAGGTAAATCGCAGTTCTCATATTTGTCACCCTTTACACGTTTTCTACACGTAGTAGTTCCCTCGCTTGACTTTACGGTCAGACACGGTTAACACCCAGAACATATCCTTTTGAGACCAAGCCACTACCCCCCTCCCTCACACAAGCACGAAGTACAGCGGACCACAAGTAAGTTGATCCTTGAACACTTACCGAGAACTAAACCATCGTAGAATGGACATTCAAGAACTTAGCTTCTTAGTAAACCATTCCAGTTGAGTCAGTTGATCTTTTTATTCTCTCTCTCTCTCTCTCTCTCTCTCTCGCGCGCGCGCATTAACGTACTCGAATATAATAAAAATAATAAACTCTTGGTATCATTCGTGTAAAAGAAAACGTGTTTTTTAAAAAATGTTAAGGATGTACAGTATGTTTAGATTGGCGTGTGTCTTTATTAATTCACGTTCAATGTACAGGCGAATGCACGAACGCACTCACTTGCAAGCATTGACAATTTGAGGGAACGGTGGTGTGTTCACATTAATTAATTTCTTTTTCAAACAAAAATTACCCTAAAAAACTAAAGGTCCCCTCTCTCGGATAATAACCACAAATAAAGAAAAAATTATTGATTTAATAAAGTCTTGATTCGTTTATTTATTCATTCTTTAAAGGATGATCTTTTAATTAAATGTGTGAACTGATTCAATTAATTGGTTTATTAATAATCAAATTATTGTATTTCCTGCATACCTATTGACTAATTAAGAGAGAGAGAGAGAGAGAGAGAGAGAGAGAGAGAGAGAGAGAGAGAGAGAGAGTGAAACAAAAACTATTTTTACCCAAAACAAAAAAAGAAGTAAAAAAGAAAATCTGGTGATTTTTTTTATGCTTTATGAAAATTGTTTCTTGTTTGACATGTTTTTAACAAAAATTTTCATGAACCAAAAATATGCGTACACAGAAAGAGCAAGCATCAAACTATTTTTTTTTTTTGCTTTTGAAAGAGAATTAATTGATTGAATAATTAAAACGAAAAAAAAAAAAACCATATTGAAGAGAGTCATAACAAAGATTTTCTTCAAATGTCTGAATTTTGTACATGAAACATTTTTGATTAATTTTTGTCGATTTTTCTTTTCTTTCACTTTCATCTTTCTTGCTTTTTATAAAAACCGATCAGGTCATTTTTACTTTGATCATTAAGTAAGCAATATTAATAAGAAACAAAGACATGACCTGCATCGAGATTTGGAGGAGCTTTTTGTGTAATGGTTAGCATCGTAGGAAATGGAATCGGAGACGCAAGTTCAATTCCTGGATGAGGCCGTTTGCATTTAACTTCATGCAAAACGTCTTTGGGAAAGGGATGAATTCGTGCGTTATCCCCACTCCAGCTATGTGTATACTGGGTTCATTAGTCTTGAGAAGCCAACCAGTTTAAGAGAAGAAAACCTCTGAATTCAAACCAACTGTGCACCACTTAAAAATTGACCTTGTGTCACATCATACAAACTTTATAATAAAACAAACTCAGAGTCACGCAGGCATTAATGGAAAAGGCAATGGTTTGGTTTAGTTTGGTTTAGTTATTTAATGGCATATCAACCCTCGTGGGTTATTTAATGCCAGGGCCATCCTTTTAGAAGAACAGCAGTGATACAATCAAATCCATAATCGGTGGGGGGATAATGAAGTTTATACCTTTACCAAGGATTAGCAGGTGCTTGTGGATTAATGGTTATTGTTGAAGGAAATAGAGATGACACAAGTTCAAATCCAGGATGAAGAACTTCAAAAAGCATGAATACCCTTGGGTATCCTTTTATTCTCCCGCCAGCTATGGGTAAATAGCAGAACAGACTGGGTTCTTCAGTCTTGGTTGGGTAGCCAGTCTAGGAGAAGGAAAACTCTGAATCCAAACCTGTAAAACTTCACTTAAAAATTGACCCTGTATCACATCCTACTTGGGTGGAGGGGGTTGGTAAACTCATACCTTAACCAAGGATATTAGTCCAAAAGTGAATGCAATAGAACAACTGGAGTTTAAACTCACTTACTTTGATGCCACGGCTTAACATTTTACCAATTATGCCACAGGGACTCCCTAGAAATGGTAATGTTAGGAATAGCTCAAAGATAAAAAAAAGATTAAGATGGAGTGGAGATTAGGTTGAGTTAAGAGATATCATAGAAGTTATTCAACAACAAAACGAAGGAGTGCTTGTGGCAAAACGGCTAAAGTGCGAGACTGTGGTCCTTAAAGCAAGCAAGTTTAAACTTCATTTGTGCTATAAGGTTCACTTTCAGATGTCATCTGCCACCAGCTATCAGGTTAAATAGAACTGAACCCCTTTATCCCCTCAGTGATTGGTTAAATAGTATCACAGCTGTTCTTTTGCAGGGATGCCTTTGGCATTAAATAACACACAAAGGTTGATATGCCTTTAAGCAAAGCAACCAAAACCTAAACAACAAAAATACATAAAACTTTGGATCCTGAACTCCACTCTAAAATTTTTGCTATTGACTTTTTGGAAGGAGAGTCACCATCTGTTTTATGTTTATGCATATTGCAAACTGAATGTAACATAATGGACCATGTTGAATATTAAAAATTACACACTCTTCAAAAATAACCATAGGCGACTCTTCTGGTTTGGACATGAAACATTTATTCTGCCTGGTACAATTTCATGATAGTAGTTCCTACACGAGGTAGAGGAAGATGTCAAAGGATCTATGACTATATCTTGCTTGCACCCACTCCCGGGCACATACCTGCCATATCACGATTCTGTCCAAAACTCAACTTCTCCTCTGAAGTTCACAAAGTCAACACACAGATTTTCAAATTCTTTAATTTTTAAATATGATCTATTTTAATCCCTTATTGCATCATCCGATGCCTTCAGTGTGATATTATCTCACTAAACCACTGCATCATACTTTCTAAAGTCATCACATGTGTCACAAACCCTTATTTCCCCACGCTTGTTGACAAGCCTTGATTTGTTTATCATCCATATCCTGTCTTCCCTAACATTATTTTAATGTGAGGTGTTAAACCTGGTCACCACCTGTGCATGCATATGACCTTTGTGAGGAACTACACATACATTTAAAGTGATTAGCTAACTTACAATTTTACTAAATAAATAAAATAACTAATGTAATTAATTAATCACCAAATTTTACATGAACCCTCTTTGTAAAATTTAAACAAATAAATTCAGAAAAAAATTTCTTTTGGATAATCATGATTTCATATGTTTAGTTGATAGAAAGCTTAAGAAATCTTTTTCAAAACATCAACAACAAAAAACTTTGGAGGGTGAGAAGGTTTTAGGATCTGAAGTTTTGCCCCAAAATGGAAGTGTTCAAGATACATAGCTAAAAGAGAGTAAAGTGAATTGAATGGAGCCCAAGAAATAACAAGCATAGTAGGAAAAATACTGAGAGAAGATGGGGAGATGATAGCGTGGAGTTTGCTAGTAAAACGAGGCAGAGGTTAGAACAAGTTACATCATCAAGGAAGGAATTGGAAAAGGACTTTGTCCAGCTGGGGACACAAAAAGACTACTGATGATGATGACGATGATTACAAACTGTTATTTTAATCCACATTTTCTTTTCAAAGTTTTTTTTCTAGTTGGTCTGCTTTTCAAGAATTTTTTTTAAGAAGGCACCTCAAAATTTTTACTGGGTTAAGCCATATTGAGAACTCAAAGTATAAGAACTGTACTTATGAAAAGGGCTGTTTTCTAAACTAATCTTTCTCACTTGAATTACTCTGGAAATACCTATTTTCCAGTGTCAAGTAGAATACTAATGAAGAATTACCTTTTGGCATTTACATAGCAAAGCCAATTTTACCATCAGGTCAAAGGTTTTAACCTCATATTATCCAAGCATCTGGTACCCTATTGATCAACCAGAAAGGTCAGCTTAATCAGTTGTGCAATGGAGGCTTGATTCTTTTTTCCTTTCTGCTAACTTTATTAATACTTGATTTTTCTTTTTTGGGGACATGAGTAGTATTATCATTTATTATTACTTTAATGTGATATTGAAAACATATACAAACATGGTCATGTGTCCAAACCTTGGAATTAACGTGACCTTCAGTTTAAAGGTATAATAATTGAGCCATCAGTCAGCAAAATTGATTCATTGTGAATTTAAAGAGAAAAATCAAGCAAAACAGAATGCAAAAGTAAGAGAATGAAAAAGAATAAAATCACATAGAAAGAAATTAAGAGAAAGAAAACGAGAAAGAGTAATTAAGAAAAATAACAAAAAGAAGAAATGAAACAGAAAGAAAGACAGTAAAAGAGAGAAAGGAAGAAATAAGGAGAGACATAGGAAGAAAATAGAATGAGAAAAAGAAAGAAAAAAGAAAAAACTATGAAAAAAAGAAATATAAAAAGAGGGGTAGACAAAAATAAAATATATGATTAAAGAAAAGTAGAAATAAAGATAAAAGAAAGAAAAATGGAAAGAAATAGAAAGACAAAGAAATAATTCAGAGTGAGACTAATTCAGAAATATAAGCGAAAAAGAAACTGAAAGAAAGAAAGAAAGAAAGGAAAAAGCAAGACAGAATGAAAATAGCATGAGAAAAAGAAAGAAATAGTAAATATGAAAAAAGAAAGACTTAAAAAAAAGTTTTAAATGAATGGAAATTGAAAAGAAGATAGAAAACTGAACACCATTATCAAAGAAAATAAAAAGAAACAAAAAAATTAAAAGAAAGAAAGAGAGAGAGAGAGAGAAATTAAGAAATTTGATAGAAAGAAAGAAAGAAATCAAATTGAAGAAAAGAAAAAAAAAAAAGAAACCTAACTGAGAAAAAGAAAAAAATAGCGAAAAAGAGAAAGAAACAAAAAGAAAAAAATAGAAAAAAACAAAAAGAAGTAAAGAAAACTAAAAGAGAGAAGGATTCAGATATATCAAAAAGAAACAAATAAATAAATTAACCTTTTCTCACTCATTGCAGCAGAAAAAAATTAAAGAATAATACAGATTTAGAATATTCCATGACTTAAAGGATCTTTTTTATAAATGGAGAAAATGTTTTATTTTTGCTGTTGCTGATAAATATAGTTTCTTTTTTTATATTTCTCATTTTATTGAAGTGGATGTTGGGGGTTATGATTGATGTTGTCTTTAATTTAGGAAAAGTGAGTTTAAAACCTGAAGAAGAACAACAACAACTACAACAACAACAACAACAACAACAATGATGATACAGAAAAGAAGAACTGTATAATGGAGAATCTGATATATAAATATACAAAAATAACTAATCTTGTGATGTCTTGTTTTTAGGGTACAAAGAATACAATTAGTAAAAAAAATTATTAAAAATGATATATGAAGGAGACATAAAAGTAGTGAGAGAGTGAGAAAATAAGGAGGAGAAGTGTGAGGCATATATATATATAGAGAGAGAGTAGAGAAAAGGAGAGAGAGAGAGGGTAATGAGAAAAACATTAAGAGAATGAAAGAAGGTGTGGAAAAGAGAATGTGAGTGATAAAGGAAAAGATAGATAGTGAACAAAAAAGCATTGCAGATAGAGAGTGGGAAAGTGAGACGAGAGAGAGAGAAAGAGATACAAAGAAAAGAGAGAAGATGAAGAAAGAAGACAGAGACAGTCAAACAGAATGAGAGAAAGAAAAATCAAAGAAAGCAAAAAATGGAGAATGAATGTATAAAAAGAGTGAAACATACAAAAAGAGAACATGTATATTTGTGATATATTTTGCAGCCTCATAAAAACTTCTTAGTCAACATAATCTTCTTCTTTGTCAATATTAATCACATATATAGAATAATATACATTAAAAGGTGGGAAAAGCCCCCAAGATCTGAAATGAGACTAAAGAAAATGAGAGAGCGAGAGAGAGAGAGAGAGAGAGAGAGAGAGAGAGAGAGAGAGAGAGAGAGAGATGAATCGAAAAAAAATTAGAATGTAAATGAGAAAGACAGAAATATGAAAGAGGAATGGATTGCAGAGGTAATTGAACTGTAGATAAAAGAAAAAGTAGAAAAAAATAGACAGAGAGTAAGGGGACAAATATAATGAAAATGATATCAAAGAAAGAAAGAAAGAAAGAAAGAAAGAAAGAAAGAAAGAAAGAAAATATAAAGATAAAGCAAAAGAAAGAAAGAATGACAATGACAGTGACAGAGGGGTGAAAATGTTTGTTGGAGAAAAATCATAGAAATATCAATTTAGCTTTGATTCAGGCAATAAAATGAAAGAAAGAAAAAAGAAAGGATGGAAAAAGTAAGAAAGAAAGAAAGAAAGAAAGAAAGAAAGAAAGAAAGAAAGAAAGAAATTGATAGGATGCAAAAAGTAAGAATGGGAAAAAAAAGGAAGCTAAGGGAAACAAAAGAAAGAAAGAAAAAAAAAAGAGAATTGGAGGAATAGAAAAAAAAAATGAAAGGCAACTTGAGAATGGACTTTTGATAGAGAAAGAAAATCAAAATATCAACAAAGTTAAAGTTTTTTTGATCATCACAAAGAAAGAAAGAAAGAAAAAAGGATTATTAGAAAGAAAGAAAGAAAGAAAGAAAGAAAGAAAAAAAGAAAATAGATAAAAAAGACAAAATAAACAAGAATGCAAAATTCACTTTTGGAAGTTGGAATTTATAATGATTTAGCTTTAGCCTTATTATAAAAAGCAAAAATTTGCAAAGGTTGTTTGATCTTGCATTTAGATTTTGAGATTAAACAGATAAATAAAAAAAAAGAAAATTCTCTTTCATTTATCTATCTATCTATCCCAGCAAAAGAAACCCTAAGTCCTACATGGAGCTTTGGTAAAGGTAACAGTATTAGCAATCTATCTATTTCCAATAATATCTGTCTATCTAATTCAGTAATTAGATTTTCTTAACCTCTTGCCTTGTACTGTTTGCTCTGACCCAGCACCTCAAAGCCAGAAGACAAATCAGCAAAAACTGTTTGTCAATATTTTCATTGGTTTGTTTCTCATTGTTTTTATCAATTTTAAGTGAATAAGCAACACTCAATTAACCTCCACCCAAAATCTTTTTTCCGTTATGTTAACATAACTGACAACAAAAACAAACCTTCAACTTTGGATCTCAAACGCTGAACATTCCCTTCAGTTAATTCCTCCCACCAGCCCTTTCTCCTCCTGTACAAAATCTAACTGCTTATCCCAGCAAAAGAAACCCTAAGTCCTACATGAAGCTTTGGTAAAGGTAACAGTATTAGCAATCTATCTATTTCCAATAATCTAATCTGGAATAGGGTAAGGATGAAATTGGAGGTAAGGAAGGCTTGAAGGGAAAAGATAGTTTGTGTTCATGTAACAAAGTTAATTAGCATAATTTTTAGCTTACAGCAGTGTGTGTGTGTGTGTGTGTGTGTGTGTGTGTGAGAGAGAAAGAGAGGGGAAAGAGACAGAAAGAGGGAAATTCTTCCTCTACCTCTCATAAAAAGGATTCCAGTCCTCCCAATCTCACTGACTCACCTGCCCCCAATTACTTACATCTGCTTCTTTTCACACTAGCTGTTTTTTTTTCAACAACTATCTGATCATGTTCTACAAGGGTGAAAACTGGTGGCAGGCATGTATGGTGCATGGTATGCTACACACTTCTCAGTTTCCTGGAGTTTAAAGAATTAACATGCAGAAAGATGTCAGAAATAAAAAAAACTAAGATTATGGAATATGCAGTAATATAAATGAGAGTTTAAAATACTTAATACTGTATGTGTTCTTTCATTAGTAAAAATTATATATATATATATATATATATATATACAGGTTACTGTAGAAATACATCCCACATTTTAAACTGTTACCTGTATGGTGCATATGAACTTAGACATGATTTTTTAAAAAGATAGATAGATAGATAGATAGATAGATAGATAGATAGATATGAAATAATTAACCTGTCAATAAATATAAGTACCTTCTAAATTTATATACAAAGGATAACTGCAAAGGAAGGTACTAATATTTATTAATCACTTATAAATTTGACATGTTGAGTTTTTGCTATTATTAAATGATTGGGTTTATTAACACACCAATCTATCTCATGTTACACGTAGAGGTTAGGGAATCACATTCATTATATGTTTCTATTGGCCTAATGGGGAAATGTTCCCATTAGTCTAGTAAGAAGAGTGTTCGCCAATGTCCCGGGAGACCTGGGTTCAATCCCAGGTCAAGTCATACCAAAGACTCAAAAAATGGTACTTGATGCCACCTTGCTTAACACTCAACATTATAAGGTAGGGATCAAGGGTAAAGACGAGCAATCGAGGGAAAGGAGTAGTGCCCTTCCCTACACCTTGGTGTAGTAGCTATTGAAAAGGGAGCCTTTGGGCTGCCCTCAACTTTGATCATCAACTTTACTTTTACTCGATATGTTCCTATTTACATTAGATGTACACCATTAGATGTAGTTTAATGTTTAATTTGGGACATCTCTTTCTTGGTGGAGAGCTCTTATCCCTCCATAGGGGACACAATCAGAGTATTTTAAGCCTCACTAATATGGCAAGCATTTTTTTGCTTGTGAATGTCTTCTCGGTGAATATTTAGTTTATAACAAGAGAAAACCATCAGCTTTTTATTCTCATAAGTAACTTTCAACAAGTCTTTATAATAATCTACTTATAATGGATTTCTATGGTCAATGATTTATTGTAAAAAAATATCTTGTGTTCCAATCCTTTGCTTTAAAACATCAATATTTTTCTATATAAATTCTTATGTGATTTTTTTTCAGTACTAAATCTTATTTGACACTTTTTAAAAGCTCAATGGATACCACAATTTCATTTTTCCAAAATGAAATTGTGGAATCCTGAATTACTTAAACCTAGGAACAATAGGCATTAAAAGAGGTTTTAAAACTGACCTAAAAACTGGCTTTGTGTCAGCAAATTGTTTCTTCCTAACAAGAGTGAATTTAAGTGATCAGTGGCCTTTTAGGTGGGTAATTATTTGTGACTTGAAATCGATTTAGCAGCTATTGAAAGTGGCTAAAGAACAAGGGATTGATTTGATTTGTGGAGAAGCATTGAAGTTGTTGATAAGCTAAGAAATAATGAAGATCAGTAATTGCAAGAGAAATAAAGTGAGAAAATAAAGAAAGCTCAAAGGTCATGAGTGAAAGGGAGACAATTTTTCCAGCCATGGCAGTAAAAGTTCTTATTCTTTTTCTTTTTTTATCTTTTTTTTTTTTTTTTTTTTTTTTGTACACCATTTTGGTTGGTCTGTTGTCTGGCTTATTTCAGCCAGATGACAAAGTTCATTGTTAGTTTTGTTTTTCCAAAGAATTGTTTGGTAGTCTTTGTGATATTTCTAAAAGTGTTTTTGCTATCTCATCTAGTCCTACATTTATTATAATTTTTGTTTATGGCCATCTGGGCAAGTATTACAATATAGTTTTATAGGGATTAAAGTGACAATTTTTAAGAATGCAACAAAATTCAAAATAAAATTTTTAAGAACTACATGAAAGTTATGTTCAGCATAATGTTAAACTTTAACAGTTTAAATGATACATTTTTAGATTATTTTGTACAGCTCATAAATAAGTACATCCCTACTATCTTTTTGAAATAAAAAACTTAATAAAAGATATCAGATATCATTATTTCTAAGGGAACATTCTATTGTCAAAACAGTTATTATAATGTATTATTTATGACCAAAATGTATCACACTGAAGCTCTGTAACTATAGATAAAATCGCACAAATATGCATAAGGGGTGTGCTTATTTTTTGACTGCAACATATTCACATTTTGGCAACAGAGTTTCAATGCTGAAGAGTTTGGTAATAAATAATGCCTAATGATATTTATTTTGATATCTAATATTCCACAAAAATTAAAATTGAATGTATAATGAAACATATACAGTGAATATAAAAAAAAAGAAAAGTGAAAAATCATTTTTACTGGCTGTTCATGCTTAGTTTTTGTTTTTTAATAGATATTCATGATAAAGCATTTAATTATATATGTCTATAAATATATAAAAAGTCAATGTATATATACATGTGTATAATAAATTGAATTTATATTAGAATAAATGCAGTGAATATTTAACAACTGAATAATTATTTTAACTTATAATATATTTATTATGATACTCCTTGAGTTACCAAAACTGTGTTATCACCCTGGTTGGCAGCTGATGAGGACAGGGTATCGCACATGCTTTCACACGTTGTATGATGAAAAAAAGAAGTTGTAATATCATGATAATATCATGATATTGTATTGAAAAGTTGGTCTTACTTCTTGGTTATAACTGAATAAGCCAATGAGAAAGCAGAAATCAAAAGTTATCCTTATTCATGACTTGCAGCAACATGGTCTTCATTTCTTGTTTTAGATGAGACATAAAATAGTCCCACCGATTGAAATGACAGGATTTATATATGAATAGGTCATGCAATTATATAGGTTAGTATAGATATTTTTATGGCTAAAACAAAACCCTCTCTGAATTCAGTTTCTTACCAGCAAGAAAATACTGCTTAAGCCTTTTATTCTTTTAAAATTGGAGACATTGATTTTAGGTAAAACCCTAAGATAGTTTTCAGGTGGTACCTTATTCATAAAATATTTTTGGAATATTGCTTAAAACCTGCCCCTGAAACCCTTTTCAAGACTTAAAATGCAATTTTCTGAAAAGAATTCAGTTTTAACAACTTAAGGAAATTTTTCATTGCTATTTGGGCTTAGTGCCAAACTAAACAAAGCCTAATAAATGTCTACACTACTAACATTTGTAGTAAATCTATATTGCTTTTATTTTTATTAGATAAATCATTATCAACCTTTATTACTTTTTTAACTTTTAGTTACTTTTTCATGATAACTTTGATCAGAGCTTTTAATCCCTGGTCAGCAGACTGTTGCAAATCATTGAGTATTGCACTTGATTCTTAACGAGAGTTCATGAGGAACAAAAATTCTTGGCTTTAGCTGTCTTTCTACTTTACTTAAGATGTTTGAACATAGTTGAATCTGATGCAGTCTGTCTTTTTATCTTTATCACTGCTGCTTCTATGAGGATTTGCTTCAACAGATGCCTTTGAAAGATCACAATTCAAAATGATTTGTTTTTCCAGAGTCAGATTTCTTAAAAAGTTGGCAGTTACTCTTTTAAAACAGGCTAAACTCTTGCTGGCATTTATGCACAGTCATTGCATCTGGATACACAGCACAAATATTCTTCCTTATGTTGCATTAATGGCTTTAAGAAATTCCTATCATATGCTATGATGAATATGATGCTCTTGAAAGTTTTTGTCTCCAGTGATGGACAGTGAAATAGAACAAAAGGTGAACTAACTTTATATCTCTTTTCTTTAATAATTAACTGTAGCTCTAAATTTGCTTATTAGTGTTAAAAAGGATATTTACATTACTAACAGGTCTGAGATATTTGTTGTCTCAATTTCTGAGATGAAGCTTGATGGTTTTTATCATTTAGGGTTTTTGGGTTATTGTCTTCATTTTTATTGTTATATTCACAACATTTCAACCAGAAGAAGGCTGGAGGACATAGCATCTGAAACATTGTGAATATAAGAATAAAGATGAAGACAATAGTCCGAAAATTCTGAATGATAAAAAATCTCTGAGATATTAATAGAAATGTGATGGTCTTGTGTGAAATTGATGAATAGTGGTAAAATTTGATTTTTTTCTTACCATCTTGTAACATGCAATTCAAAATTATAACATTCTCAGAGAAAACCTGATATGAAAACAATCTAGTATGTTTTATCTTGATTGCAAGTAGTGTATCTATATGGCTTGTTTTTAATAATGAAAAGAGAATGGGTAAAATTGCTTGTACATGAAAAGACGAAAGCCAGCTTTGACTCTCTACTAAACCGTGCACTTGTTAGAAAACAATAAATTGAATAAAAAATTGATAAGGTTTTGTATATCCATTGATTTCAAAAATATTTATATGGAATGAACATTGCAGCCTAAGTGCAGAAAATTTTTATTTCTCATCCTAAAAGTGTTATTTTTAATGAAACAAATTAAGCACCTCATTGGTTTTATCTATTAAACTAAATACAAGTCTTCCTGAGCCACATTAAATACAAATTAAACAAAAAAAAATACAAAAAACTTCTTCATCAAATTAACCCAAGAAAACACAAAAAACATGAATTTATGATTCATCAAAATGACCCCCTTTGGCTGCTATCATTACTTCACAGATTCTTGGCATTCTTTCCAGCAAAGATTGGAGTTAAAGATAAAATAGTTCTGCCCGGTTTTCCTGCCTGAGCAGCCAGAGGTGAGCTGCACTTGTCAGTTGTTTTGCTCAGATTTTTCGGTCAAGTTCATCAATGGGATTTAAGTCCACTGACTGTGCTGGCTAAGACATCAGTTGAAGGACATGCTGTTCCTCTTTGTTTTTAATTACCTCTGGCAGAAGTTACTAGTATGCTTTGGACCATTACCTAACATGAGTAGAAATCTTTGATCCATAACCAGCATTTCAGATGGGATTGTGTGATGCTGCAGTATGTTGTGATAGCTGGTCTGATTCAATTTGCCCTTCACCTGGTGCAAATCCCTCATTTTGCAATTGGTAAAAGCCCCAGACACCATGACAGAGTCTCCTCCATTCTTCATGTTTGGTGTGATACAGGGGGTTGCATTTCTTCTCCAATTCTTCACCACACGTAGACCCTCGTATTTGACCCAAAGATTTTGAAGTTTGATTTATTAGTCCAAAGGACTTTATGCCACAACTCTATTGTCCAGTCTCTGAGTGCCTTGGTTCATTGGAGCCTTTTGACTTTGTTTTGGTTCATCAACAGTGGTTTCTTGACAGCAATTCTGCTATATAGGCCAGCTTCACAGAGTCTTCTCCTTGTAGTGGATGTCCGCCCATTTTTTTTTTTTTCAACATTGGTTTAGTTGTGCAGCGATGTTTGGAGCAGTCATGCAAACTGGTGACCGATGAAATTGTCTTCTGCTCCTGTTGTTGCTTTTGCTCTACCAGCCCTATTTTTGGTCTTGTTTTGTCCTGTTTTCTGATGTCTCCTGACTGTATAAACCACTGTAGTTCTGGGAATTTATATTTTTAGTACTAAAAAAGAAAAATGCTTATAAATCAATTTTTCCAAAGATATCTTGTTATACTAAGGTCAAAGTCACTGAGGAAGACTTGTATTTAGTATTATGAATAAAACCACTGGGGTACTTAACTTGTTTCAGTAAAAATAACAATTCTAGGATGAGAAATAAAAAAAATTTAGAGGGTGGCCAAATACTTTTGACTGGTAGTATATATATATATATATATATATATGGTTACTGTCACAGATCACTGCTGTCCTTCATTAGGCGCCTGTGGTGGGGTAATGGTTAGCAAGCTTGACTAGCAAACCTACACGAGTGAGTTCGAGTCTCATTGGGTGCCCCTTTTATATGGCCTTGTGCCACATCTAAGCAAAAAGCTTAGTAAATTACCACTGCTGTCCTTCACAATCCCACACCTGACCATCAACACCAGTAGCTCATCAATCTTGCAGATCCACAAAGTCTGAAAAAATGTAACACAGGAAGAATGCCCTCCCCACCTGATCAATTTGATGCTTGTGCATCTTGAGATCAAGAATGCCCTCCCCACCTGATCAATTTGATGCTTGTGTCTCTTGAGATCAAGAATGCCCTCCCCACCTGATCAATTTGATGCTTGTGTCTCTTGAGATCAAAAACTGACTTTATTGCACATGGCACAATTCACATTCTGCTCCTTGAAAGAACTCTGTGTGGATGGATTGTCTCTCATAAAACTTCTGATGATTGACATAGAGAGCAAAATTCCACCACATGTTTGATTTCTCCAGCCATTAATGTCCTCATCAACATTTCAGGTGTTTCCATTCTGAAGTTGAAATTTGCATAATCTAAGCAGATTTTAAACATGTATCTTGCAACATTCTAAAAACAATGTCAAAGAATTCAGTGTCACAATTGGTTTAGAAAACCAATGCTTTAGTGATGTTGTAAAGGTTCATTATCGTGATAACAGTTTATTTAGGGAGATCATATGCTTGTTGTATTTACTTCATCTTTCCTCTGTGTATGGAATCAAATGCCTTGAAGAAATCTATGAACAATATTGTTACCTTGAGGCAACATTTGAATGAACTCTTTTGATAATTCAATGTATAGTCAGAATCTGTGATGTGGATTGATTTCTCTGAAAGACATTCTGATTTTTCTAAAGTCGGATATGATTGAGAAGCAGGACATTAAAAACTTTAGCAGCTGAAGGAGTAAGAGTTATGCCTCAATAGTTCTTTGTGATTTTGAGGTTGCCTTTCTTGGGGAATGAGATGATACTCACTTTTGTACATTTTTCTATTGTGTTTTGTTTATACAGAGTATTGCATAATCAAAGAGGTATGTCATCAAACTTCTTGTCTTCTATATATCAGGAGGTATTTTGTCAAAGCTTGCAACTTTTCTGTTTTTAATTTTTTCCAGTATGGCATCAAGTTTTCCTTCATAAACTGTCCTAGTTTGATGTCTAGTTAATTATTAATAATTTTTCAAGAGGTTTATTGGAGATTTCAGGAGAGTTTTCAAACAGTTCTTGAAATGTTCTATCCACTTTCTTTTTGGCTGGCAGCTTTTAGTTTGCTCTTGAGGAGCTTTTTCGCCTTCTTATTCTATTTACTGTCTACCATGCTAATTGTGATTGACCATGTTCTAGCAAATTTCTGATTTGACTGATTTGACCTTGAACATATACAAATTATATTTTTGGCTATGCTTTCATTAATTCTCTGTCAGCTTTTTTTAAGTTTCTATGCATTTGGCATTTATTGGAATTTTTTATCAAGTTAGGATACTTTTTTCATGTTCTCTTATTTTCCCTAAATGCTATTGACTCCTAGTGAACTCTACATTTGGCTCTTGGTTTACTTAGTATGCACTCAACTGCTGCTTTTATATGGGCAGTAACAAAGTTTTCATATTCATCCTTCAGATATCTCCTTTATACTATCCAAATTGTTTCTAATAGTTACCATGTATTGATTACTTAGATCACTACTGGCAAATGAGGACTAGTCATATTATGAAATTTTATCTGTTTGTTTCTTATTTCTTGTACAGAGTAAGGCAAATCTTTGCCTGGGACAATTCTGTGATTGGGAGGTACTCCTACCAAAATGGAGTATGCTTCACAGAGCTATTTATCCTCTTCTTGTTTATAAATATGTAATCAAGAGTGATTTAGAGTTATTTAAGTTAAGTGTATGTCCATAGTTTTTTCCTTCCTTTTTTGGAATTTACTATCTAGATATACAAGTCAAAATACAAAAATTTGCTTGACATTCACCATTTCTGTTAGATGAGTTGTGTAAGGAGAATTTATTATTTCGGTCTTTGCCTATTTGAGCATTCATCTCTCCACTAATGATGAGAATATTGTGTTTGTTAATGTGACAGACATGGGAAGAAAGCTCTTGATACATGGGAGTGATGTCCTGTTTATCAATGGCATTGGTAGGACAGTCACAAGAGATGATTGTTGTGCAAGGGTTGCCATTAAATATTGCACATATTATTTTGGTTGGATTTTCCCTTTGCTTCGGTAGTGTTGACAGAGTTTTTCAATCTGCATAACAAGACTGGTTTGTTTGCTTTGGTTTGATGGCATATCAACCATTGCAGGTTATTTAATACTTAATCCTTTTTATTCATATATATTAAGTACATAATTTCTAAGCACATTTTTAAATGAGCCTAAGCTCACTTTTTTGCATCTAGTTAAATAGTTTCACTTTTCTCTTTCTGATATGAATAATTCTATTTAGTATTAATCATTTGTTTGCACACAGTTAAATGTTTTCAAGTATAGCGATTTAACACTAATGATTCAATTAAACATCAGTCATTTGTTTACACACTGTTGAATAATTAAACAGCTCTATTTCAAGCAATTCAGTTTAGCATAAGTCATTTGTTCACACAACAGTTTCACAACAGTTCTATTTCAGCTATTGATAGGACCCTATCATTGCTACCACTCTGGACTATGGACCTGGGAGTGATGGCAATGAAGGCTCACTCCGCATTTATCAAAGCTCCAGCATTACAGGAGCCTCACCATCAGATTATTTAGTGTCATATCCAAGACACTCGTTTGGGGGTGGGGTCTTACCCCTTTGTATAGATGCAGTTGGTGTATTCGTAGCGGTTAGAGTGTTCGCCAATGGCCCGGGAGACCTGGGTTCAATCCCAGTTCGGATCATACCAAAAACTCAAAAAATGGTACCTGATGCCTTCTTGCTTAACACTCAGCATTATAAGGTACGGATCAAGGGTAAAGGGGAGCAATCCAGGGAAAGGAGTTGCACCCTCCCCTACACCTTGGTGTAGTAGCTACCGAAAAGGGAGCCTTCGCGTCACCCTCGACTATGGTTGCCAACTTTACTTTACTTACGGTATCAGCTGACTGGGCCATGTATACCATGACAAATATCCCTCTATTACAAGAATCATGATTTCAAGAATCATGTTTTTTTCTAGTTCTAGTTCTTTATGATGATATCTATGTTCCTGGATGCTTATGATGCTTTAATCTCAGATAATTGGTTTATTGCATTTAAGGTTCTAATGTTGATAATTGCTATGCTTTATATATATTGAAGTAAATAACAGAAAAAAATCTGACAGGAAAGAAAATAGAAAAACAAACTAATCCAAAAGTGATGAATTTATTATAATGGAAAGTTAATGTTAAATGTTTTGGTTTTAATGAACCTTTATCAGGACTTTAAGATGGTGAAAAGTGTTGCTGGAAACATCCATCATTGTTCAAGCAACACTTTTAACCATCTTAAAGTCCAGATGAAGGTTTATTAAAACCAAAAAGTTTAACGTTGAGTTTCCATTATAATAGATTCATCACTTTTGGATTACTTTGGTTTTCTGGTTTTTTTATACACACACACACACACACACACACACACACACACACACACACACACACACACACACACACACACACACACACACACACACATATATATATATATAATAAATGTGACAGTCAGTGGTTATTTATTCAGTTTTTGAGCCAGTGAGTAAGACAGAGCAAATTTTGATGAGGATCACATAAAAACATCTGAATCAGTTTTAATTTTGTTTAAGTACTTTTGACTACTGTTGGTTATTATCAAGAAAGCAAGTTGTTCTTGTGTTTGAAATCCAGAAAACTGTTGTTTTCTAGAAAATGTTGTGAATTTTTAAATTGACATTTTCATCACGTGTAAGACACAGGAAAAGTTTTCAGAAAAAATATTAAGAACAAAAACAGTATATATATATATATATATATATATATATATATATATATATATAAGCCATATGTACAAAACAGTCTTTTTCTTAAACAGGTTTTGTTAAAAACCACAGACAAGGTTCTTTTAAACAATTTTTATTGATTTTTCATTGAGGAAGATTTTGTGAATTTCATTCAGTTTTATATAAAAATCGTTCAAAATTTTCTCCTTGAGCTCTTTCCACCATCATTACCTATTTCAAAGGGTATAATTATGATACAATTGTTTTTCTTTAAAATTTTTCTATACTCTAAAGAGAAATTAAAAGCAAAAGTTTCACTGGATTTTTAAGAAAATAAATAACATCTTAATTATACTCTTAAAATGACCAATGATAGTGCCAAGCACTATGAAAGAAATTTTGTTGAATTTTTTTATACAAAATTAAACCAAATATAAGAAATCTTCTAAGTCGACTTGAAAAAATCAATAAAAAATAGCTAAAATGAGCCTTGTCTGAGGTCTTTAATAAAATAAATAAATATATATGTATATATATATATATATATATATATATATATATATATATATGTATGTGTGTATTTGTGTGTATGTGCATGTATGTGTGTGTGTTTGTGTGTGTGTGTTTGTGTGTGTGTTCATGTTTGTATGTGGGTTCGTGTTTGTGTGTATGTGTGTGTGTGTTTGTTTGTGTGTCAGTATGTGCTTGTGTGTGTGTGTGTGTGTGTGTGTGTGTGTGTGTGTGTGTGTGTGTGTGTGTGTGTGTGCAGTGATGTATTCAAAGAATGACCTAAAGTAATAAAGATTTTTATTAAAAAAAAAAAGAAAAGAGGCAAACCTACTTTTGAAATGCATTAATATTTCAGAATAGATAGCTGAAAACAGAAAATTTCTTTGATTCTATAGCATCAATAAATGAATAAAAATAATTACAAAACATCTCTCTAAAATCACCAGCCTGTGTGACTAGCATTATTCAGTGTTTAAAAATATTTGATAGCGCTAATACTTTCAAACAGAAGTCAAAAGACGCATACATATAGGTTCTTTGTTTCTATATGTAAATAATGACCAAAAATCTCTCTAAAATTATACTGGGTATATAAAGGAAAAAGAAAAGAAAAAAAGATGCCTAGTACCCTAACAAATGATGCTGTACTAGACTTAATTAAGTATACTGATTCCAAAGCTGTGCTCAGAATTATTGCAAAGGATGAGTCAAAAGTTTTCCAATATCTTGGTAATATGTGGTGCAATCCAGCAGTTCTGGATGCTTTTATTAGGGTTGTGAAGGTAACAAACTACACTGGACTTTAAGAGGCCAAACTTGCCTGGGTGGTTTGGAACACAGCCTCAGAATCCATGGTTTTAGGTCTACCTGACCTTGCCTAATAGTTAAGCCTCTTTCAACTTGAGTAAAATTTCTTCAATTATCTAGTTACTTTCCTGTGATCAATTTTGTCTTCACCTTTTGTGAAACAAATGTTTTTGGTTGCTTCCATGGCATAATCACCCAGTTCAAACTTATAAAGCATATTCCCAAACTCGAGCTGTTCATCTGTGTGACTTTCAAATTACACTTGGAGAGAAGCTATAAACAATGAGTCGGCCCACCAATTACAGTGGCTACCCTCTACTGCTTGAACTTCTTTAGTTATATGATATACATACTGCAAGCTTGCATGTATTAAAATATAGCAAAACTTTTGACTCAGTTCAAGGGAAATTTTGATAATTTCTTTTAATGAACAAATCTTCTAGATGTGTCAAGATGTATCATCAATGTTCTATGACTGGATTCCTAGGAGGGTTCAGGTATTGTATCATCAGACCTCCTCAGGCAGGTGATCTGGCCACCACTGATAAGGCAATGTATTCCAGAAGAAAAAGTTGTAAAGTTGGCGACCATAGTCGAGGGTGACCTGAAGGCTTCCTTTTCAATAGCTATTACACCATGGTGGAAGGGAGGGCGCTACTCCATTCCCTGGATTGCTCCACTTTACCCTTGATCCTTACCTTATAATGTTGAGTGTTAAGCAAGGCAGTATTAAGTACCATTTTTTGAGTCTTTGGTATAACTCAACCTGGGATTGAACCCTGGTCTCCCAGACCATTGGTGAACACTCTACTCATTAAACCAATGGCCCGAAGCAGTAGCCTATTATATTCCCACTATGTTGAAAGATGCAAATAAACACATGACAGAAAATAGAAATATATGTCCACATAACTAATAAGCTTAATAGCCAGTAGGTGACATCCAATAACATCCATCTCATCCATATACCAAAATTAGAAGAGGTATTTTGTTCCTTTGCTGAAATAACTATATGAAATACTCAGTTTATTTCTGCTATCTTCAAAAATGTAGTAGATATTCATTCTTCTGATAGTGCACTGGTCTCCAGTAGTAGGAACAATTATCATGTTCATGACACCATTTTCCCATCCTTGGTATGTCCTATTTGAACCTTTCACTGTCTTTATGCTTATGACTAGACCTCATTTGCCAATAGAGATTTAAGTAATCAATATATGGTAATTATTAGAAACAAATTGAATAGTATAAAGGAGATATTTGAAAGATGAATATGAAAACTTTGTTACTGCCCATATAGAAGCAGCAGTTGAGTGCATACTAAGTAAACCAAGAGCCAAATGTAGAGTTCACTAGGAGTCAATAGCATTTAGGGAAAATAAGAGAACATGAAAAAAGTATCCTAACTTGATAAAAAATTCCAATAAATGCCAAATGCATAGAAACTTAAAAAAGCTGACAGAGAATTAATGAAAGCATAGCCAAAAATACAATTTGAATACATTCAAGGTCAAATCAGTCAAATCAGAAATTTGCTAGAACATAGCCAATCACAATTAGCATGGTAGACAGCAAATAAAATAAGAGGGAGAAAAAGCTCCTCAAGAGCAAACTAAAAGCTGCCAGCCAAAAAGAAAGATTCAGAAGTGGATAGAACATTTCAAGAACGGTTTGAAAACTCTCCTGAAATCTCCAATAAACCTCTTGAAAAATTATTAATAATTAACTAGACATCAAACTAGGACAGTTTATGAAGGAAAACTTGATGCCATACTGGAAAAAATTAAAAATAGAAAAGTTGCAAGCTTTGACAAAATACCTCTGATATATAGAAGACAAGAAGTTTGATGACATACCTCTTTGATTATGCAATACTCGGTATAACAAAACACAATAGAAAAATGTACAAAAGTGAGTATCATCTCATTCCCCAAGAAAGGCAACCTCAAAATCACAAAGAACTACTGAGGCATAACTCTTACTCCTTCAGCTGCTAAAGTTTTTAATGTCCTGCTTCTCAATCATATCTGACTTTAGAAAAATCAGAATGTCTTTCAGAGAAATCAATCCACATCACAGATTCTGACTATACATTGAATTATCAAAAGAGTTCATTCAAATGTTGCATCTAGGCAACAATATTGTTCATAGATTTCTTCAAGGCATTTGATTCCATACAACATCACAAAAGCATTGGTTTCCTTACCCAATAGTGACACTGACTTCTTTGACATTAGCACCATACATGAGCACCATACATGTTTAAAATCTGCCAAGATTATGCACTACAAACATCAATAGATCTAATAAAAAATAGGTTCACATTCAAAAAGACAGGAAACAGATGATATCCTGCAGAAACTATGAGCAATACAGAATACATAGATGATCTAGCACTTCTTGCAAATACACCTGCATGAGTAGAATCTCTGCTGCAGAGTCTGGAGCAAGCAGCAGGACATATCAGTGTCTAAATGAATGCAATAAAACAGATTCCATGTGTTTTAAAAGAGAAGGAGCCATCTCTACATTAGTAGACAAGTTCACATTCCTCAGCACCCACACCTCATCTACTGAAAGTGATGTTATCATACACATAGTGAAAGCATGGATTGCTATTGACATTTATCAATATTATGATCTCTCAGATAAAATATAATAGGAATTCTTCTAAGCTGTGGTTATGTCAATACTACAGTATGGGTGCACCACCTGGAGGCTAATGAAACACATGAAGTAAGACTAAGATGGGAATTACATAGGGATACCGCATGCTGTTTTGAAAAAATCCTGTAAACAAGACCACCCAAAATCAGTTGTATGGCCACTTAGCTCTCTTCTTACAAACCACCAGGGTAAGATAAATAAGACATGTAGGGCACTGCTGGAAAAGTAAAGATGAACTCATTAGCAACATTCTCTTATCCTGCATATGAACTTTGCTAGTTTGGCAGACCAGTAAGAGCTTACATACATTAGCTCTGTGTGAACATTGGATAATGGATGACAAGAGAGAGTCAGGGAATTCCATACATTCAGCATAGCGATGATGAAATGTTACAAAAGTGAAGACAACTACTTGCATTGGAATTAAGAACAAAAGTCAATTTATAATTTTTTAATAGATTTTAATTCTTCCAAACAAATGGGGCTATTTTTAACTTATAGAGGAAGAAAGTCATGATTTTGGAATGATTTTCTACTTATGAATGTATTATATGACTTAATGAATGTAAAGCATATTCTTAGGGCAAGACTTTCAAATCCTTCCAAACAATGGCCGACAGTTTAAAGGTGAATGGTCAAGAATGGGGGCCAGCACACCAATCTAATTATTTCATCTCAAGAATGCATGGTCAGTGCCTGGTGGCAACTAACAGACCAAAACTTTCCTCCCTCTCCATTTAGTCTGTTTCTATGTGCATTGGTGGGTGGATCAATGTAGAGATAATGCGCAGAGGGTAGGGATATGATTTCTGGCTGGCTTCTACCTGTGATTTATGCTCAGTGGTCCAGGAATTAAGGGAGATGGGGTAGTTGTGGCAGTTCTGAAGTGGTATAGAGCCATAATTATGTATAGATTATTTCCTTGTGGGTTGGTTTTGGCTATTTCACAAGAGTGCAGATGAAGAGTTCCTTAAGCCAAACATCATTTGTAATTATTATATTCATGAAGGTGAAAATATACATAATAATATGAATTGTAATAATTATCATAAGTGAGAATAGACAAGACCCAACAAAATAGCAAATGTAGGCTATGCGGTGACAGAGATGAAATGATCAATCATATAATAAGCGAATGCTGCAAATTAGCACAGAAGGAGTATAAGATGAGACATGACTGGGTCGGCAAGATGATCCACTGGGAAATGTGCAAGAAATTTAAATTTAACCACACTAACAAATGGTATATGCACAACCCAGTACCTGTCCTAGAAAATGACGCACATTAACTCCTATGGGACTTTGATGTACACACAGATCACCTAATCTCGGCCAGAAGACCGGACCTTATGATAATTAACAAAAGAAAGAGAATTTGCACAATTGTCGACTTTGCCATCCCGGCTGACCACAGAATAAAACTGTAAGAATGTGAAAAGAAGTATAAGTACCTTGACCTGGCTAGAGAATTGAAAAAACTATGGAACATGAAAGTGATGATTATACCAATTGTGGTTGGTGCTTTTTGAACAGTAACAAAAGGATTATTAAAGGGCCTGAAGGATTTGGAAGTTGGCGGACGAGTGGAGACCTTCCAAACGACAGTATTATTGAAAACGGACAGAATCCTGAGAAGAGTCCTGGAGGCTTGAGGAGACTTGCTGTCACTCAACCCCCTGTGAAAAACCATCAGTTAATGCTGATGTGAAAAACTCTGAAAGAGTATATGATAATAATAATAAAATGAGATGCATAAAATTCTCTGAGATTCTGAAATACAAACAAATCACCTAAATCGAGCCAGAAGACCAGACCTAGTTTTAATTAACAAGGAAAAAAGAACTTGCCATCACATGGATTTTGATGTTTCTGGAGTGAAAATAAAAGAAAGCAAAAAGAGAGATAAATACTTAGACCGTGCTAGAGAACAAAAAAAACTGTAGAATATATGGGTGACAGTGATACCAAATGTAGTTAGTGCACTTTGAAGAGTGTCTACAGGAAATCAGAGGAAGAATCAGGATCATCCAGACCACAGTATTGTTAAGATTAATGAGAATATTGAGAAGAGTCCTGGAGATCAGAGGAGGCTGGGGATCACTCAGACTCCAGTGAAAACCACCAGCTGATAGGAAAAGCTTGCAAGGAATAATAATAATAATAATAATAATAATTATTATTATTATTATTAGGAGTATAAGAATTGTATTTGGATGATCTCAATCAGAGGAAGAATCAAGATCATCCAGACCACAGCACTGTTAAAAACAGCTAGAATACTTAGAAGAGTCCTAGAGACTTGGAGAGGATTGCTGTCAAACAGACTTTAGTGAAAAAACTCCCGTTAGAGCTGGTGTAAAAAAAAATGAACAAGGGGTATAATAATAGTAACAACAGTAATAATGATGATATTACTGGATCTAATCAGAATGCTGAAAAATTAATGGAACATGAAGGTGACTGATGTTTGTTCTAGTTGAGGCCCTTGGAACAATCCGAAAGAACATGGAAAAGAGACTGGGGAACTGAAGATCCATGGAAGAAGTGAGACTTTCAGACCATAGCACAATTGAGATCAGCAAGAATACAAAGAAGAGTCCTGGAAGCCTGCTATCATTCAGATTTACAAATGGATCACCTAATCTTGGCCAGATGATCAGACCAAGTGATAGTCCACAAAAAAAAGAGAACTTGCTGAATAGTGGACTTTGCTGTTGTGGCTGCTCACTGAGTAAAATTGAAAGAAAGCAAAAAGAAAGATAAGTACGAAGACCTTGCTAGGGAACTGAAAACACTGTGGAACATGAAAGTTACTGTGATACCAATTGAAATTGGTGTTCTTGGTACAATCATCAAAGGATTGGTATAGGTACTGGAAAACTTGAAAATAAGAGGACAAGTGGAGACCATCAAAGCTATGGCATTGTTAAGAATAATGAGAAGAATCCTGGAAACTTGAGGAGACTTGCTGTCCCTCAAACTCCAGTGAGAAACCATCGGCTAATGCTGGTGTGAAAAACTCTCTCAGGAGTCAAATAATATTGAGAATAAGAACTATGATAATGAAAATCAATAATAATAATAATTATTATAAGTGAAGTAGTAAAGAGAATAAATGTAAAAATATTATTATTATTATTCGTCCCTTATCTATTTCTCAATCTTTTCCTTTCCACACAAATCAATTTTGGACACAGTAACTGGTTCGATTAAGTAAACAGAACAAATAGTTTTCTGTTTATGGAAAGAAAAACCTTGTTTGAAGCAAGGGAGATAACTTAGTTAAACAGACCATTGTACAGTATATTTTTGAGAGTTCAGTTAATTCAGATTTGAGTTAAGAGTTAGAAATTATTTGAAAGTTGTTTCCTACTGATTGCACCCCTGGACATATGCATATGTGTATAAGTATGTTGTATATTTCTAGTGTATAAGTATGCCATATTTATAATGCATTTTGCATTTATTACTATTTTACATGCATATAAATATTCCTGAAATGAAAGAAAAAAAATAACAGTAGTGCAGTGTTATGGTTTGATGGTTAGGAAGCTGATCCTCTCTAAGTGTCCCATACTGGATCTTGTGTCAAATCTAAGATACATTTAGTAAATAATTATACAATCCCCTATTAGTTTGGTTTATTTTATGGCTTATCAATCCCTTATGAGTTATTGAACCCTTTGACCCTGTTACATGAGTAAATGGTGATACTTCCGTTCTCTCCAACACCAGTTTTGGCTTGAGAGCTCAGGGCTCAAAGGGTTAATATTAAATTTTGATTCATTTATAAATATTTGGTTTGGTTTGGTTTTATGGCATATCAACGATTCTAGGTTATTTAATGCCAAATCTGGTTTCTACATATATATTAGATATATATAATTTGTAAACATAAGTCAACTTAGATAGTTCCAAGTATTGCTATGTATCACTTATGATTTATTTAAACATTATTCATTTGTTTACATACTGTTAAATGATTAAACAGTTCTATTTCTAACAATTCAATTTAGCATAATTTGTTTGCACAGTTTAAATGTCAAACAGTTCTATTTGAGCCATAGATAGGACCCTCTCAGGTGCTACCACTCTGGGCTAGAGAGGACCTGAGAGTGATGGTAATGAAGAGGTACTCTGCATTCCTGAAAACTCCAGCATTACTGGAGCCTCACCATCAGATTGTTTAATGTCATATCCAGGACACTTGTTGGGACGGAGGGTTTTATCCCTCTGCAGAGTTGCTTTTTCTACAGCCGTAGCTGACTTGGCTAATAAATAACTATTCATATTTTCAACTTTCCATTGCAATCATTTTTTAATCATACCTTTTTATTTGGTTTCAATTATTCTTATCTAACGCTTATAATTCTTATCTAATGCTTATAATTCAGTAACATGAGTCCGAGTAACTATTTCAATTTGTTAATCATCAGATATTCCTATCAAATGAAAATAATTTGCAAACAATTATATGGTGTTACTATCTCATAATAACCATTTTCAAACACATTTGTTTGACCTAGAGACAAGACCCTAACAGATACAACTATTCCAGGTCAGAGTGGACTTTGGAGAAATGCCAGTGAAGGGATGCTCCCCACTCCTCAGAGCTCCAGAACTGGAGCTTTACCATTAGATACAATTTAGTGTCATCCCTAGAACATACCGTTTTCAGGATTTTAACTCTCTGTAGGAGATACAGTTGGTGTATTCTAGGCCCCACAAATAAGGCATAAATCACAATTGTCTTTCTATAATAAATGTTTATTTGCTTTAAATATAACTGTTCTGTTATATACGCTGTACTCTCTATATGCATTAATGTGTCTTTACATCAATGTAAACAAGAAAGGGTGAAATTTTAAAAGAAAATAAAGAACAAGTGATTTATTAATCACTCTCTCTCTGTCTCTTTATATATATAAATATATATATATATATATTGGGAGAGAGAGAGAGAGAGAGAGAGAGAGAGAGAAATTGATAAGGAGGCAATCCAAGTAGAAGGAGAGATTTATTGAGAAGCAAAACTGACACTATAGTGTTTCAGTTCTAATGAGCCATCATCAGGACTGTGAGGGATAATATTAGTGATGTTAAATCAATGATGGATGTTTAAATATATATATATATATATATATATTCAAACAATTTTTTTTATAAAGACTGTTTCTTCAGATGGAGTACAAGGTTTGATGGCTTTATATATATATATATACATATAATGATGAACATATGAGAATAAACAAATCAATTTAAGTCATTTAATTTATCAAAAAGTGCTCAAATGATGGCCAATAGAGCAGTATAAAAACTAAAAGAATTTTATATATATATATATATATATATATATATATATATATATTTATATATATATATACACACAGTTGGTGTCTGAAGACAAATGGTGTGAATTATTCGTTTATAGAATATATGAGGAACTTTACTTTTTTCTGTTTTTCACCCTCAAATTAAGTGTGTAAGTCATCTGAAGAGATGAAGATCATAATGATATTCTTCACCGAAATAAATTTATGATGACAATTTAACCAGGTTTGAGTTTTCTTCAGGTTACATTATATATATATATATATATATACCTTCATTATTATCCAGTTGTGCCTACAGTACAGAGTTCCCTGACTCTCTCTCTCTCACCATCCGTCCCTATCATCCATCACTCCTGGTATATCTTCTAGACTGCATCCAATGTCTGCACAGAGCTGAAGTATGTCAGTCTGTGCTGGTCAGCCAATACTGGTGTGTCCATGTGTAAGAGTCCATAAGAGAACATTGCATATGAGTTTATCCTTACTTCTCCTGCAGTGCTTCACATGTCTTGTTTGTTTTACTAGTATAGTTTGGGAGATGGGAGACAGGGGACCATATGACTGCTGTTTTGTTGGATGTTACTGCTAGGATTTGTTCAGAACAGTATGTGGCATTCTTGTGTAGTTCCCAACTAGCTTTTTCTCAATGTGTTTTATTAGCATCCATCTGGTGCATCCATATAATAATATTGATGCAGCTACAGCTTGGAAGGTGTTTTAAACAAGGAGCCATCTGCAATCTAAGAGGCCACCATCTAAAACTAGCAGACCAGTTCCCATGCCTTGGTAGCAACATTTCATCTACTGAAAGTGATGTCAATATTTACTTAGCAAAGGTATTGAATGCTTGTCAATCACATGATCTATCTGATAAAATAAAATGGTATATATGTATTTGGAAATGTTTATGGCATCATGTTTACTGTTGTAGGAAATGGGCGCAGCATCCCAAGTTCAGATCCTGTTGGCAATTTACATAGAACAAATACCCTACAGAAAGGTATGCATCTAATTATTTTCCCTCCAGCTCTGGGTAAAGAGTAAGGCAACTTTTTAACCTGATATGGCAAATGGTCGGGGAGAAAGAAAACTTGACTTAAGAGTTGCCTTTTTGTCACATTCTACTTGTATAGATGTATATATATATATATATATATATATAAAGGAGGAGAATAAACAAGCATTTAAAACCAAAAGTATTTAAATACTGAGTTGCAGAGCAGTATAAAAAAACTAAAAGGAATTCTTACTTTTGTTTCATTACTAATGGTTTCATTTATCTTCTATTAAATAAAAAAGCACAATCATCACATGAAACTTATATATATTAGCCTAATGGGTAGAGTGTTTACCAGGGGCCTGGGAAACCAGGGTTCAATCCCTGGCCAAGTTATACCAAACTCAAAAAAATGGCACTTGATGCCTCCAAGCTTAACACTCGGCATTATAAGGTACAGATCAAGAGTAAAGTGGAGCAATCCAGATAAAGTTGTACCACTCTCCCATACACCTCAGTATAGTAGCTATAGATAAGGAAGCCTTCAGGTCGCCCTTGACTATGGTCGCTAACTTTACTTTATATATATATATACATCATCATCATGTCTTACCACTAGTATGAATTTCCCTGACCCACTCTTGCCACTTGTCTCTATCATCCATTGCTCCTGGAGGTCTTCCATGTTACATCCTGTATCAGTACAGAGTTGTTGTAGATATGTTCTTGCTGGTTGCCAAACCCTTGCTCATTCATGTAAAGGGGGCCATTTGAGTACATCACTTATGAGTTCATCTCTACTTCTCCAGCAGTATCCTGCATGCCTTGTTCATCTAATTTAGATGGTTTTTGAGATGGGTGGAAGGTGGCTGTACAGCTGCTATTTGGTGGGATGTTGTCTCCAGGATTTGTTCAATGTAGCTCGTAGCATTCTTGTACAATTGTTGTCAAGCTTTTTAAGCAGCAGTTGTATCAGTACTACTATATAGATGCACCACATGGTTGCTGACTAAGAGTATGAAGAAAAAGCTTGATGGTAATTGCACAAGAATGCTAAGAACTGCATTGAACAATATATATATAGATATATACTAGTTATCTTGCAATTACTTTTGGAAAAATCATGGATATATTTGAATTTATGTGAGATGATTTTGAAAATACTTTTATCTATATATAGATATTAGCAACTTTTAACATATTTAATGCTTCCATTTTTATGGTTGCACAGTGCTAGCTCAGTTCAAAGAGAAGACAGCATGCAGTTAATGCAAGAACTGAATTTTATAATTTGATTTATTCTTATATTTTTAATGCTTAATTTTTATAATTTTACAAGTTCTTTAAATGAAACTTCCTTGTTATGATTGCTTGACACTTACTTGTTTCAAGTGATGCAGATCATGCCTCATGTTGCCATAACAATGAATTTTCTCATTACTCATTAGTAAGACCAGGTTGCCAATCATATGGTGACAAGCAGTACTAGAATTATTGACAGACAAGTAAAGACATTTTTTTTATATTTCTTTTCTTCATTCATTTTTTTTTATATTTCTTTCACTAAAAAAACTTCTTTCATTATAAAAAACAAAAAGTAGAAATAAATATATTTCTGCTTTTTGTTTTTAATGTCTCTAGCCTTCTTTTTTTTATTGTTTCTTTCTGTGAATATTTTTCTTCTTTTTTTGCTCTTTGCTTCTTTTCTTCTTTTTGCTTCTTTTCTTCTTTCTTTCTTTCTTTCTTTCTTTTAAATGAATGAATGAATGAATGAAAATCACAAAATACTTGATCAAGCAGGCAAACATCAGCAATAACTGCTCCTGATGCTTCGTCAGAAAGTTTACAGAGGAGAGAAGATGAGCACTACCTATTTGTAGTCGGTTGGTTGTTTGGGTTTTATGGCATATCAACCTTTCTAGGTTATTCATTGCCAAATTCATTTTTATACAAATAACCAGTTCTATTTCCAATAATCCAGTTTAGCATAAGTAGACACTTTAATTGTCAAAAACATTTCTATTTCAAGCTATTTAATTTATTCAGACAGTTCTAATTCAAACAATTCAGTTTAGTATAAGTATAGCATTTGTCCACTCACAGTTAAATGTCAAAACAGTTCTATTTCAAACAGTTCAGTTTAGCTTACATACAGTTTCAATGTCAAAAACAATTCTGTTTCAAGCAGTTCAGTTTTGCATAAGTATGTAATTTAGTTCCTATTGATAGGACTCTATCAGGTGCTACCACACTGGGTCAGAATGGATCTGGGAGTGATGGCAATGAAGGGGTACTTCCCATTCCCCAAAACTCCGGCATTACTGGAATCTTACCATCAAATTATTTAGTGTCATATGCAAGACACTTGTTGGGGGTGGAGTGTCTTACCCCTCTACAGAAGTGCAGTTGGTGTATTCAACAGCCCTAGCTGACAGGGCAAACCTATTTGTTGGGTTGATCTACAAACATAACAGCATTGCGCTTATTAAGGTGGACACTTCTTATGTTATTTCTTTAAGAGTGTTGTATTAAGGTTACTAAAGGAGAGAGGTCTCAAGGATCTCCTCATAATGATCAAGATGATGATGATTATTTCTTTGCTTGCTTATAAGGATAATTATAGGTGCGACAAAAAAGTCTTGGACTTTTAGATATTAATAGATTTCTTAAAAGTTAGAAAAAACTGATAAAAAGGGGTACTTTATTTCTTGAAATATAGGAAATATTCACTGAATTATGGGAAACTCTAAATAACTGGGTTGATAAACAAATTGTCAATCTGTTAATATTCCTTGTACTTTTGAGGAGCACATAATATCTATATCGTCATCACACAGACAGTATGGAGTTCCCTGACTCTCACTCACCATCTATTGCTCTTACCATGCAGCATCCTGTGTCCATACAGAGCTGATGTAAGTCTTAGCTGGTCTGCTGGCACTGCCATATCCAAGAGAAGGAGTCCATAAGAGAAAATTGCTTATAAGTTTGTCTTAGCTTCGCCAGCAATGCCCTGCATATCTTGTTTGTCTTACTTGAATAGTTTGTGAGATGGTAGGCAGGTGGCCGCACTGCAGCTGACTAAGAGTATGAAGAAAAAGCTTGATGGTAATTGCGCAAGAATGCTAAGAACTGCATTGAACAATATATATATATATATATATAAATATATATATATATATATATATATTTTATTTATTTATTTGTTATGCAAATTCTAAGCTAGGTGGGTTTTTTTGGTGAATAAAAGAAGGCGATTTCTCCTTTAGAATTAGTCGAAGTTAGGCTTCCTGATGATCCGATAAGGTGAAACTTTAGTAGAAGATTTTCGACTCGCGATTTAGGTTAATTTCATAATTGGCTCCAATTGTGTTGAGCACTTTAGTAATTGTAGCATTGCAGCATTCGCGGAGGGTTTTTGGTTTTCTTTTGACCACTGACTGTGTATCCCTTGATTTTTTTTTCAAGGGGTCGAACAAGGTTGGCCTTTTCTTTCTTTTTGACCCATAATTTTTTTCTTTTCCCCCTGGGCGGTGATTCGAGATACTTTTATCTCTTGTTCCTGGCAGGGTTTTTTTTGTTTTCTGGTACCGTGAATACTGGTAGATATTAGATTAGTAAATATATATATATATATATATATATATACTAGTTATCGCACTTCCAGGAATTATTGAAGACAGCATGCAGCATTCTTGATTGATTCCCATCTAGCTTTTTCTCGCTGTGTTTTGTTAGTGTCCGTGTGGTGTATTCATATAGTAGTACGGACACAGTACAGCTAAGAAGAAATCCCATTTTACTTTATCTTATGAAGGTCGATAAAATTCCATGTCTTTGCTAGGTGTAGGTTAATATCACATTTGCGCCATATTTGTTTATACTCTGCCTAGATTATGTATTTCAGACATCCATAGATCTAATAAAAGAAAATGGTTTCACATTAAAAAAGGCAAGAAGCAAACAATATCCCATAAAAACTATGACAGATGCAGACTACACAGATAACCTTGAGCTCTTCACAAATACACCAGCCCAAGCAGAATCCCTAATGTATAGTGGAAGGCATTGGCCACTACATAAATGCAAATAAAACAGAGTACACATGTTTAAAACAAAAAGGCACCATCTTCTCTCTAAGTGGCAAGCTTCTAAAATTAGTGAAACAGTTCACGTACCATAACAGCTACATCTCATCTACTGAAAGTGATATAAATACACTTTTAGCTAAAGAATGAAGTGCTATTGACAGGTTATTGGTAATATGGAAGTCTTATCAATCCAATAAAATAAAATAAAATTTAGGGGTGTCCTTGTGGTGTAATGATTAAAGTGTTAGACTGTAGAAAATGGTTTCACATTAAAAAACAGCAAGAAGCAGATGATATCCTGCAAAACTATGACAGATGGAGACTACACACATCACCTAGTATGAATATACCAGCCCAAATAGAATCCCTACTGCATAGCCTAGACTAAACACTGGGAGGCATTGGCTTCTATGTGAATGTAAATAAAACAGAGTAAATGTGTTTTAAACAAAAAAGGAGCCTCCTCCACTCTAAGTGGCAAGCCACTAATATGTATATATGTATATATATGTATGTATGTAATATATATAAGAATAAAAAACACAGACAGTATTACAGCAATAATAAAAGCACAGGAAGATAAATGGATAAAATTCTCACAAATGCCGACTCTTAATGGATTCAACATGAAACTTAATAGCACAGCCTTGAAACAAGGCGGACAGACTTGAGGTGACATAAACACCAAAATAAACAAATAAACAAAACCAACAGTCCTGACTAATTTGAAACACACTACTCCCTGACATGACATATACTTCTCAGATGAAAAGTTTATTTGCCAGGTGTCCTTACTACAGGTATATAAAGGTCAGTTGAAGACACTTTGACATCAGAAAATAATTTTCATTCAACAAATGGATATGTGATGTCACTTGTGCATTTTTTGTTGCTTCTCTTATCACATATCAATTCCTTTAAAAATTTATTTTTTAAAAACTTTCTGAAAATAACTTTTTTACTCAGAAACTTTTTTCCTAATAATGACCTAAGGTCAAAACTAATTGAGAACAATAAAGAAAAATTGCATAAAAGAAATATTTCTGTCTAATCACTGTTATATATATATATATATATATATAATTTTAAAGCCCTGTAAAAATGTTGAAAAATATTGATATAATTGGATTTAATTTACAAGCACTTTTTCCATGTTACTTTCACTCAGACACACAATACTGACATATTTGTTTAATCATTTTTATTCATCTTATATATATATATATATATATATATATAGAGAGAGAGAGAGAGAGAGAGAGATGGAGAGGGAGAGAGAGAGAGAGTGGGAGGGGGAAAGAAATTTTTTTTTTTGACATCACACTGTCAATTTCCCATTTTTCCTCGTTTGTTTTCTCCTTTAACGTTTTCAATCTAGAGTTATCTCCCTTCATTCTACTTTTCCTAAATGACATATCTACTTTCTCATGTATTAATGCTGGTTGGTTGGCTGGTTGGTTTACAGCGCATCAACCCTTTTCGGGTCATTTAACGCCGAATTAAAGTTTAAACAATTCAGTTTAGTATAAGTATAGTTTTTGTGTACAAACATTTAAATGTCAAAACAGTTCTATTTCAAGCAATTTAATTTAGCATAAGTACACAGTCTAGTTCTATTTGACCCAGAGATAGGACCGTGCTATCACTCCAAGCCAGAATGGACCTGGGAGTGATGGCAATGAACGGCAACTCCGCATTCCCCAAAGCTCCAGTATTACAGGGATGTCACTATCAGATTGTTTAGTGTCATATGCAGGACACTCTTTGAGCAGGAGGTGTCTTACCTTTCTGCAGAGAAGCAATCGGTGTATTCTAAAGCCCCAGCCAACTGGGCAATCACCCTTTGATACTTTCTATATATTGTTATATTTGTAGACGTGGATTTTTTTCTAAAGTCAACTAAGTCTAATAAAAAGCGGTAACAGTCAGGTCCACAACATTGACCACTTTCATTAGACTAGGCTGGCAAGAATAATTTGATAATACACAATCTAAAACAGGTGCCCTCAATTGCACCCTCCCCTACACCTTGATGTTGCAGCTATTAAATAGGGAACCTGGGGTTGCCCTCAACTACTGTTAGCTTATGTATACATATGATACACAAATGTTTATGTGTAGTACAAAGTTTAATGACCTAGGCTATCAGACCATTGTAAATGCATTTGATTGTCATTGTCTCCAAAACTTCTGATCCTCTAACAAACTTTGCTAAGCTTAATAAATACACCAAATCATTAGGAATGCCTTAACATTATATCATATAATAGCCCAATTCTTTAAGTAATGCTTGAATAAATTTCTGACTACTAACAACACATTCCATAATAAAATCATTAGCAATATATTTTTTAGTAAAATCCTTAGCAATGCATTTGCATTCCTTATGGACTTGTTCTATCAGTTAAAGTTAAATTAATTCTTGATCACTGACCATACCTTTCTTCCTAAGTTTTAATTTATAACATGTAGATTGAGTTTGGATTTATGTCAGTCTTGAATTTCAAAAGATTTTAGCTTATACTTGATCAACTGTACACAACTGAAATAAGAAATGTTCCACTCAGAGTAAATACACACCTGATCTTATCTTGTATATGCTTCAGTACAAGTATTACAGAGTGAATATGAGTCTACAGTATTGTCTATAAATAAGTACAGCACAAATATCTTTTTATGAAATGTTAAATTTTTTCTGAACCAAAAATCTCAAGACTTTTTTGATTTCAAATATATTATACTAGCAAAATGGATATTATTAGGTATTATTTATTAACAAATTCTACAGCAGTGAAACTCTGGGACCAAAAGTATGAATATGTAACAATTCTTATAAATATCTTTTTTCTTCTCTCTTTTCATTCTTCCTCTCTTTCTTTCTCATACATTTTACCTTTCTTATTTTCCTTCTTCTTCCTTTTCTCTTCCATTCTTCTTAGTTACAGAGGTGTTACATGTTTATTTTTCATTACCTAGTTTCAATACTGTTGAGTTTGGTAATAAATAATATCCAGTGATATCCATTTTGATTTTATAATATTCTACTAAAAAATAATGAAATTCTGACATCTTTTGGTTAAAAGAAAATGAAATTTTTATTGAAAATTAATGGAAATGTAATTATTTATTGGGAAAACTCTATAAAAATTTACCTCTGTTTGATACAATAAGTTAATAAACAACTTTGTTTGAGTCCACATTTATTTGTCTTTATAGCAGTAAAGTAAAAAAAAAAAGCAACAACCCAAAACAACTGTGCATGTGTGTTCCTTTTGCTGTGTTTAATATGTATTTGTTTGGAAAATAATGTCCCATTTAAATTTAAATACATCACAAAATTGGCTGTTATTTCCCAAACAAATTAATACAATAAACAACTGTGTATGTGTGTATTTACCTGAGTTTAATACAATAGATTAATAAACAATTGTAGAAGAGTTTTGTGAATTTATTTGCATTTAAAACATGAAATTGATAAATACTTATGTGTGCATGCATGTGCGTTTTCAAATCCTACTTGACAAAGCTCTTTCATTCTCTCTTTATTACATTTTAAAGCCACCAATAAAGAACTTGTCTTTGTCTGTGTGTTCAAACACTGTAATCATAAAAATATTTCAATCTTTGTCTTTTACGTGTGTGCAGTGAAGACTGAAACATCTGGACAGTATGTCTGTGTATGTGTGTTTGCTTAGCAACAGCCATAGATGTTGATTCTCCAGACTCTTTCCCTTTTCATCTCCTGTTTCTTTCTCTCTCATTTAAAACTTACCTCAATCTCACTCTGTTTCTTTCCTTTTATCCTTTTCTTGTTTTATTCTTGTTTCATCATCGTCTTTTTTTGTTTCCATCAAACTTACCCAAACCCTTTACACTGCTATTTTCTTACTTTCTTTATCTCTTTCTCTCTGTTGGTATTCTTGTTTTCATATTTCTTACCCTTACAGATAAATGCAATTTTTTTCTTCATTTTGTTACCTCCCCCACCATTTATTTTCCTTGCTAGAGTTATCTCCCTTACTTTAGACCTTCATCTTTTTTTAATGAATAGAAATATTTTGAGCTTGCTTTTTTTTTTCTTATTCACTTTTCTTACATACTTTCCTCTTTTCATTCTTTTTTCTTTTTCTTTCATTCTTACTCTCTTATTTTCTTATTCATTTTACTTTCATCTTTTCCATCTTTCCTCCTTATTCTTCTTGCCATGTTTTCATTTTTTCTTACTTTCTTTTGATTCTTTTTACTTTCATCTTTCCTCCACTCATTCTTTTTACTTTTCTTTTTCATACTTCCTTTCTTTGCTTTTTTCACTTATCTTTGATTTTTCCCTTCTTTCATTCTTCTGTTTTCTATTCTTTTGGTCAAACTTTCTTTTTCACTTTAATTTTCTTTCTTTCTTTCTTTCTTTCTTTCTTTCTTTCTTTCTTTCTTTCTTTCTTTCTTTCTTTCTTTCTTTCTTATTGCATTTACTTTGATCTTTTTTCTCCATTTTCTTCATTTTCTTTCTCCTTTCATTGATTAATTCGCTTTTCTTCCATAACATTTTTATTGTTTTTTCTATATATCTTTTGATAAAGTAATTTTCTTTCTATTGGTCTCTTTTACCATGCAATTATTTTTAAGTGTCACACAAGTCTTTCAATTTCTCTTACTCCTTTTTTCTTTTTTCTTTTTTTCTTTTATTCAGTTAATTTTTTAAATTTCTATCTCTTTCTCTTTACAATTTTATTACTTTCTTTTTCTCTTTCTCTTTACAATTTTCTCACTCTCTTTTTTTCTTTCTCACTGTTAGTATTCTTGTTTTCATATTTCTTACCCTTTGTAAATTCATTAATTTTTACACTGTTTTTTTTTTTTTTGGTTTTCTTCCCTTAATATATATATATTAATTTTTCTTTGTCTATCCTTTTCATTCTAACCATTTTAATTTTTACTTTTTTCAATTAACCTGTTTTTTTTCATTATTTCCTTTTTTCCTCACCATAATTCTCAACTGCTTTTTTAAAATTTGTTCTTCGATTACTTGTTCTTTAATATAATTTCTATACGTTTTCTTTTCAGCAATTTTCTTTCTTTCTTTCTTTCTTTCTTTCTTTCTTTCTTTCTTTCTTTCTTTCTTTCTTTCTTTCTTTCTTTCTTCATCTCTTCAATTTCTCTCTTTTTCTCCTCTTTCAACTTCTATTTATATTTTATTCTCTTTTTCTGATTCCCTCTCCAAGTTTCCCTACTTCCCAAAAATCAGTTTTTTACTCTCTCTTTTTCTTTATAATCAACCTATAAATCTTTGTTCAAAAAAGATCAAGAAATCCATGAGTGTGTGTTTTGTGTCCGTGTGTTTGGCCTAGCAATAAAAATACCTGTTCAGTCAATGAAGATCTTTATTTTTAACCATTCCAATCATCTAATGACTAGCACAATGTAAATTTATTTTGCATTCAGTGTAAACATTATTTTCAAATAAGATAGTTAATTATTTTTTTCTTGATGACATTAGATAAATATTGTTCATATACTAAAGTTAACTTTAGAATGAACAAATAAATTTTATTTTGAAATTACTTATTCTTTACTCTGATTTTTAGGATTAATTGAAAACAGAATAAATAAACTCTAATTGGTTAATACAGATTCATATATATATATATATATATATATATGGAAGTAAGTAATGGAAAAGAATCTGACTACAAGGAGAAAAATTGGAAAACAAAGTAATCCAAAGTGATGAATTTATGGTGAAAGAAAGTTGACTTTATAACATTTCGGTTTTAATAAACCATTTTCAGTACTTTAAAAATGATGATACCGAGTGATCTAACAATACTTGGTATCATTTCTAAAGTCCTGATGATGGTTTATTAAAACCAAAATATTATTTCTTTCACAATAAATTCATCACTTTAGATTACTTTGCTTTAAATTCTTCTCTCTCTCTCTTTATATATATCTATATATATATATATTGGCAGCATTTCTTCATTGATACATATTTGATTGAATTTAATAGACATTTTTTGTCTACATATTTTTTTGTTAATCCTTTCAAATCGTCATATTGATCTTGTGATAGTCAGTGGGAATTGGTTGATGAACCTTCCATGATTAGTTATTTCCTAAGTACTTTCTGCCCAAATTTGGGCCACCATCAAGGGAGGATGTTTGACAAAAGTGATGTAACTTTTATATGTACATTACTATTTTGTAAGAATGAGTATTTGTACTGTTGTATTGTGTAGCATTTACGTTTCAAATAAATAGTGTCAGTAGATATTTAAGTACATTAGCATTGGTTTCAAAATTAATTATATTAAGTTTGGGTTGTATGTTCCTAATATGTAGTGCCTCAAGAATCTGTAATTTTTGCTTGTTATTTCATTGTTCTAATATTGTGTTTTCGGCAAGAATTTTCCGTGATTCTGTTGTTGGGCATGAATGTTTTTTTAAATGCTGTGCTATGGAACTGGTATCAGAAAGGTGCATTGTAAGTCTTCTCGATAGGGTAGTTAAGATATATATATATATATATATATATATATATATATATAGTGTGCGTGTGTATGTACTGGTGGCAAAACAGTTACCGTCATAGCAAGATGAGTTCACATTCTGAATGAGGCTATTTGCAATCATTTTGTAGTAATGCTCCTTTGTAAAATATGAATTCATCTCATCCCTCTTCAGCTATTGAGAAGACTCTTCTCTCTTACCATATAAGAGCAACCAGTGACGGAGAAGAAAATTTATAGATTCAAACTGTCTGCCAACATGCTATGGTCCAACCCATTATAGGTAAACATGTGGAAGTATAAGGCCAATTACTCAATGTATATTACAAACCTTAAAAAGGCTAGAGACCTGCAGGTTGATGGGGTGACAAAAGGAATGTGATATATGAGGTGATTAAAGTAACTCTTTATTTTTAAATTTTTATAATTTATTTCTTATTATTTTTGCAAGAAATGAATATGTGACAGAAGTGTGTAGAGAGTTACATTTCAATCACCTTTTATATTTATATATAGATATACTTATTTACAAATAGTATATGCATAGATAGATATACTTATTTACAAAGAGTTTATGCATAGATAGATATACTTATTTACATAGAGTATATGCATAGATAGATATACTTATTTACATAGAGTATATGCATAGATAGATATACTTATTTACATAGAGTATATGCATAGATAGATATACTTATTTACAGAGTATATGCATAGATAGATATATACTTATTTACAAATAGTAAATACACATACATAGATATACTTATTTACAAAGAGTATATGCATAGATAAATATATACTTATTTACAAAGGGTATATGCATATATAGATATACTTGTTTACAAAGGGTATATGCAGAGATAAATATGCTTCTTTACAAAGGGTATATGCATATATAGATATACTTGTTTACAAAGGGTATATGCAGAGATAGATAAACTTGCTTACAAAGGGTATATCCATAGATATACTTATTTACAAAGAGTAACCACTAGCTCTGCATGTCTGAAATATGCCAACTTCATCCTTCGCAGAAGAGTAAAAAAATCCTCTCCACACTGTAACAACTGAATAAATCAAACAGATAAACTAAGCTAGAAAAAAATGATATTTTGATCAATTAAAACTTCACATGATAAACAATACTTTATTTGGGCTCAGAATAGAATATACCGACTGTAGCTCTGATGAGAGGTAAGACTTCCCCGAGTGTCCAGTATATGACACTAAATAATCTGATGGTGAGGTTTCAGTAATGCTAGAGCTTTGGGGAATGTGGAGTATCTCTCCATTGCCATTGCTCCCAGGTTCTTTCTGACCTGGAGCGGTAGCACCTGGTTGGGTCCTATCTATGGGTAAAATAGAACTGTTTGACATTTAAACTGAGTACTTATGCGAAATGGAATTGTTTGAAATAGAACTGTTTTTCCATTTAATTGTGTGTAAACAATTGACAGATGTTTAATTGAATTGTTAATGGCTCATAGCAATACTTGAAAACATTAAACTGTGTGCAAATAAATGATTAATAATGAATAGAATTATTCATATTAGATAGAAATAAGTGAAACCATTTAATTGTGTGAAAAAAATTTATCTCCAAAATGTGTTTAGAAATCATATATTTAATACACATGTATAAAAAGGATTGGGCATTAAATAACCTACAATGGTTGATATGTCATAAAACCAAACCAAATAAAACTTTAGTTGAAACTATTTCTTCTTTTAATGCCGATTACTTTCTCTAATGTTATACAGCTTTTCTTTAGCAATAAAAATATATGAAAGTACTTTCTTGTTATTTAAAACATAGATCTTAAGAACTTTTTGAAAAGTGCTGATTTTATAGATTTTTGCCATATTCCACAATCTTCAAATGCATCATTACAATAACTGATCTTTGAAATTTGATACATGCATGTTGGGTTTTTAAGTATATGAGGGTTGGCTGAAAAGTTCATAGGCTGACCAAGATACTCTCATGGAATGTGACCAAATGAGGCTTAATTTTAAAACATAGCCTCCCTTCTCCCATCGGTATTGGATCTCATGGGTAAAAAAGTCATCAACAGCAGATATGATATCAGTTGAAGAGCTCACCCTCAGAATTAAAATTTATAGAATTAAGAAATAAATTAAAGAAATTAATTAACAAATAATAGACCCTTTTTTAATGACAACTCCAATACTGCGGTAATATTTCAGTGATAGTGAGAGTGTATGGTGGAGAACAGCTGGCTAGAGAAGTGTCACAGTGACATCAGCATGGGAAAAGGTGGAGTGCTAAGAATTTATTTTGTAATCGGATTGGCCAGCTGACCCATGTGGTAAAAGCAGATGTGGGTTTATAAAGGTGTGGGTATCATTTCACTTTGTCAATTTATAACTTTCTCACTTCGCATAACACATGCTAAATCCTGAAAAGTAAAGTAAATACATGTGAGGGGCATACAATAAGTTTCCAGACCTTTTTTTGTATGGGCACTTTTATTGATAGTACACACATGAAACTCTAGTCCCCTTTGAAGTAATCTCCTCTGGCTGCAATGCACTTGTTGTACCATTCCAACAACTTCTGGAAGGCCCCATGGAAATCCTCTTGTGTGAGCATGTCAATGACCTTTGTCACAGCCTCTTTCATCTCCTCAACTGTCTCATAAAGACAGCCTTTGAGCTTACAGAATAACCAAAAGTCACAGGCAGCAAGGTCTGGACTATAGGGAGACTGAGGAACTGTCTTGATGCCCATCTTGGTCAAATAGTCTGTGACAAGTATGGAGTTGTGGACTGGTGCATTGTCCTGGTGGAAATGCCACTGACCCGATTTGAAGAGTGCTGGCCTCTTCCAACGGAATCTCTTCCTAAACTCCCTGAAAACCTCAACATAGTAACCCTAACCCTAACCCTAACCCTTTGGCCAATCAACACTGGTGTATTGACTTCCTTACTCCTGCCACACCTCTCATCATCCCTCAGAGATTCCCTGCCTTCCTTGAATCTCTTATGCCCCTCAAAAACTGATGCTCGATTCATGCAAGATGGTCCAAATGCAGTCTGAACCATTCCATGTTTCTGTGGCCTTTTTTCCAAGTTTAAAACAGAATTTTATTGCATATCGTTCTTCTAAAGTGTCAGATTGCATTTTTGAAAATGACCAGCTGTGACAATCAGGCTTTAGTAGGGTGTATTCCAATTGCTGTTGTAGCTGTTCATTTAAACCTGAAATCGTAAAAATTGGTCAGTCATCTCAGAAGATGTATAGTAATAACATACTGAATTTTTAAAAGTGTATGATAATTTTAAATGCCCATACGAAAAAAGTCTAGAAACTTATCGTATGCACCTTGTATAAATATATATAGTATATATATATATATATAAATCAATTTATTGACTCTCACGACATGCAGTTTATTACTGCAACTTACAATTAATGTTTTGTTGAAGATGAAATGCTCCCTAAACTCATCTTCATCTTTACAATGCTCCAGCATTTTTGCATAGAAATCAAAAAGCATATTAGACTCTTAAACTTTGCAATAACTGCATTTTGCAAGAAGTCATTTTTAGCCATTTCCACACAATTTTCCAAACAGCCTGTTGTTGAATTTGTAACTCTTGTCTGCCCTGCAAGTAGATTTCTGTGGATGATGTTAGTAACTAGCAGAAACCAAACTCCAATTGTTTTTCAGATACTGATAATCTTGGATTTTTACTTTTATACAAATATTCCATTGTTTCAAATTTCATGTACCAATCATTTGATGAGTCAGCAGTGATTTCTTGAAATATTCAAAAATGTTATAGCACAAAGTATATATTTACCTACCCAACATATACCAACCAAATTGACTAAGTGTCGCAGGATGCATGTAAGTTTTTGCTGCTCACCCAGTACTGTCCTTATGGAGGGATCCCTAGGAGAACATTGTTTATGAGTTCATCCTTACTTCACCACCAGTGTCAGCATGTTTTATTTGTCTTACTTGAGTGGGATGTAAATGGCAGTATAACTGCAGTTTTGTGGGGTGATGCTTCCAGGATTTTTTCTAAACAGCGCATATCCAAACAGGCTGCTTCTATAATCATATAATTATTCTGCCCTGACTTGTCACTGTATAACTGATAGAGTGAGGAGAAAATTATATGAGCCATACAAACATATAGCAATTAAAACCATGGGATGCAGCATGGTGGATGGGAAGTAAAGTCATTGAATTCAAAGGTGGGTCAATGGTTCACCTCACTTGGTGTCAAGCAGAGGAAGCTCAAAAGTCAACAGCTAGGATCAAATGGTTCAGTAATGAAACAACTGCTACTCATTTATAAGAGTGATATCTTATTGATGAGAAAAATAACCATCAGAAGATAACTCAAATAACTCTAATTTAAAACAGAAATTAACTATTATGTAGTATAAATGCTCTGCTATTGATTTTAGTGTAAAAATTCATTGTAAACAATTTTCCTTTAGAAATATATGGAAAATAATTTTAAAATAGAAGTCTACTAAAAATCATTGAACAGATTTTTTGTGATCAAGAATTAAGACGAGCTTTACTGATAGAATAAGATTATTATATTCATAATACATCAGACATTAGAGTGTTCGCCGATGACCCGGGAGACCTGGGTTTAATCCCAGGTCAAGTCATACCAAAGACTCAAAAATGGTACTTGATACCTCCTTGTTTAACACTCAGCATTATAAGGTACGGATCAAGGATAAAGTGGAGCAATCCAGGGAAAGAAGTAGCACCATCCTCTAAATCTCGGTGTAGTAGCTATTGAAAAGGGAACCTTCGGGTCACCCTTGAAAACAGTTGGCAACTTTACTTATATTCATAATATAAAAAACACTGCTAATGACTATAGTAAAAGAATTTGTTGCAAATAATTTTACAATTAAAATGCATTAGAAATAGTTATATAATAGATTAGTTTGAATAATCATCAGGACGGGGATTCTCTGGGATCAGGAATTAACCATTATAGTCTCAACCCTTATGATCCTAAGCCTTGCATACCCATGCTCTCCCCACAAACTGGATTCCAAGTTGAAAAAATAACTGAAAACGTGGAATTTTGTAATCTGTTATTTAACAGCCTGATTGTCTGTATTATTGCTGAGCAATAGTGATGTAGAGATAGGTATTCCCTGGATATAATTCTGGCCACTTGGTAGTAGCACTAATACTGGCTAATCAGGTTCAAGAGTTAAGATAAGTATTACTTTAGAAAACAGTTATAATATACATAATTTGTTAAATATTCAAACCTATGCATGAAAACTTGATAATAATTATAATAATCTATGTGTGTATATAATTACAGTATGCATCTAGGAAAAAGGCAGGTGCATTTTTACATGAACATAAATGCAAGCAAATAACTCAATCCACTCAGTTAATACACTTCTTTAAACATATATACAGACATGTAGACATAAATTGACAAATAAATTAAAGTTATGCAAGCTTTTCAACATAATTACTGTGCATATCTAATGTATAAGTCTGTATGTTTGCATGTAAGTGAGTGAGTGAGTAAATGTAGGGAGAAAGAAGAGAAAGAGTTAGGGAGAGGAAGGAGCCAAGAAGTTCTATAAAGTGTGTTGTATGCTTAATGAATCCTCTACTTAATGTCAAGTGTAGTGATTTCCTTAAAAAAAAAAAAGGAAAAATACCCCAAAACATGGCAATAATTCCTTAATAACCATGATTTTATATATTCGCTAAAAATTTTAACATTATTGTCACTATTATTGTTGTGAAAGCGGAGGAGTGGTAGGGGACACAAGTATTGCCTTTCTCTTATTTAGCACTTGTTATATCTTTCTTAATGACCATCAAAGTTGAAAAATACCACTTTTCTACCAAATTTGTTGAAGAGAAAAGGAAGAGAAAACTAAAAATAAAAAGGAATAATTAATAATTTAAACAAAAAAGAAACAAAACACTGCAATTATTTTGAGGTGTATGTGTATCTATGTGTTTGTGTGTATGTATATGTATTTGTTTGTACACCTTAGTATGTATGTATGTAAATGTACACATGTATGTACGTGAGTATGTACATAATATAGGTTAATCATTAATTTTGTCACATAATCAATATTAATAATTTTCTCTTGATTGCCTTGAAAATTAATATTTCATTTTGATTGGTTTTTGTTTTATTTCTTCATTTGGACACTTTTGTTTTATTTTCATTTTTGTTTTTTTTTGTTTTGTTTTTCGTTAAAATTTAATTTTATTCCTGTTTGTTTTATTTATATTTTATCTCATTTCCATTTTTCATTTTCGCAATTTTGTCACTCTTGCAGATGCCAACAACACCATTTCATCCTTTTCAAATGGATTGAGTGTGTAGAAAGAGGGATGTAAAAGAAAGTACCCCCACAAAAAACCCCAAAAAACAAACAAACAAAAAATCAAAACAAAACAAGGTTTGAATGCAATATATACACAGCTTCATAATTATCAGCTAACGAGAACTAGATTAGCGTTTGCTACCACAGTTATCATCCTTCAGAAATTTTGTTTAATTTTTACAGAATTTTAAATGGTTCAGGAAGGATTCTCCTTCAGTTTTATTCATTTTGCTGTGTATTTTCTATTTATTCATTCATTTTTGAATCTCCATTGATTCTCTAGTCATTAACTGCAAATAAATTTTCCCATCATGCCTCACTCCAATTATCAGAAAATGGACTTTGTCATTTGTATCATTTTTGCTGTTATTAGTTTCCCAAAACTTAAAACTATTCAAATGACAGGAATTGGGTTGTACTAGGGAGAGAGGTGCAAATGGGGGCTTTATTCAAAATCAGATGATGACTCTGTCAATTCTGAATGTTTTACATATTTGTATGTAAAAGCAGTCAAAAAGATGAGTCCACAGATCAAACACTCAATATTTTATTCTTCTAATAACTTCCATATTTTAATCACTTCTATCTCAACTCACTTCTGTAATGAGTTTAATTCCCATTGAGTACACTTCATTAATGGTCTTGTGCCATACTTTGCAGGCTATAGAGTATCAATTTTGATCTCTAAGTCATACAAAGTCAAATATTAGTCACACTCATGTTTTATCATATTCAGCAAACTAATCTCAAAGAATATACTGTCATCAGGAATTCAATCCTCATCAGGTTCTCTAGACACGTGCCCTTGTGCCAAACGGAATTACATTTCACAAATATCAGATCAAGTGCCTTACTGAAGAGTAATACACTCAAAGAATGTATAATTACTGTGAATTTAATTGCTCCTTTAAAATCTGGTATTTTTAAGAAAAGTCATTAATATTCAAAGAATTATTTGGACAATTTGACTTCTCATTCCTGTTAGGTCACATGATATTTCAATCAGTATATTCTCTAACCTTCTTCAGATGTAATACGCAAGAAGGCTGGAAAACATACCAGTCAAAACATCATGTGAACAAGAGAAACAAAGTACTCAATTAAACGTCTCTTTTGTCCATAACCTTTACTGGTTAAAATGTTTCAATTGTTTTGCTATTTATCTCAAGGGAAAAAGTTAATTCATGCCTTTCCCAAGTGCCATCACAGGAAGTGAACATAAATGGTTTTGACTGAAATTCAAACTTGCTTTGCTGATTCTATTTTTTACGCAGATACCAACTAAACAGTCTGGTATCTTCAAATAGTATGATGCAAACATTCTCTTTCTCTCCCTCTCTCTTTTTCTATATATGTATATATATATACACACACACATGCATTTACACTTGTTCAAGGAAATCCCTCTGATCTTTAATTATTATGGGGCCCAGGTTCATGGGATTGTTCCAGCAGTCAGTCTCTTCTCTATTGCTCTGAAAGGGAAAGGATCAAGATGAATCCTGGATTCCTGAAGCTTATCCAAAAAAAGGAATACTAAAGGAGTTGAGCAACTTTTGGCACCCAGTGTTTCTAGAAACAATATAAATACAAGCAATGTACACATACGCATATTTTCACCTGTACAAGTCAGCCACTTGTGTCATTCTCTTACTATCTATACATCTGGGTTTAATTTTATGGAACTGACCCTAATCAGGTAGGATCTTCTCAGTTGTATTAAAACAAGGAAGGTCAGTGTCAATCCCTGGTGCCTAAAACATCCTCCAAAAAAAGGAATGCTAAATGGTATGTTGGCACCACCCAGGTGGAGCCCTGCAATAAACTGGACCTAATGTTGCATGTTGATTTTGGGGGTGGGTGGGGGTTAGAACAAAATACAAATCCTGATGGTCACTAGATTGCAAGAGTTAAGCAGTGATGAACCTCTACATCAGTTAGATAGGTGACCCTTTAAAATATCAGGGACTGTAAGCAACAGTGAACTGGACAAAGAAAAGTTTAATAAATAACAACGTACTCACAGTTGTGTATATGTATCTGTAGATGTATTAAGTTGGTGGAAAAATTTCCAGCAAACAAAAACTATTTTCAATTGAATATTAAGTTTTCCATTGTTCAAAATAAAGAAGAAATGTGATCTTCGATTAGAAAGTAGAGAAGATTTATATAAAGAACTGATGTGATCTTTGGTGGGAAAGTAGAGAAGATATGACAGTCTACTAACAAGGTAGAATCAACAGATTTGTAAAGGAATTCATACAAAAATTAGATATAGAAATGATCTTAAGCACTTGAAAAGAATAATGGAGACAGTAATCTCAATAATTATGGCAGCACAGGGAATAGCCACTACATTTTTAAACAAAGAATACATCAGAGAGTAGTTTTGTGCAAAGATAAAATCAATACAGGCATAAATAATTCTTAGTTTGGAACAAGATAAAACACATAGAAATTATAGGTAAAGAAAAACAATTTAAAATATCAGCATCTTTTAAGTATCTCTTGAGTTAGTTTGCTTTCTTGTTTAATGGCATATCAACCTTCTTGTGTTATTTAATGCCAAATTCATCCCTCTAGAAGAACTGTAGTTGTACTATTTAACCCATTGCTGTGATGATAAAGGGGTTCATACCTTTCCCAAGGGTATTTGTCCAAAAGTGAATGTAATAGCAAGACTAGAGTTCAAACTCACTTACTATGATTTTGCAGACTAATGCTTTAACCATTACACCACAAGGCCCCCCTCCCACCTATCTCTTGTGGTTAGAGCTGAAGACTAAAAGATATAGTCTCTTTAGAATGTTAGAATCTTTTAAGTATCTATTTAACACAGTGTTCGGATAACTTAACTATTTCCTAATTAAATATGTACCATGTTTGGCTGATCACATGACCCCAATGGTCAACTCAAAGTTCTGTTTGGATAGTCAGAGATGTATGGTCCGTTTTCATAAAAGACAGATATATTCCCAACTTCTGAAAAATGTTAATTACATAGATTTTCTTCTTACATTCTCTGTTTGCCTTTACTGGGTCTAATAGGATGTTTCACATTTTTGTACTTCATTTGTAATGTCTTTGTTTTTATAAAATAAAATTACATTTTTCTCTTCCAAATTCTCAGAGCTGTCTTCTTTCTTTTTTTTTTCTTTTTATAAATGTTTGGAATATGTGTCAGCTTTATAGCCAGACATATCAAGGTTATAAGCTAAAAACCGAGTGTCTATAAAAGATATAAGCAGTTTCAAAAATTGATTTAAAAACTATTCAAAATACTGAAAATCACATGGCAGAGTTTTGAAGAGAAACACTTAAAGTTTATTATTAAGGCTATCAAAAGTGCTAGATATTCAACTGTATGTCAGAATGCCCAAAATCGAAGCTTTATTGAAGACATTTCATGAATTAAATTATTACTTTATGACATTTCAGAACATTTCAGGAAATCATTGCTGACTTGACAAATCTAATTATGATTGATACAAGAAATTTGAAACAACAGAATATTTGTGTAAATGTACAAATCTAAGGATATCATCAGTATCTGAAAAACAACTGGAGTTAGATTTGTGCTAGTTACCTACATGGCCCACAGAAATCCACTTGGAGGGCAGATAAGAATTACTGTTATATAATTGTGGAATGATTTTTTTATAAGTTGAAAGAAAGAAAAAGAAAAGAACCAGACACAAGCCACGGAATGAAGAGGAAAAAAAAAAGTTCGACATAAGGCATCAAAAGAAAAAAAAAAAAAAAGAAAAAGAAGGTATTTGCTCATTGAATAAGCTTGTTATCTCTTCACTGTCATTGGTTGTTATCTCTTCACTGTCATTGGTTGTTATCTCTTCACTGTCATTGGTTATAATAATGAAAACATGAGAATTAATAACAAGGGCCTTTCTAGAAGATAAAATTTGAAATAATTTAAAGAAAAAAAATCCGATTGAGCCCTAGCATAGAAAAATGACAATTACTGCTATATGTAATTTTGTATTGTAGTAAGGGAGAGAGAAAGAAAGAGAGTAAGAGGGAAACATACAAGCAGGTGGCTTAGAAAAAAAAGAAAGAAAGATGGCCCCATTGTCCCTGTCCCAGTTTTTAGAATGGTTGATGGGTATAGTAAACAAAATTTTTGTGAATGAAAAGTTGTAGTAACTTGTCAGTGCTGTCCTAGCAAATAGTAATTGAAAATTAGGATCTTAATCTGAGATCTGGGAGGATTCTTGGTGTATCAGTGGTGATGTCTGTTGAAAATGCATATCTGTAGTTAAGGCTGTGGTATGGGTTTCAATGTTTGTGAATGTTGTGGAAAGTGGAAGTGTTTTGTGAGGTCTCCCTAGAATGGGGTCGATATTTTGGGTGCTGGTAGAATCATACCAGGTTTTGTGAGGGTTTGTTGATACCGAATATATTCAGGGGCACGGATGAATGCCTCGGACTTTTCATGGTCCGGTCAACTGGAATTGTCTTGAATGATCTCACCATTGGGGCAGAGCAACCAAGAGGCAGATATTTTTTTTTGTGTCTGATGAGGCAGATGGATATTTTGTAAATCCCCCCCACCCTGGAGTGGGGTTTGAGGGTTTATTGAAGAAGATATTCTGAAACAAGGGTTTGGAGATTAGATGATTAAGTATATGCGCAGAATTTTGACGCTATCGTATGTACAGAAAAATTTGTGGACTCGGTTTTGAATGGTTCTTGAGGGAGAAATGTTGTTGGCTGAATGGATAAAAGTTTGGGTGGTTTAGGAAAGAACACCCGAGTTACGATGTAGAAGGAAAGCAAAAGAGAAAAAGACAGATATTGAGCAATTGACCTGGAAGAAAAAAAAAAACGAAAACAAATTAAAGACTGAAAAAAAAAAAGATACATGCCAAACCAGGGAATATTTTTAAAAAAATTGAAAAAAAAAGAACCAGAAAATGTTTTTGAAAAAAAAAATTGAAAAAAAGAAAATGAAAGACAATATGAACACTTTTTTGTTTTTTACTGACTTTCAGTCTTAGGACTGTTGCATGTTTTATTGTCTTGTTTGTTATATTTGATTGTTACATTTGTTTTACTGTAATTTTTTTAATCAATTCGACATAAGGAAGAGCGGTACATTAGTTTGAGAAAAATAATTTGTTATCTTCTATAACAAATGATTTTATTTTGTGGGGAGGAAAGGTATGTTATATAATTGCGGAAGGATTTTTTTTATATTATCATTTTTCGTTGGTTATATCTTATCATTCGGTTTAGTTAGGCTTAGAACTATTCGGCTTGGTGCACGGGTAGGGGCACACATTGAGCACAGTTGTTCACGCTCGCGCAAGGAGGATATGACAATCACAGATGTCATAATAAAAACCCTGGATAGGAAATTTGACTGGGGGTGTGAATGACGTCATGCCCGGAAGCAATGGGCTGAGGATTTTGGGTGATTTTTGGAAAAAAAACAGTTGAGATTTGAACCTAGACGAAGCGAATTGATTTTTGAATCTGGGCAAGGCCAGGCCACTTGGGTCTATGAGATGAGCTGCGCATGGTGGGGTCAGATGGAACAGTCAGCATAGTAAAAATTGTGTCTCTCTCTCCTCGTGTTGAAAACCTAAAAGTCAAGAAGGTAATAAAAGTTTTGTACCTGAACTACCGAAAGTCGTCAGTGTTTCGGGATTCCTATGCATGTGAACATTTTACATATATGTATATTTCACATATTTGTATTTTGAATATGCTACATTACAAATTCAACATCAGGCCACTTGAAAAACTGTCTAGAAATGCTTAAAAATGGTTCCTTACAAACTGCAGTTAATGTAAAATCTAAATGACCAGGACAAAACTACGTATTGTGATTTGCGTGCAGAAATGCCACAGCATTGTAAAAAAGATGGGTTTATGAAATGTCATTTTCGATGATCAGTTGATAATAATAAACTTCAAGTGTTTCTCTACAAAACTGAGTATCAAGAATGTCAATATCTTGAATATTTATAAAATAAACAGTTTAGTTCTTTTGTAGATACTTGTATAATTAACAGCAAGACTTTTGTACTTCTTTCTTTCTTTCTTTCTTTCTTTCTTTGTCTGACCATAGATTTTTGAGAATCTTGTATTTGAGCATCGTACTTAGGATCAAATTCTTACTTCCCAGCAGTGAACTAAGTAGATTAGGATTAAAGCGTAGTATCTGTACCCATGTTAATTCCATAGTTATTTTAAAAAAACAGAAGTATAAGCTATATAGATGAAAAGAATAATTTTGGAATGTATAAAATTTATACTACTTCAAAAATAAATGCAAAATTAGAAAAAACTATATGTATCCAAATGATAGATGACAAGCAGAGGTACCAGGCATTGTCTGGGTGCAAAAATATGTTGTTATGATTCTGTTTTTTTTACACTTTAAAGACTGATACCAATTTTTTCTGTAAACTCTTTGGTCCATAATTATTTGTACAAATATATATTTTTTTCATTTCAAAGCAAACACATCTTAAGCTGTGTTTAACAGATATTGAAAAAGAGCTGAGTTTTTAATTTTCTGAATATACTTTTTAATCTATATATTTTAAAAACTTTTTTAATATTTTATAATCAAATTAAAAATTAAGATAAAGTTTGCTTTGATTTTTAAGTGAAAAAAATTAAAATGTTATCACAAAATGTGACATCAAAAGTGTTATATATATATATGTGTGTGTGTACCAGTCTTTCATTTAAGCATGTGTGATTAAAAATTTAAGACACATTTTGTCTATATAATTTTATTAAGATCCTTTCCAGTTTCCTGATAAGTGTCTTGGTTTCAGGTTGGAATTGGTGGATGAATTTACCAAAATCATCCCAAGCGCTTTCGACCTTTCATAGGCCATCATCAGGGGTTGCTTGCATGTATCAAGAGGGTTTTTAAAGAGTTTTGAAAGATTTTAGGTTTTTTATAACATAACAAAATTATGTAAATGCAGAGTTGAATAAAACTGAGATGCTGATGAATTTAAAAAAACAGAATGCTATCAAAAGAAATAGAATATTATCAAGAAGTATTAAATGTTTAAAAAAAAACAAAAAAAACTAAAGGCATTTCAAAACATCTTTAAAATTAATTCTATTGATTTTAGGTTTTTTGTTTTTATATGAAAGGCTTCTAGAATTTGTAATTGTGGCTTATTTATTTCGTGTGTTATTATAGGGGTGTTTTCAACAATAATTTTTCAAAATTTGGATTTGGGAATAGAATGGGTTTTAAGATGTAAGGCTATGGAGCTAGAATCCCTAAGGTGCATATACACATGCAAGCAACCTCTGGTGATGGCTTATGAGAGGTCTAAAAGTGCTCAGGACAATTTTGGTAAACTTATCCACAAATTCCAATCTGAAACCAAGACACTTGACTGGAAACTTAAAGCATCTTAATAAAATCATATAGACCAAATATGTCTTTATTATCTAATCAAACATGCTTGAATATATATATATATATATATATATTGCTGAATCAATCTTTCATATATTTTGAATCCGAAACAGTTGGAAGATTAAAAAAAAGATCACTCCAATCGCGCTATTACGTTCACTTTCGGGCAAATACCCTTGGGAAAGGTATGAAACCCCTTATCCTCCCAGCTATGGGTTAAATAGTACCACTACTGTTCTTCTAGGAGAATGGCTTTGGCATTAAATAACCTACAAATGTTGATATGCCATTAAACAAAGAAGCAGAAACAGAAACAGAAAAAAAGATCAAAATATCTTTTTTGACAAAGGTTTTGTCAAACTTTAGATTTTTCAGTTAATCAGGCATGTTTTTATCTAAAAAACGTTTCAGTTTCAGAACAAACTAAGTTGAATTATAATAAATAAAAAATTCAAAATATTAAATCATTTAAACAAACATGTGATCTTTTTTTTGTCAGAAAATATATTTTTATGTTGTTTGATATTGTCAACAAATTTTGAATTTTAATGAATGAATTACATCTTCTATATTCATTTTCACAGCCTTGTTAAACTTAACTTCAGGGATGTATCTACTTTAGAATTAAATTAGATATTTAAAAATATATACAGTATCACCCATAAGTACACGTTAATAATTTCCTTATAAAATGTTAATTTTCTTCTAAACCAAAGATAAAGTAAAGTAAAGTTGACAACCTTACCCAAGGGTGACCCGAAGGCTCCTTTTCAATAGCTACTACACCAAGGTGTAGGTGAGGGTGCTACTCCTTTCCTAGGATTGACCCACTTTACCCTTGATCCATACCTCATAATGCTGAGTGTTAAGCAGGGAGGCATCAAGTACTATTTTTTGAGTCTTTGGTATGATTCGATGACCTGGGATTGAACCAGGCCATTGGCAAACACTCAAACCATCATGCCAATGTCCAAAGAAAGTAGGATTTCATTATTTTTAGTGGAATATCATATAATCAAAATGGATATTAGGTACTATTTATTAACAAACTGTACAGTATTGAAATCCTGTAGCCAAAAATAAAACTACAACACCTCTGCAACACAATTTATAATGTATTTATACAGGGTGTTCTGTGTGCTATAATTTATCAGACCATTGAAAGTGCATTTAATTTCTACTGGGTGTCCCATACTTCTGGTCTTCTATTAAACTAAATGAAATGACTACATTACATTTACCTTTTATATATATATATATATATATATATATATATATATACTATATATATATATATAAAATAGTCCCATTTTCTCAGAAACACTTGTATTAATTCCTGACAAATGATAATACTTTTCTCCCTAATTTTTGGTACATTTACATACTAAATCATTAGCAATGCTTTTTCACTATCATACAAATAGGTAGCAATTAAAAAATAAATCCCTCTTTTCATATATTTATGCAATTTTATTTTTAGTTACAGAGTTTCAAGTCTGCAGATGTAATAACAGATAATATTTAACAATATCTGTTTTGATCTGTATAATTTTTTGTTGCAGAGGTGTTGCAATTGTATATAATAATAATAATAATAATAATAATATTGTAACTTTTTCTGTATGTATTTCTATCCATAACTTCTTTATTTTTTATTTTGTAAATATACAAAGATTTTATCTAATAATAAGCAGCATAAGATTTTCTGTAAGTTTCTCTATCTCTAACTTCTGTATATTTTACTTAGCAAATATATAAAGATTGGTTGATTAAAAATTATCAGCAAAGAAAAGCAGAATTGCAGACTGAATTTGCTGGGTCTGCTTAAATTTACTCTGCTGTAATTCCTTAAGAAACGGCACAAATCCACTCCTTTCTATTCTCTGTCTTATCAGCAGGGTGATAAAATATTATTTCATCACTGCCATGCCGCAATAATTGACACAAGTGTGTAGTCTACTAGGATAAACCACTCTTCCATAACAACCTTATCTACCAAGTAGTCAGTCAGAAAAGTAGCAAACAGCTATTACATCTATTTTCAGTCTTGACAGGGATATGTCAGTGTTATTTTATTTGTCAAAAAAAAAAAGAAACCAACAAAGATTAGATTTGTGGTTGGTGTAGGCAGTGTGGTTTTGAGGGTGAGACTATAAACACAGCAGCAGCCTAATGGGGTAAAAAACTTTAAAAAACAAAAACAAAGCGAAAACAAATAAATTGACAACAAACAAGTATGTTTATTATGCATTTTTTCCCTTTTGTTTGGAAAGGAAGAATGAGAATATATAAAAACAAGATTGGGAAATACCACAGAGACAGAGGAAGAAATTGGTTCATTTCTTTGATTTTAACTTCTCAAAGGAAGTTTTTTTTAATCCATCATCATAATCATCATCATTTTTATTATTATTATCATTATTATCATTATTATTATTATTTTCATTATTATCATTATTGTTGTTGTTGTTATTGTTGTTGTTGTTTTTGCTGTTATTGGCCTTTACTTGAAAAACAATTAAAAAGAGAAACTAACAACAACATCCTCTATAAAAGCGACAACTGTTTCTCTTCATATTTTTTATAGAGCTTCTCCTTTGTACATTTTTTTTCTCTCTTTATCGTTTATCTTTTTTATTTTTATTATGGTCTGTTTTTCCTTTTAGTTACTTCACTATCTCTTCAATCACTTTATTCTACCATTAAAGCATAAACTGCCCCCCTACCTGAAAAAAAGAAAAAGAATTTGAAGTAGGGGAGGTAACTTGAGGCTGTTATCCTATACACTTCTTTTTTTTTCTTTTATTTTTCACCAAAATGAAAGACATTCAAGTGAAAAATACCTGCCTCCTAGGTGTGGAAGGAATAAAGTGAAAAAGATGGAGTGTACGGATTCAGCAATATTTTTTAAGGGATGAGGAGGCGTGCACAGAGTACTGTGTGCTGCAGTAAATTCTGTTTGATAGAAAAGGTAAAAATGGTAGGTTGTTTTTTTTCCTGATGGGAGGAATTCTCTTTGTTGTTTTCTTTATTTTTTTCATTTTTATTTCATTTTCCCTGTTTCTGCCCCTTTTATCTTAATTTAAAATTCTTTGGAGACGATCCTTTGTTCTTGGATTTTCTTCACCTGCTTGCTTTCCGCAAAAAAGAAAACAGTAGAAGTTTTCACTTCTAATAAGTTTTCACTTCTTTGAGGTTGCATTACTTTTTGCTTAGAACTTGTCTATTATCTATCTATTAGTAAATGCATCTTCCTGGGAAAATAGAGATAAACTGTATACACACACAAACATATATATATATATTAATAAATACATGCATATATATAAACTTACAAATATGAATGAATATACATATATATATATATATATATATATATATATATATATATATATATATATATACATGTGCATATATATATATATATATATATATATATATACACGCACGCACGCACGCACACACACACACACACACACACACACACATTTATATCTATACATATATATACATATATACACATTCTTGCATACAGGCATTTATATTGATATTTTTTTCAGGATACAAATTAATTCAGTTTATAATGATGCAATTCATCTTTAAGTGATTGAGGTAAAATTTTAATCAATCAATTTAAATGTTTATATACATATATATGTGTGTGTGTGTGTGTGTGTATGTGTGTGTGTGTGTGTGTGTGTGTGTGTGTGTGTGCTAGCAAGTTTTATTGAATGTGACATAAGAGGAATATCTTTAAAATTTTTTATCCAAATTTTTGTACTTCCTTAAATATATTATTATGTTGCACTGGTGAGATATCGGTGCTTGATCTAAGTGAGTACTCAAAAGCTGTTGATCCGTGTTCAAGTTCACAAGACAAGAAAAAGTTGCACCTGCCTATTCATAGTTTAAATTACCACTTTATTCGATTTTATTTCTAGGATGGCTCTTATAAGTCAGTTTGGTTCCATTTGCTATTTTGTTGAGGAAGTTTGAGCCTCTTACACCACCTGCAAGCTCATAGACTCAGAGGAGATCTAAATACTTAGCCCCTAAAAATGAACTCCTTTTTTCTGTGTCTGGATACCAACTGCCTAAAACCAAAAATTAATTCTTCATCTTTTCCAAATCAGCCAATCAACATCCAGCTTTTCATTTCCCAGATCATTTTTTATATTTGTACTTATCACCATATAATTTCTAGCCTGTCAATCAAAGTTTCGACTATATCCACAGGTGTTGACCTCAACCATACATCATATGTATATATATGATGTATGATGTATGATTTGAGAATGAAATATATATATTTATATATTGTTCTAAAATCATACAACATACATAAAAGATCACATCTGTGAAGTATCTAATACTTATTTACTAAGCTTATATTAGTTGTCGCAAAAGGCTAGAAGTATGGGGCACCAAGTAAGAACTTTAACCAGCAATAGATTGTTTAGCCAAATTTATTAGCCATTACATTATATAAAGCTAAAACATGCAAAGTAGGATTCTTGCTACATTATGTGTCAATTGATAAAAATAAAATGGAATATCTCTGTCTCTCTCTCTCTCTCTCTTTACATATATATATATATATATATATATATATATATATATATATATATATATAGCTGTGGATACATGTATGCATACATATATTTGTATGTGGTATATATATATATATATATATATATATATATATAATGGATTAGATAATAAGGATACATTTTGTCTATAAAATCTTATCAGGAACCTTTCAAGTTTCCTGACAAACCCAACCATCATCAAGGGTTGTTCATAAGTTTAAAGATTGTTTTTTTAGGGAGAAAGTGACAGAGTGAAGACACTAATGCTGTTGGTGGAGGTAGCGACTGAGAGAAGACATCATTCTTGTTGTTGGAGAAAGTGAGTGAGTGAAGATGTTCTTGTCAGTGGAGGAAGTGACAAAGAGAAGACACTATTTTTGCTAGCAATCACTTGAATCTATTTCACCCAGTGTGAGAACCAAACAGAACAGTAACCACTATGCTTCCAAGCATCTGACTGAAATCTTTTTAAGGATGAATGAAATTTAATTTATCTATTCTTTTTATTTATTTATTGATGCATTTATTTTTTGAATATAAGACATGAATCCTCATGATAAGCAATATAAGAGACATACTCACAATTATTAGTAGTAGTATTTGCATTTTAGAAAGATATTTCTGAAGAATGTAAAAAGTTAATAGATTCAATGAGTTGGAAAGAAAAAAATTTTCATGATCACCAGATGACCATGAAAATGGGAAACTCACAGTTGCAGTTGACATGTTCATATGTTACTGTTATTTATATAAATAGCTCTGTCTAGAATATTTAGTATGGTTATGAAGAGGATTGCTAGATAACAGTAAGTTGTCCTTTCTATTTTCCCATATTATATATATATATATATATATATATATATATATATATACATATATATATATATATATATATATATATATATATATATGCATGTTTTGTTAAAAAGAATAGACTAAAAATGTACAAGTATTAAAAAGGTTTTCTTACTAGAGAACATACATCCAGATTGAATGAATATAATAGCCTACCATAAGATTCATGGGGTGTCCTCGTGGTGTAATGGTTAAAGCGATGAACTGCGGAATCGCAGTACGCGAGTTCGTACTTCAGTCGCGCTATTACGTTCACTTTCGGGCAAATACCCTTGGGAAAGATATGAACCCCCTTATTCTCCCTCCAGCTATGGGTAAATAGTAGGACGGACTAGGTTTTTCAGCCTCGGTGAGGCAACTAGTCTAGGAGAAGGAAAACTCTGAATTCAAACCTGTTAAACTCCGCTTAAAAACTGACCTTGTGTCATATCCTGCCCGAGCGGAGGGGTTGGTAAATAGTACTATAAGATTCATGGTTTCATGCACTTTTGGCTGTGTTTCCCACCATTTTTCATTGTCTTTTAACTAATTATGCATTAATGAAAAACTGCTGCCTATATATATATATAAATGTATATATATATATATATATATATGTGTGTGTGTGTGTGTGTGTGTGTATGTGTGTGTGTGTGTTTCTTGGTAGATACAGTCTGTAAGCATATATACTTTGATGAAGATATATATATAACAAGATACATGAAAATGGTGGACTTAAGTGATTGAAGAGATAGAGAAGTAACTCAAACATATAAAAAGATTATAAGAAATATAAGAAAGAAAAATGTTGGTGTGTTTGTTAATCTATCTACCTCACTAAGTCTGTTCCTATCTATCTATCTATCTATCTATCATTACAATCATTCCCAAAAGTACTCAAGGGTCCAAAATACGAAAAGCAAACAAAAAACCTAAAGTGATTGTTATAAGTGTTTCTTTGTCTCATCTCCTCAAGTTTCTCCAAGATTTCCTCTCGCATTTCCAATGAAGGAGTGTTGAGTCCAATACCAAGAAGAGTGACAGAAAAGAAAAAAAAAAAGTCATGTCAGCTTAAAAACCACCTAGAAAAACAACTCCCCAACAATAAAACACAAGCCTTTTCGTCAAACAATCTCAGTGCTTTACGCTTAATTGTTTGTGCTAATCTAATTTTTCCCTTTTTCTTAATTTTCTTATCAACCCATTTTTTTTTGTCAGTAGAATGCTTTTCTCTGTTTTTCTTTAAGGTCTGTCTTTACTTTCTTATTTTTATCTACTTTAGTTCCTTCCTTATCAATCTTCTTCACTTTTAAATTATAATGTTTACTTTTTGTCCTTTTATCTCTCACCTTTTTTTAAAAGATGTTTTCTAAAATTTATACTGCACAAAGCCAAATGAAGGTTAGAAGATGAGCTTTAACCATCTCCCAACAGGGTTAGTAGGTGTAGGCAAAGATGAAAATTGCTCAGTCCCCTCAATCAGTGGCAAGCAAATAATTCTGACACTGTTATAATAAGAAGGTGCTCTTGCAAGGCATAAATCCCAAGGATCAGGCTCACTTTGTTTTTGTTTTTTTAATGCATCCTGTTTGTAGACAAGAACACATGGATATAGAAAGATACAACACTCTAATGACAGTCTAAAAGCCAGGAAAAATCAGAAGGCAGAAAGATGATCATGTTCTTATCTTTCAACTGAGCAAGTATTTTCTGCCTTGTAAATCAGCATTCTGGATCCTAGTTTTCACTGTAGCTCAAATACCAACCACTATCAACAGTAAAAAATATAAAACTACTTTTGAGAAAACATTAATGTTTACTGAGCTTAGCTTTAGCCAAATGGATGAGAAATTAGTGGTAGGAAGATTGTGATGCACCAATCTTGCAAATGGGGAGGTCCAACCTTCACTGAAACTCAGAATTTGTAATTCTAGCTTTCTACCTGAGTTTAAACAATAGCTTCTGGAACTTGTTAAAAATATACAACTATCTCAGCTACCAAGTAGGCTCAAGTATTTTTTACTTTTATCAGATACTTTTTCTTTTATAATTTCTCTTCTTTTTTGTTTGTTTCTTCTTTCTTTTGACTATTTCCTCCTTCTAATGTTTTCTCCACACCTTTGTCTGCTACAGCAGATTAAGTACAGCAAAGTCAAGTTAATGTTGTGAAAATAATTTTATTTATTTCAAATGAGGTCTACTCAATCAATTTCCTTTAGTAAAAGGGAAACCATTTTCTTCATCTTGGCTCAGAAGAAAAGAAAAAAAATCGAAGTGCAAACAAGATAGCAACTACCCCCACTTCTTGAGAAGTGCTAAAATCAAGAGATAAAGTAACAATGAAAAGAGTGACAAAGAGAGTTGGAATCATACAAAAAAAAAAAAAAAAAAGAGCAGGAGCAAAATCAATGACAAAGAAAAAAAATCAAAAACAAAGAAAGGACAAATATAAGAGAGAGGAAAGACAAACAGTTGAAAACAAATGCAAAGAAAAAGTAATTATTAAAGAGAAAGATCATCTCCATCACAATGGTACAAGCTTATCTTGCAGACTGTTATTTTTATAGCAAGTTCTATCCTCTATTATCACCAACATTTATGGCCTTGTGTCAAACTTTGAAAAGTGGAATAAATACTGATAATTTTAATGATAAAATTCATATTTTAAAATGATCATCTTAATTATTATAATGATGTTGAATTAACATTGCCATGGAGCATTCTAGGTCCACAAAATGTAACAACTTCAATCTTTATTGGAAGTCCCTCATCCATAGTTTTATGCCATACTATACTAATCATGAATAACAAAGTAGAATACCTTGCCATGGAGCAATGGTTAACAAGCTGGTTTCTCGGATTATACTATAGTAATGAATTCAATCTTCAGTAGAAACACCAAAACTCACAGCTGTGTACCAGACTAAGATAAAACTGGTTTGGTTTGGTTTATTTCTTTAATGGCATGAGAAACCTTAATGGACCATTTAATGCCAAAATTTGATACAAATAATTTGCACATAGTTATATAGCCTAATGAATAGAGTGTTTGCCAAAGGCATGGGAGACCAGGGTTCAATCCCAGGCTGAGTCATACCAAAGACTCAAAAAATGGTACTTGATGCCTCCTTGCTTAACACCCAGCATTATAAGGTAAGGATCAAAAGTAAAGTGGAGCAATCCAGGGAATGGAGTAGCGCCCTCCCCTACACTTTGGTGTAGTAGCTATTGAAAAGGGAGCCTTCGAGTGACCCTCAACAAAGGTCGCCAACTTTACTTTTATATAGTTTCAGCAATTTCTACAAAGTACTTATAATTTTCAAACAAATCTATTTGATCGATAGATCGGACTCTAACAGATCTTACCACTCCAGGTTTGAATGGACCTGAGAGAAATGGTAATGAAGGAATACTCCACATTCGCCAGATCTCTAGAACTGGAGCCACACCATTGGATGGATTTTAGCGTTATACTCAGGACACTCATTTTTTAAGGGGTCTTAGCTCTCTGGAGAGGATACTGTCAGTACTGCTGACAGGGCAACTAAAAAAAAAAAAAGAGGAAATAATAGCCAAAATAAAGATTAAAAAAAAAAGGAGACAATGAAAAGAAATGGATTTAAAAATGAAGAGACAGCTCTTGTCAAAATTATCTCAGGACATTTGATGGAAAAAGTAATTAAAAAAAAATATTTACCTTGCTTTCAAAATTATCATAGACATCAGAAACTTCCAAGCTGTAAACTACATGATACAAAGTCTGTGTTTTAACTAAATAAGAAACTTATGCTTTTCTCAGGTCATAATTAGAAGCAGGAAAGAAGTCAGGTAAGGGGATTTTTTATTGCAACTATTAATTTCTCAGGCAAGGTCTAATTTTCTATAATATAATTCTATTAATATCTGTTTAACACATTCAGCATATGTCAGCCAAAAAGAGAACAATGAAAATTATCCACCAATGAGTAACATCTTTGAAAATCAGGTGTTAGTTATATTAGCTATAGCAAAAAATTGTTGGGCAGATTGGACTCTTTAGTCTTGGGGAATAACCAGTCTAAGAGATGGACAATTTGAAATCTAAAACTAGGACCTACAATCTCTAATGGAGTCTGATGTTGTCTTCAATTCCATTTTAGTAACTCTTGTAGCAACACTGGTACAAAACTACCTCAACTTAAGCCCTAACACTGGTGACATGAAAAGAAAAGACTTATTGCTAGTGTATCTGCTAGTCTTCTATACAACATTGTCCAAGCCTGCATCCAAATGCAGGTGCAGATCAATGGATCCCACTACCAATCACTGCAGTGTGCAATGGACCAAATGAATGCAAGGTATGGATTTGAAAAAAAAGGATGTTGTTTGGTAATTAGCCCTTAGAACAACAATGGCCAGTATTTGTGCCATGAACTATCACCAAATAAAAAAATATTATCATATTTTAGATTTTTAGCAAGAAGTCCAGAGTGTATTTCTAACCAACCTCTCTGCCATGAGCAGAATATGATTCAAGGTCAATCTTTTAAGCCGAATACAGCTGTTTTGAATTCAGAGTTTTCTGTTTGCAGACTGGTTGTCATGCAGCCCAGTCTGCACAACTATTTACACATAGCTGGGGGGGATAGTTAGATTCATGCCTTTCCTCAGAATGTTTGCTTTTTATGAACTGCAAGCAGCCTGGTCTGGGATTTTAGCTCTAATGATAACCAAGCACTACAAGTGCTTCAGGATGAGAGATTCATTGAAGTTTGAAGCTCAAAGTTCTAAGATTTGATTGATGAGGTAGCAAAAACATTGATACTTCATTTGATTTAAATTGTTTATCATTTCAAAAGGAATAGCTGAAATTGTTGACTAAAGTTTCACATTTCTAAGTGAGGGTGTAAGTAATTTAAAATATCAGAAAGGAAATAACTTTTAATGAATTTGGAGGTAGTGACATATATTTCAGACATCATACATGACCAAGAATACTAATTATCATTTATAAGATAAACTGATCAGTAGCGTATACTGAGTTTCTAGCTGTATATGTATATTATACAAGATATATATATATGTCAGTAATGGTCACTTTACTTCCTGATCTCTAAATTACAATGCCTACCTTGCCCAGTCAAATGGGGCTGCCTCTCTGCAGAGGGATAAGCCCACCCCCCAACGAGTGTCCTGGATTTGACACTAAACAATCTGATGGTGAGGCTCCAGTAATGCATTGGTCCCAGGTCCACTCTGGCCCGGTGTGGTAGCACCTGATAAGGGCCTATCTATGGGCTAAATAGAACTCAAGGCATACTTATGCTAAACTGAATTGTTTCACTAAACTGAGTAGTTTGAAATAGAAATGTTTTTGACAATTAAACCATACTTACATTTAAACTGCGTGATTATGCTAAACTGGATTATTTGAAATGGAACTGTTTTTTGACATTGAAAGTGTACTTACACTAAACTGAATTGTTTAATATAGAACTGTTTTGACATTTAACTGTGTGTAAACCAATTCTGTACTAAACTGAATTAGCAGAATTAGAACTGCTTGACTAAACTGAATTGCTCGAAATAGAAATGTTTTCCACAATTAAACTGTACTTACATTTAAACTGCATACTTCTGAATTGTTTGAAATAGAACTATTGGTATAAAAATGGATTTTGCATTAAATAACCTACAAAGGTTGATATGCAATAAAACCCAATCAACCTACAATGCAAACTAAGTGGCCAAGAAACTTGTTTATTTCTGCTAACATCATAAGTCAGTGTCTTTTTATTTCTCTGCATTTGGCATTTTAATTTAGGAAGATAAACTAAATTTCTACTTTAATCTGCTTGTATCTACATATTCCAATTTCTTCATATCTATCTATCTTTCAAACTTTTTCTATCTATCTATCTATCTATCGTCAGTTTCTATCTATCTATCTATCTATCTATCTATCTATCTATCTATCTATTGTCGGTTCATGTGAATCTGTCTATTGGCTGTTCATATCTATCTATCTATCTATCTATCTATCTATCTATCTATCTATCGTCAGTTTATATCTATCTATCTATCTATCTATCTATCTATCTATCTATTGTCGGTTCATGTGAATCTGTCTATTGGCTGTTCATATCTATCTATCTATCTATCTATCTATCTATCTATCGTCAGTTTATATCTATCTATCTATCTATCTATCTATCTATCTATCTATTGTCGGTTCATGTGAATCTGTCTATTGGCTGTTCATATCTATCTATCTATCTATCTATCTATCTATCTATCTATTTATCTCAGTCTGTTTCTTTCTATCTATCTATCTATCTATCTATATATCTATCTATCTATCTATCTATCTATCTATCTATCCCTTTGAGACTCTATCTATCTGTCTAACAATCTGTTGTAAAGGAAGGTATTTTCCCCTCAAAGAAGTAGGACTCATCCAACTAAATACATAAATACAAACTGTAACCATTCGTTGGAATTTATTATAAACTGCTTTGGCCCTCCTCCTGGAACTAGTCTTACTTTACAATAATTTATTACTGCGTGTTTTGACTCATTGTATATTTCCTTGAACAAAAGGAATAAACCAATTGTTAACCTTCTAAATTTTCAATATTGTTTTTGATAACTTCAATCAGAACATTTTGGTGATGAAAACGCAACACTATCTATTTTCAATGTGCTCTTATCTATCAATCAATTCAAGTCTTGTTCTATGTCACTCTCTTTCTATCTGTCTATTAGATTTAAGTTTTCTAGTCGATTTCAGTTCATGAAAATGAGCAAAAGAATTAAGGTAATTCTGCAGAGCAGATTTACAAGAATTTGATATTTGATCAACAAATAACGATTCTCATTGATTTTGGTAATACTTAAATGTTTTTTTCTCATCATCTTCAGGATAAAGTAATCTGACTTAAGCCATCATATCACAAAGCCTAAATAACAACTGCAATAAAAAAAAAAAGACTACGAGTAACTCCAGCATAAATCATATGCACTGATATATATATATATATATATATAGTACAATTAAATAGAGACTCAAACTCGGTTAAGCCGTCATAATAAATTTATTTCGGCGGAGAATATTGTTGGTATATTCTCCATCTCATCAGATGACTCTTTTACATGCCCTGTCTTGTCGCAGAGATGCGAATGAGGAGTAACAGTTCGTATTCAGAAGATAAAATAAGGAAATTAAAAAAATAAAATTAAAAAATCAGAAAATAAAGATAAAAAAACATAAAGTGGAAATCAGATTACAAAGTTATATATATATATATATATATATATATATATATATATATATATATATATATATATATATATATATATTATCCGTGCTGGCGGCACGACATGATGATGATGATGATGATATATATATATGCATGTGTGTGTGAGTGTGTGTGTGTGTGTGTTACACTTATATTCACTCACACATATGCAAATATTTGTATGTATGTCTGTTAATGTTATATATAGAGTTGTATAATGTAATATATTGCATAACACAATAACTGCACTATTGGGTCCAGTTGGTTGGGTCTGTAGAATACACCAACTGCACCTCTGCAGAGAGGTATTACCCACCCCCTCTCCCAATGAGTGTCCTGGATCTGACACTAAACAATCTGATGGTTAGGCTCCAGCAATGCTGGAGCTTTTGGGAATGTGGAGCACCCCTTCATTGCCATTGATCCCAGGTCTACTCAAGTCTGGAGTGGTAGCACCTGATAGGGTCCTATCTATTGGTCAAATCGAACTAAACTGTGTACTTATGCAAAACTTAATTGCTTTAAATAGGAATTTTTTTGACATTGAAACTGTACTTGTGCAAAACTGAATTGTTTGAAATAGAGCAGTTTTGACATTAACCTTGGCATAAAACCAGAATCAGTAAGTACTGAGTAAATATAACATTGACTGGAAACTATTTTAAGGATTAACTTGCTTTAAACATATATATTCTTAAACTTCAATTCATCATAACTAAAACTGATTGTAGTTATTTGCTAAGATTTTCTTAGATTGGCACAAAAATAGTATAGATGGTAAACCAGTGAGGATAAAATTCATTATTATACTAGGCATTAAATTACATTTACTAAGCATAGCTGATTCATGTTGCAGAAGTAGAGCTTTCAGAGAATATTGAACTCATTGATCTAGCAAATTGATTTGTGAGATTGGCTTGGTAATGCCTACACAACAGGAAGTACCTATTTTACTTACAATAGTTAGGCACAAGGCCACAAAACTGAGACAGTTAGTGAGAATTAAACTCTATCATATTTTTCTCAGCTTCATTTGAATATATAACCTAATGATTACGATGAGCCATATATTTATTCCAGTGTATTTCCAATAAGCAAAATTTTTAAAAAAGCAATGGAAGATTAAAAAAAAAAATTAAAAACACAAAGAAACTTACCTTTCCACTGGATTTCCTGGAATTCTTTGGAGTCTGCAAGTTGGAACAGTTTTTGCTTTCTGTTTGGTACCGTCCAGTGAATTTGTCGTTGTCTACAATTTGCATGAGAAAGTCATCTCCCCGCTGTGAAATAATAAATGGAGGCTGATTGAAAACAACCCTTTTGGCTGGCATTGTCTACATCATCATTTCATAGTGTAAAACTATGGGGTATAGTCGATGACAAAACATTATTCATTTATACAGGATCCGGCAGAATGATCTCTCTAATTTAAAATTGCCGATATTCAAGTGCTAGTGAGTTAGAGGTATATCATCTGAGCAGCAGTAGCAGCCATATCATTGCATGTAATTAGGAACATAAACCCACATGCACATGGCAAAGGCATCTATGAAAGTTTTCGAGAAATTTTCCCGGGTTGCCTCATCTGACAATATGAAGACATCCCATGGCTAACTTATTCACCAGATCTATCCCCTTGTAATTACTTACTCTGGGGGTACCTGAAAGCTCAACTCTTTAAAAATAGGCTCCAGCCAACTAACAAACTGAAAAAATTTATTTGTCATGAAATTGTGGCAATACCAGAAGTAATGATTAAAAAGAGTGCTGCAGAAATTCAAAGTGAGTCTCCAGGAATGTATAACAACCATATTATCATTAAAATAAAATGGCAAACATGGTTCTTTTTTTATAGTAGAATTAAATTTTAATAAGATGCACATTAATTTATTATTTATATTTCAAATCCAAGAGATTATTCTACCAGTCACTGTTATTTATATCGTGAATATCACATGATCTGAAGGTCAATAATTTTTCTTTAGAATGGTTTTCTTTTCTTGGATGTCAGCGGGGTTTTGAATATGCTGACTGCATTCCCTGCAAAGAAGTAAAACCGCACCCCCAAAGAGAGGGTCCAGCTCAATGGCACAAAAATGCATGGGGTGGTGAGGCTCCATTTCAAAAGTTCAAGTGATTGTAGAGTAAAGCCTATATGGACATTTCTCCCTTATTCACTCTGAACAAAGCCGTATAACTTGTTAAGGACTCATCTATATGTCAAATAGATCAGTTTGAAAATTATTAGTGTTAGATAGAAATACTTGAAACCATATAAGAGTGTGCAAATTTTTTGTATTAAGAATAGTTACTTGAAACAAAAATTATTTATAAAGGATTATTATCATTATTAGTTACTTTAAACCATAATTGCTTCAAATAATTAAAATAATTGAAACCATATCATTGAGTACAAATCTTTTTGCAAATTATTTTTTTGATTAATAATTGTTTACCAATGATAATCATTTGTTACTTGAAATTATGTAATTGCTTGTGAAAAAAGCAAAAAAACTGGATTCAGCATTAAGCCCAGAATGAGTTGACAAGCTAAAAAACCAACCAACCAACCAACCTATAGGTTGCAGAAACAAATTATAGAATAATTTTTATATGTTTTTTTAGTCTGATGAGTCCAATTTTTGAAAAAAAATGCAATAAATTTAAATTTTCATAATTAGCTCAATTATTCAAGCACTTTTTCATTAAAATTCAGCCCAACATGAGTGAGCAAGAAAAGAAATGACAAAGAATCTATGATTGGCTTAATGCTGAAATCTACTGCCTAGAAATTTCCAAAGTAAATGGAGTTTGACATATACCCTTCGGAAAGGTATGAACCCACTTATCCTCCCAACTATGGGTTAAATAGTACCACTACTGTTCTTCTAGGAGAATGGCTTTGGCATTAAATAACCTAAAAAGAGTTGATATGACATTAAAGAAAGAAACCAAACCAAACCTAATCTTGTTTTATGATAGAGTCATTTATTATTATACTAGAATATTACAAATTTTGCCTCTGCACCTTGTATTCTTGGATAGTTACACAGACAGAAAATACAATTGTAACAGCTTGAAGGCTGTGCCAGTTTTGACTTTGTACAGTATGTGAATGTTAAGGAATAGTTGATGATCTGCAAAAATTTTCAAAATCTTTAATAATGTACTTATGAATGGAATTTTTAATCATGTATTAATGAGTACAGACCTGTGTTAATGCCTTAGAAGGATATATGGTGTATTAATAAAAGGATCTGAATACTGTTGATATACTCTTTATTTTGGAACATGTATATATGATCTTTTATGGTAATTGAGCAATATTAACAGTGCATTTACTATTGAGTAAGTTTTTATCCTGTTTTACATCTTTTGTTTAAAAAGAGCTCACTTTCCTAAAGACAGAGATAAGTTATTTATAACTAGAATAGAATCAATAACAAATTAAAAATGTTAACTAATTGCTGTTACTTTAAGTTTCATCCAGCAGTTGTTATAAAAATCAGACAGTTCCATAGATAATTTCATATAAATGTATATATAAATATTTAGGAATTTAGGAACATTTATATATGATCTTTTACTGTTATATATATATCCTGGTCAAGGCTGTTAACATCACATAGTGTTAATATTCTTTGGTAGCCAACATTTGCATTTCAGTAGGGCAGACTGGGCTGTTTAACCTTGATATAGCAACTGATCTAGGAGAAGGAAAAATCTCAATTCAAACCTGTTAAACTCTACTTTAAAATTGAACTTGTGTTGGAGTTAGTAAATACACACACACACACACACACACACACACACACATATATATATATATATATATATATATATAGTTAATGTATTTAAAATCTTAAGATTCACCTGGCATACCTAAAACATTTGGAAAAAGGATTAAATGGCCTGAGGGCACAGACAAAAAGGCATGGCATGATTTCGATGAGGACATTAGCAAGATCCTTGAAATAACATCAAAAGGTTCAATGGATAAAAGATTAATTACAACAGCTAAAATAATTGTCAGTTTAAGACAAAAGCTGTGTAAATGAATGATTTTGAACAATCCATATGTTAAAAAAGTGCTAGTGTCCTTGCCAATCACTAAAATAGACAGATCCACGTATTTGATTGGTTGTTTGCAACAACCAATCAGATGCACAGATGAGCAGCCTATAATTGTCCAAATAAATAAAAAAGCTAATTTAATTTTTCTTTTTTTTTTCTATGAACTGGAGGGTGTATCAGAGACTGATCATCTCTGATAGGGTCGGCTGGGTCAGGGGAGTATGATGTTGGAAGACCCAAAACTCCCCAAGGAACCAAGCAAAACATCACTGATAACACCCTCTGATACTAAATGTATTAAGGCATTAAAGTGTTAGCTTCTCATTATTATTTTATGAATATAAGTTTCATATATCATCAATGGACACAATCATCGGACAAAACTTTAGTTTGTGTAAATAAACTTTCATCTAATAATGATGCCCTGTAGTTTATAGGTAATTCATGAGATTTAAAATAAGAAGAAGATGAGATTTGAATTACTTTTAGTTATTATACTGCTCTACAGGCCATCATTTGAATGCCTCTTGATTTATTAAACATTTTTATAAATGATTGTTTATTCTCATCTGTTTACAATATGAGGTTCATTCAATAAATAAGAGGATTTATTTTTTAAAAACCAAAATTTTCCGAAATTTTTTTCATAAATATAAACTCTGCATCGTTTGTAATTGGTTTGAGGCAAAAATCATTCTTATCTTGCAAAAATATTTGTTTTGAGTCAATTCAAAATGGTAGCAAATCAGAGTTGAACAGAGGTCCGTCATGAAATTTTTTACTGGCTGAGAAGTGCAAACAATGTGAAATTTACACAAGAATGCATAAAGAAGCTTGTTTTGGTCGAAAAAATTTTTACAAATCAGTTAAATATAGGTTAACCACACTAAGCCTGAGTCAATAAATCAGTCAATGGAGTGGAAGCACACAGACTCTCTGGGTAATGAAAATGTCCCAGTTGCAGTAACCAGTAAATAAGGTCTTGCTGACAGTCTTCTGAGACATGATAGGTCTCATCACTTTTGATTTCCTTGACAAGGTGAAACTGCAAGCAGTACTTCCTATTGCCAAAACCTTAGGCAAAATTCTCCATTTTTACTGAATGGCTCCTGTATATATATCACAGCATTTTTTTAAATCCAGAAACTCACTAGCCAGACAATCAGTATAGATCGTAATAAATGTTTGACTTTAAGCCTATTCCCTAACCATGAAACTATCCTTGCAAGTCAGTGTATAAATAACATAGACTGAAAACCATGATGAATATCAAATTGTTTCTAAACTGCTAAAAGCTACTTCTGAACTTCTGAACCTTGACCCACAAGGTTTTTTGGGTAATGTAAGGCCACTACTGGTTCAAAATTCTCCAACTTCTTGCAATGTACTCAACTTCCATGTCTTAATGGAAATGGTTACCATTGATAACCTTTCTTGAATCTTTAAAAGGGTGCATACATACAAGTGTATGTACGTTTGTGTGTTTGTGTGTATCCAGATATATCAATAAGTTGGCTGTCTGATGATGAAAACAACATCTATTTGATAAAATTAATATACACTTTTCCACATAATTTCCTACTTTGTCATTGCCCTTTATTCAGTGTTGAATATTATTCACATCAATTGATACCTACCAATGTTAGTGAAGAAACTGAACTAGTCACCTTCTACGATGAGCTATCCTCATTAGTGTGTAGCATCCCGAAACACAACATGTTAGTCATTGGCGGAGACATGAATGCCCAAATCAGGAAAAACGGAAACAACAAATACAGCCTCCACAATACGTCAAATAGGAATGGGCAACATCTAACAGATTTCATGATAGAAAATAGATTAGCATGCCTCAATACAAACTACCAAAAAAGGAAGGGCAAACTATGGACATACACATACGCAAACAATACTAAAGCTCAGATAGACTACGTCCTTATAAACAAGAAATGGAAAAATAGTGCAATGAATTGCGAGGCATACTCCTCTTTTGAGGGAGTGTCCACCGATCACCGAATAGTCACGGCGAAAATACGGTTAAGCCTACGAAAAAACACCAAACGAACAGCGACCACCAAACACTATGACTGGGCCCTATTGAACAACAGAGATATAAGAGATAAATACGTATTAGAATTAAGAAACAGATTTGAAACACTACAAGAAAAGACCGAAAAAAGTACACCAAACGACGAATATGAAAATTTCGTCAATGCACACTTCGAGGCAGCAGCGAAATGCATTCCAACAAAACTCAAAACTAAATATAGAGTCCCATGGGAAACTTGAGCGATGAGAGACAAACGTGCACTAGTGAAAACAGCCTTCAAAAACTATCGCAAAAACCCAACAAACACAAATGCCTTAAAACTAAAAACGGCACAATATCAATTAGCAGGCATATATATAAAGGAACAGACAGAATATATTCAAAATCAGATATATAAGATTAGAGACTCGGTGGAAGATAGACAATCTAGGATAGCCTGGCAAACAATAAACAAAGTGAGTAGAAGAAAGAACACAGCCAAAGCAAAACTGAAAGCAGCAAACCAACAAGAAAGAATAAAACTATGGAAACAGCACTTCGAAAACTTACTAGGAAACCCACCGAAAATAACACATGAACCAATCACCAGAATAATTAGCAAACAATTAGACATTAAACTAGGACTGTTCACACAAGAAGAACTCGACTCGGTTCTCAGAAAAATTAAAAATAGGAAAGCTGCAGGGCTGGACGAAATTCCCCCGGAAGTATGGAAGACCAGACAATTTGACGACATACTGCTCCGACACTGCAACGCAGTATACAATCAAAATCCGATAGATAGATGGATGAAGGGATGCATACTCCCCTTTCCTAAAAAGGGGGACCTCGGATTAGCCAAAAACTACCGAGGCATAACACTTACATCCATAGCAGCCAAAATCTACAATGCCCTACTACGAAACCTCATAGAACCCAAAATCGACAACATACTTAGAAAAAACCAAAATGGCTTCCGAAGAAATAGATCCACGACCTCACAAGTATTAACCATCCGTAGAATCCTTCAGGGTGTACGGGCAAAAAACCTACAAGCGACATTAATATTTGTTGACTTTACCAAGGCTTTCGATTCCATTCACAGAGGAAAGATGGAACAAATCCTACTAGCGTACGGCATACATAAAGAAACCGTAGCGGCAATAACGATTCTCTATAGAAACACTAACGTAAAAGTACGATCATCAGATGGAGACACATCTAGACTACATACTTAGAACATCGATTGACAAAATCAGAGAGAATGGCTTCACACTGACGAAGAAAAGAAGCAGAAGATACCCCGCAACAACAATTACCGACGCTGACTTCACCGATGACATAGCGATACTGGCAAATACACCTGACCAAGCCGAAACACTACTGCATAGTTTGGAACGAGCAGCAACAAGCATAGGCCTCTATGTTAATGCACACAAAACGGAATATATGTGCTATAATCAAACGGGAGACATCTCCACTCTAGAAGGAACCCCTCTTAAACTAGTAGACAAATTCACATACCTAGGAAGCAGCGTCAAATCAACCGAAAAGGACATTGAAACCAGGTTAACGAAAGCATGGATAGCTATCAATAGGCTATCGATTATATGAAATCAGACCTGACCGATAAAATGAAACGCAGTTTCTTCCAGGCAGCAGTCACATCGATACTGCTGTATGGCTGCACTACATGGACGCTAACAAAACGGCTGGAGAAGAAGCTAGACGGCAATTACACAATGCTGCGTGCAATCTTAAACAAGTCCTAGCGGCAACACCCCACAAGACACCAACTGTACGGCCACCTGCCCCCTATCACGAAAACTATTCAGGTTAGACGAACCAGACATGTAGGACACTGCTGGAGAAGCAGGGACGAACTCATAAGAGATGTACTCTTATGGACCCCCACACATGGCCGTGCAAAAGCAGGACGACCAGCACGAACATACATTCAGCGATTATGTGAGGATACGGGATGCTGTCCTGAAGACCTACCTAGGGCGATGAACGATAGGGAGGAGTGGCGAGAGAGGGTCAGGGATATCCGTGCTACCAGCGTGATATGATGATGATATACATGAATCTGAAATTAGTAGACAAGTTCACATAACTTGGCAGCAGTGTCTCATCTACAGATTATGATGTCAATATTCACCTAGCAAAGGGGTGAACACCTATCAATAGACTATCAATCATAATATGAAAGTCTGATCTATCTGATGAAGTAAAATGGGATTTCTTCCTAGCAGAAATTGCATCAATACTACTCAATGGATGCACTGCATAGATGCTGACAAAACACATAAAGAAAAAGCTAGATGAGAACTACACAAGAATGCTACGAGATATATTGAACAAATCCTGGAACCACCACCCCATGAAACAACAGCTGTACAGCCACTTATTTCACATATCTAAAACTCTCTGTGTAAGATGAATAAGTCATGTGAGACACTATTGAAGAAGCAAGGAGAAACTCATAAGTGACATTCTCCTATGGACCCCTACATATAGACATGCCAGTGCAGGTTGACCAGTCAGAACCTACTAACAAAAGCTCTGTACAGACACAGGATTCAGTTTAGAGGAGCAATGAATAAGAGGGATAGATAGAGAGAGAGACTCAGGGAAATCTATGCAAGCAGCACAAAATGATGATGATGATTATGATATATACATAAGTATATCCATACTTATGTATGTGGGCTTGTTCAAATGTTTATGACTAGTTTTTTTATAACCTTTTTTGGCATGTCTATTCCAAGTACTCCTCATAAATACATATGTTTATTATCATAAAATAAGCATGTAGACCCATGCATATACACACAGACACACACACATGTATATAATCACGCAAATGTAAATGTATACATATAAGTATATATATATATGTACGTGTGTGTGTGTGTGTGTCTGTACATGCGTATGTGTACATATGTATCTGCAAACACAAATACTCACATGCACACATATTTCTCTCTACATATAAATGAGGTCATTTAATAAGTTTTAAGCCTCCCCAGAAAGAAGACCCATAGCTAAACATTTTTGCTATGGCAATATACTACTAGTTCAGATATTTACCTTAATTTTTGTGCAAGTGAGGTCCAGACAAAGCTGAGAGGTGTGTGACAAATCTAAAATTTAGGAGTGGCTTAAAACTTTTTGAACGATCTACACACACACACACACACACACACATATATATATATATATATATGTGTGTGTGAATTCATACTTACTAATTTGTGCTTGTTTAAATACATTATGACTAGTGTTTCAAAGGGCTGAAAGTTGCAGAGAGTGACATTAAAAAAATTAGCATCACTCTCTGCAACCACTCTGGCGAAGGAATTGTCGGCCGCCCCTAGCGTAATGCAAAGCTCTTCTTAAGAATTGAGCACTCTGGTAGCCAATAAGGTATAAAAAATGTAAACAAAGGCTGCTGCTGCTGTTGCTAAATAAATACCTTAAAATTCTCTAAGCCAACGTAGTCCGCTTGGTTGGCCGACAGGTTTGAAGCTTAGTCTAACGTAAATTTGGACGGGTTTCGATCCCGGCTTCAAGCGTCCTGCGTGTCTAGCCACACTGAAGAGTTCTGATAGAACGAAACAGTCTGTCTGTGGATGACAAAATATATATATATATATATATATATATATGTGTGTGTGTGTGTGTGTGTGTGTGTGTGTGTGTGTGTGTGAATTCAGACATTTATTTGTACTTGTTCAAATACATTATGACTAGTGTATTAAAGGGCTTTTTTACCATTATTCTCTGCAATATACTTCTTAGATATATATATATATTCATATATATATATCTGGGAAAAACTGACAAAAAATCCCACAGTATAAAATATATAGAGATATTAAAGGATACAAAATAATTTAGCTTTATCTTCTAAATGCATTTAGAAGAAAAATAGATTAACAAATAGTTGAACAGTTGAATTAAATAAAGAAAGATAGAAAGAAGGTTAACACTGATAAACAGGGATAGATATCTTATGGAATGTTTATAATGAGTAGATATGAACTAAATATAAATTTTAATATATATAGATAGATATATTCACTGAAGTGATATAGATTAAAAAGATTTTTTCCATGTATAGATATTCTTTTAACATATAAAGATAAATAGACTGATGTGATATGAATTTTTTTAAATAAAATTTTGAATACTAATTACATTACACAAATTTGAAACAGAACACTGGCAACAGTGATAGAAGATTTTAAAAGATTCTCATGCCAATGGTCCAGGAGACTGAGGTTCTATCCCAGGTCGAGTCATACTAAAGACTCAAGAAATGGTAATTCATGTTGCCTTGCTTAACACACGGCATTATAAGGTAAGGATCTAGGGTAAAATGGAGCAATCAAGGGAAAGTAGAGGTGCTCTCTCCTAGACCTCCGTGTAGTAGCTATCGAAAAAGGAACCTTTGGATTACCCTTGACTAAGGTTGCCAACTTTACTTTCTTAATAACATACATGTATTGATGAAGGTCTAATAACAGAAATGTTTAACATTGCTCTGATAATGGTTTAATATAAAAAACAAAACACTTAATACTGGCAAATAATTCAACCATGAATAAAATCATTTTCTAAATACCTTGTTTTTTCATGTTTTTGACTGCTATTGATAGGTTATCGATCATATGGAAGTTAGACCTATCTGATAAAATAAAATGCAACTTTTTCCAAGCAGCTGTTGTGCCCATACTACTATATGGATGCACCACATGAATGCTGACTTAGTGTATAGAGAAAAAGCTAGTGAGCAATTGCAGATGAAAGCTATGAGCAATATTGTACAAATCCTGGAAGAAACATGTCATAAAATAGCAGCTGTATGGCTACCTATTTCCCATCTCTAAAACCATCCAAACAAGATGGATAAGACATACAGGAAATTACTGGAGAAGTAAGGACCAATTCATAAGCAACATTCTCCCATGGACCCCTCACACAGATGAGCAGGTGCTGGACGACCAGCTAGAACTTATCTACAACAGCTCCATGTAAACATGGGATGAAGTCTGGAAGATCTGCCAGTAGCAGTGGACGATAGAGATGAATGGCGAGAGTTAGGAAAATCTATGCTTGCAGCACGACATTATGATGATGATGATGATATTTACTTAAAGTGGATTCATTTTCATTTTCTCTGATATGTATATGTATATGTGTATATATACATATGTGTATGTGTGTGTGTGTGTGTGTGTGCACACACACACACACACACACAGGGTCTTTTTTCATATACCACCATATATGGTATGTGTGAACATACCATATATGGTGGTATATGAAAAAAGACCCTCATCCTGTAATTTACAGTTAGCTGAAGTATTAGTATTGGCATTTCATGGCTATCAGATACCTCAACTTCATAAATAAGACCAAAGAAACATAGAGATATGTTTTTGAAAAAAGAAGCGTCTCATATGCCATCAAATACTGTATAATTTTTTCTTTTACCCTTCTTTTTTTCTCTGTCACAACACACAATCACAATACGCATACATTTCTTAATCATCAATTTAAGTTTCCTTGAGTTTCATAACTGAAAAAGATATTTTAAAATTTTCTTCCCAGGAAAAAAAAAAGTACTTATCTTTGTTTTAAAGATAACTTTTCATTCAGAATTAATTTCATTTTCAAAAGGAAAAAAAAATTTAAACGCTCTAGAAAAATATGATTTTCCCTCCAATTCTATTCATATTAAGAATTTATCAGATAATAAAAAATCTTGTTTCTTTTCTTAAGAAAGACAGGCAGAATATTGAGATGAAAGCCATTTTAGGGATATCTTTTCAAATAATCATAATAAAAAAACCGAAGAAACAAACCCAAAAAAATTGCTTTGTATTTTGTTTATCTAACAATTAGTAAATCACTTTATCATTGAGTAAAAAAAAAAAAAAATATAAGTAAAAAATATAAAATAAAGAATTAGCAAAAAACTCCCTCTATCCGGGGAGATAACTTTATTCTTAATTAATTTTATTCCTTGAAATATCTGTAAGAAATATACTGAAAAAAATGTAATTTCAACATGAACGATTTTGAGAAGGCAAATAGGAATGAGGCAAATTTACAGAATATTCCATTGGTGTCTTTTCTATCTACACTGTTAAGCAATTAAAGATTGATTATTTCAAGTATAATTAATATCTGTGAAAATTGTCTGACAAAAAGATTTCATTAATCCAAGTGATTGTTTGAAGGAAAATGATAATTGATGAAATTAATGTGAGACCTAAATACTTTCTTCTGGATTATTTGCAAAATATTAAATGAACAAAGAATGCTTGAGCATTATGAAAATTTCTTAATATATTAAAATTTAAAAAGATTGATACATTATATATGGGCATTTGAATTATAATTATTATATATATTTCCTTAATCTAAATCTGTGCATGTGTCCCAATCATAGAGAATAAAACACTCTACATTTTAAATATACAAAAATATTGCTACCATATTGTAATTTACGAAGCTCTTTGCTTCGATGTGGCACAAGGCCGATTGAATGGGGCACCCAATGAGACTCGAACTCACTCTTGCAGGTTTGCTAACCATTACACTACCCAAGGTGCCCAATATTGCCACCATATTTGTAATTTACGAAGCTCTTTACTTCGATGTGGCACAAGGCCGATTGAATGGGGCACCCAATGAGACTCGAACTCACTCTTGCAGGTTTGCTAACCATTACACTACCCAAGGTGCCCAATATTGCCACCATATTTGTAATTTACGAAGCTCTTTACTTCGATGTGGCACAAGGCCGATTGAATGGGGCACCCAATGAGACTCGAACTCACTCTTGCAGGTTTGCTAGTCAAGCTTGCTAACCATTACACTACCCGAGGTGCCCGATATTGCCACCATATTTAACAACAATTTTGTTGTGCATTGAATTTACTAACAAATAGTGTTTATCAGAGCATTGGTGATATGTGATTTGCATAAAGATTTTTAAAATCAGGTTTTGATAAATAATCATCCTGTTTTATTTATTTTAAATTGATTTTTCATCTTCATATATATGCAGGTATTTGTGGATAGCTTTTATGATAAAGTCTTTGTGGTGTAATCATAAAAAGAAATGATTATTACTTCTTAACTCGGCTTTTTCATTTGTTCCTTTGGCTGAAACTTAGCAATGAGATAAAACTCTCTCTCTGTTAACATTTATCCTAACATTATTGGAACATAAATGAAAATTCAATTTTTGGAAATTCATTGTAGATACTCTGTAATACACTAACTTGTTTTGATTGACTTAATGTTATGATAAAAAGAAATACAGAAAATAGATGTTGGACAGAAAACATCTTGTATACAAAAATCTTCAAAAAATATGTAAACTTTGATTATAACTTAATTTTCTCTACTCATAGGATTGGTATTTGGCAAATATATCAAATATATGAGGGTTGTTTAAAAAGTTCTAAGCCTCATTCAGAAAGAAGAGCCATTGCTAAACATTTTTGTAATGGTAACGCACAACCACTTTAATAAAACTGGAACACAGAAACTAAGATAAAGATGAGAGGTGTGCAATAAATCAATAATCCAAGTGAGGCTTAGAACTTTTTGAATGACCCTCATATATTCTTATGATTTAAGTTTGCTTATATAAAAAAGACAATAAGACCTTATATACACATATACTCAATAAATACTTTAGATATGCTATCTGAGAAAATAAAAGAAATAGGACTTGAAAACCTGAAGTTGCTGTCACAATTATTTTATTTATTGCATAAAATTTTACTGTTCATCATTATCATTTGTGTTTGAAGATGCTTGTATTATGAAACACAAGAAATAAAACAATTGTAATATCAATTTTGGTTTTGTAGTCTTATTTCTTACCATATATATGTATATATATATATATTCTGTAAATTATATATATATATATATATAATATATATATATATATATATATATATATATATATATATATATATATAAATAAGGTATGAGGTTTAATCTGACAGATAAGTTGTATTAAGAAAACGAAGAGAAAAATACATATTAATGGATGAGAAAAAATTTATCAATCAATTAGTTCCATCTTAATTAGTTCCACCGACACATTTCAACAGGATTGTTTAAGATATGAAATCACAAAAATTTTAGGTAGAAAGAGTTTTTATCATCTTCAGGCTGGGAATTCTGAATTTAAAATAACAGTCTGAAATGAAGGCAGAAAAATATTTGAAAAATATTCAAAAGTGTTATGTCATGAAATCTAAATTTTTTAAACAAGTTAAGGAGAAACATGTCATCTATAAAAAGTCAGTTTGTATATGTGGAGAGTGGAGAATGAAAGAAGAAATGAGAGGAAAGAGGGAAGAAAGAAAGAAGGAAAGAAAGGGGAAAGCATGAAGAAAGGGAAAATAGAAATGTCTGTTTAATTATCAATATAAAAGTAAGTTTGAATGCTTCAACATAATTTTGGCTACTTAAGGCAAAATTTTATAGAATCCTGGTCTTTGTTCTATAGTGTTGTTTCAAACTGATATTTTAAATTCTTAATTCCCACCTGGAAGATGACAAAAACACTCTCGAACTGAAATTTTCGTAATTTTATATCTTAAACAATCCTGATGAAATGCGTTGGTGGAACTAATTAAGGTGGAACTAATTATCTAATTAATAAATTTTTTCTCATCCATTTATATGTATTTTTCTTTCTGTTTTCTTTCTATAACATATATATATATATATATATATATATATATGTGTATATGACATTTATATACACAGTATCATCAGTAAATTGGTACACCTCAGTGTTATACTACAGAAATAAAAATCTCTCCTGATTCACTAATTCACTAACTCAATGCATCTACTTGCAAGCAAAACAAATTAAAACACTCAGGAAGAGAATCCAACAAACATATTGCTTGAAGGATGTTGATCTGATGGGAGCTACTAACACAATGAATGAAACATGCCTCTATGCATGTTGGCTCTACGAAACTTCTGGTTTAAAAAGTAAATTAACAGACAATTAAAAAGTCCTCTTTTTAGCTGGTCATATACTTTCCCACAAAGTTATTTTTGAGTCGATATCAGTCCTGAACACAACTATAAAACAGTCAAACAAAGTCAAAAATGCCAGTTGACACTGGGACTAGTACTGAATCTTCATGTGCCACATTTTGGATCAGATCAAAGACCGCTGAGATCCAACTAACCATACTGCATCACCTTGCTGAACACAAATAAGCCAGCCGGCTGGCCGGCCAGCCAATAACCCATTTACCTTCTAACCCCTCTCTGGTGTAAGAAGAAAGCCTGTATCGTTTCTAAATCTACCAACTTGTGTTGATTCAAAATCAACAAAATTAAATTAGATCCTCTTGTCTGTGGTCTCTTGCAACCGTACGCTTGTCTATAACATCAGCAATCTTTTAATAAAAATTGTATATTATTGCTTTCAAGTAAATGAAACAATTTCTTCCTAAAGAAAAAATTTATGGAAAATATCAATTAACAGATCATTTTGTAATTGCACAAAAACTTTGTGAGTTTATAACATTGAACCATTGCTTTTTCTATCTGACTTTTCTTTTTTTGACATTTTAAACACTTCAAGTAAACATCTAATATTAAAAGTTTTCTTTCTAAACTTTATTATTTATGCTTTATT
>OY757908.1:91505369-91527869 GCA_963585895.1 Sepioteuthis lessoniana
TGTTGCACAAACAAGCTCTGTGCTGCCAATCAATTCTGACATATTCTTAGCCCCCATGCTCCAAAGTAAACCAACACCAAATATATATACAGGTAAATCCCTACCTGAGTCTCCTTAGAGGTATGCATGAAAAATCCAGCTTCCATGCATATAACTCTATCTGTATTCACACACACATTAATTTTTTTCTTGAATATATTTATAGATGAATATATTGGGCATAAGTATGGCTATATATTCTCTTTATATATCAACATGCAGCACATGCATATATTTTTATGTGTAAACACATGCACAAATAATATTTCAGTTTTTTCTTGAATAAATAATATATATATATGTGTGTGTGTGTGTGTGGTGTTATATATATATATATATATATATATATATATATATATGTATATATATATATATATATATATATATATATATATATATATATATATATATATTTAACACACCACACACACACACACACACACATATATAATTTATTTATTCAAGAAAAAATTGAAATATTATAAATCATCAATTTTGGATTACTTTGTTTTTCAATTTTTCTCATCACAATATGTATATATATATATATATATATATATACTCATCACACTCACATATTATAATACGGAGGAAAATTGAAAAGTAATCCAAAATTGGTGAACTTATTAGAAGAAAAGTCAACGTTAAATCGTTTCAGTTTTAATGAACCTTCATCAGGACTTATTGCCATGTATAAACACATATGAAGATCTGCAGAAAAGTATTTAGCAATAGGCTGACCAAGATTTTCTTATGGAATGTGACCATATGAGTTTTAACTTTCAACATAGATCCTCTTTATACATATATATAAAATATACACATTTTGTAAGGTTACATTTTTAAACAAGCCTGAGCTCTTTTTTTGCTCACATTTAAATGGTTTCAAGTATTGCTATATAACAGTCACAATTTAACACTAGTTTGTCCACAGTTTGTTCTATTTGGCCCACAGATAAGACCTTATCAGGCGCTACCACTCTGGGTCAGAGTAGACCTGGGTAAAATGAAAATGAAGAGGTACTTCACATTCCCCAAATCTGCAAGGCTGGAGCCTCGCAATCAGATTGTTTAATGTCATATCCAGACCACTCATTAGTGGGGGGGTGTCTTATTCCTTTGCAGAGATGCAGTTGGTGTATTCTACAGCCCCAGCTGTTTGGGTTGTTTTATTAAATAGGACAGACACTTCATTTCTGACTATTTCATCTTTGATCCGTTCAAGTCTTCATATGAGTCGTTTGACTTCTAGATGGAATGAATTCAGGAGGGCACCAAGCACTTTTAGTCCCAAAAATAATGAAAGGACAAGCACTATTTCAAAGAAGAACAAGTTGGAGTGGAATTTACTGAAGACAAGAATTTTGCAAGAGGTAAGACTTGAATGAAGTGCTGGATTGCAGCGTCAAAGTAAGTAAATTTGAACTCCAGTCGTGCTATTATGTTCACTTTCAGACTAATACTCTTGGGAAAATGATGAGCCCCCTTATTCCCCAAACTATGGGACAAATAGTATCACTGCCATTCTTCAACAAGGATGGCTTTGGCGTTAAATAACTCACAAAGGTTGATATGCTATTAAACAAAGAAATCAAAGCAAACTCGGATCCCTCAAAACCTGCTGCTCGAAATTCTTAATGATCACTTCAATTCTTTTTTAAATCCTTATGTACTTTTGAGAGTTTTTACATCATTATTCAATGGAAAGTAATGTAAAGAGTGCTTTCAATCATCACTGGTCTTTTTTAAGGAAATTGTTGAACAAACTTGGCCAATGTCTATACAAGTTTGAACCTAACATAGTTTTTTGTAAAGACAGAAGAAAATTAGTTAAAAAATACCACTAAAACTTGGTCTTTAATAAAACTTATTGTTAAGACAAGAGAAAATTAGTTCAACAATAATATCTCTAAAATCTTGTTGGTGGTCTTCAATAAAATTTATGGTAAAGACAGGAGAAAATTATTTAAAAAATACTATGAAAACTTTGTCGGTGGTCTTCAATAAAACTTAAAACAAGAGAAATTTCAGTGAATATTTTATATATATATATATATATATATATATATATATATATATATATATATATATATATATATTTGAAGATTTGTCTGTTTGATGATTTTAACAATAATTGCTTAAAACTTAAAGTAGCAGCAAATAGTTTTTAATGAGTCTGAATTTTTTAGATGAGTCTTGATGTCAATTATTTTGGTTGTGATTTTTTAGACTGTTGTCCTGATATTTATTGCTATTAGTTGAAACAAAGAAGCAGCACATATGTTGGGCCATGTTGACCTCTTGAGTTGACCAAGTATATAAATGAGCACAATCTGGGAACCAAAAATTGAAAAGGCCAAATCAAATTGTTTTTAAAGTAAATTTTTTTAAAATATCAAGAATAACCGATGACTCTGGATTTTACAATTCAAATTCATCTCATGATGCTTCTTGTGAAACTTCTCATGATGCCTCTTGGATTGATTGGCAAGAAAAACAATTACATCATTATTTGAATTACCAACAAACTTAAAAAATAAAAATGACTTTGGTTGAATTATTTCTATGTCCGAAAAATCACAACCAAATTCATAGTTTTTAAAGTAAATGCTTATAATTGATCTTTAATTTGTTGTTAATAATAATTTAGGATATTGAGCACTTTTAAACTATTGTTAGGGATTACTAACAAAATTATATGATATATGAATATAAATACACAAGGAGGAGCAGAAGTAATAAGGCAGTTTACTTCTACTATGTTATTAGTCGACCTATTACTTCTGCTTTATCCAGTATATTCAGCTTTCTTTAAGTAACATAGTCATCCAACCTCAACTACCCAAAGGATTTTTAAAATGATTTTTAAGCGACCAAAGTTTCCCCACATACACTTGGAATCCCATATTTTACCATTTATAAAAATATTTTTTACTTACATGCACACAAACATCCATAACCCAGACTTACTCAAAGACACATACATATTTAAATGTATTTACTCATGCAAATACTATATACATATATGTATATATATATATATATATATATATAATGCATAAGTTAGTGGAATCATTGATGCAAATGATATTTACATTTTTTCAGTTAAATTTTTGGTAAAGCTAAAGATTTAGGATTAAATTGAAAATGTATTCAATGGTTATAAACTCAAAAACCAGAAAGAATTTTAATATTCAAGAGTGGATGGGTAGTTCAAGAAAGGAAAAAAATGTCTGGTTTTAAATCCAAACTTACTTTCTCTCTCTTCTCTTCTCTTCTCTCCTCTCTCTCTCTCTCTTCTTTCTGTCAACCTCTCTTTCTCTGTCTCTCTCTTTCTTTCTTCATCTTTTTCTCGTTTCAATCTAAACTTATGTTACCTTTACCAGCATGTAAACTTCTTCATGTAAGTCAGGCGAAGTCCAAATCAAAAATCTTCACTTTCAGTTTTGAAGTATGGACCAATGTCTTTTTTTTTTTAAATTTATTTCTGAATGTATTTCATGTATATATTTTAAATCTTTTCTCTTGTTCACTTTTTTTGTGATATAAACTTCCTGAAGATAAGTTCTACTGAGATGAAATTCTTCACATTGTATTTTTTGTTGGTCGGTTTGTAACTGGCCTAATACTTAAGGTATGCTACATTTTTTAAATCATTGCTCTTATTCATGATCTGTTCAAGGACACACACACACACACACACACACACACACACACACACACACACACACACAGAGGTAGTTCAAATGTTTAGTCAGGTACAAGGCTGCAAATTTGAGTACTTTCTTTCTTTCTAAAGGTATATTGACCTTTGTGGGTTATTTAATACCAAAGCAATCCTTATACTATTTAATCTATAGCTGGGAGGATAAAGGAGTTCATGCCTTTTCCTAAAGTATTAGTTAAAAAAGGAACATAATATTGTGACTGGAGTTTGAACTCACTTACTTTGTGGCTGCAGTTCAGCAATTAATTTCACTATGGACACTCTCCAAAATGTGTATATACAGTATGTATAAAACTTAACCATATTTACCAACCCCTCTGCTCGGGCAGGATATGATACAAGGTCAATTTTTAAGCAGAGTTTAACAGGTTTGAAGTCAGAGTTTTCCTTCTCGACTTGTTGCCTCACCAAGGCTGAAGAACCTAGTCTGTCCTACTATTTACCCATAGCTGGAGGGAGAAGAATTGGATTCATACCTTTCCCAAGGGTATTAGTGCTATGTGAAATGCAATCAGTCTTGTCCAGGATTTGAACTCGTGTGGCCGTGTCCATTTCCTACAACGATAACCATTACACCATGGGCACTTCCATATCAAACTTAACAATGTTAATAATAAACTAAAATTAGTTTTCAAAGCACTTTCCCCATGATTAAAAACTGAAAGAAATTCTCAAAGTTTAATTATTATGGCACAAGGTTATAAGTAAAGAGCAAGCAGAGTATATAACTATATGAGTTGTTGTTGGTGATCTTAGTCAAGGGTGACCCGAAAGCTTCCTTTTCAATAGCTACTACAACAAGGTGTAGAGGAGGGCGCTATTCCTTTCCCTGGGTTACTTGACTTTACCCTTGAAATGTACCTTATAATGCTGAGTGTTAAGCAAGGAGACAACAAGTACCATTTTTTGAGTCTTTGGTATGACTTGACGTGGGATTGAAAACCAGTCACCCGGATCATTCCAATTAACTATTGTAAAATGCATGACATTTTTGACTGCCCTAGTATTTTCTCCTGAACTATCTCTTATTTACATCCTCTGTTATATATATGCATATATGTACATTCATATATACGTATATGTTCATTCATATATATATACATATATATCTATATGCGTACACACACTTATATATCAAGGCATTCTGCTAGTACAGTTTCCTCTCACTCACCATCATAAAAATATATATATATATATATATATATATACTTACATATATCTATATATATGGATACCAATATGTACATATGTGTAAGCATATATATATATATATATATATATATATATATATATACACATTCATACATATAGGCATATATAAGTATATAGATGCATAAATAAATATACATATATCATCAAAATACATATACATTCGTATATATATATGTATATTTCTCTATATATATTCATACATATCTACACACACACACATATATATGTATATACACATGTATACGTAAATAAATATTTATGCATACATATGTGTGTGTATATATATATATATATATATATATATATATATATATATATATATATATATATATATATATATTATTTCAAATATATATATATATATATATATATGCACACACACATACACATACACACAGACACACACACATGTATATGTGTATGTACACACCCATACCTACATTATTTCGTTTGGAAAATACTGCTTTCTTATTAAACCTTTAAAATCGGACATTATTTTCCAAACAACTTTATACACACACACACACACACACACACACACACACACACACACACACACACACACACACACACACACACACACACACACACACACACACACACACACACACACACACACACATACTCATTTATACATATATACATATTTATACATACATACACTTTCATAAACATATATATATACACATTCATTGAAATTCATATACATATGCACACACACACACACACACACTCACACATATATACACACATATATATGTGTATGTGCCCACCCATACCTACATAATAATGGTTATTGCTATTAAACCTTTACACTCAGACATTATTTTCCAAAGAATTTTATACACACACACACACACACACACACACACACACACACACACACACACACACACACACACGCACACACACATGTTTGTATATAAGTATGAACCAGGCTCTAACCCTGTTGGTTTGTTGAAGTAACAACAGTCTATGAGGATATTCATGTTTCTATTTAGGAAGCTGTGAAGGATTCTCATTAGCATTTCATATACTGATAGTTTGGATGAGAATATTATTCACCAGAAAAGCAGGCCCAACAAAATTATCATTCCTTTAAAAATTACTTTGTTAGAACATTTTATGTGTATTCATTTAATAAGAATCTTCCTATGACGTACTATTTTTACTAGATTATGGTTAAATATCTACAAATGATAAATATTTTAGGTACAGTAAAACTCAACAGCTTAATTATAAAATAAGCATTTTATTTATCACAATGAATATTCATTTTCAGCATTGTCTTCTTCCTTGTCAATGTACTTAACCTTTATTCTACCAAACAAGCCAGCAGCAATAATAACAATAGATTAGTATAATTTCTAATTGTGTTCTTTAAAAGGAAAATGGTAAGTTTTGCAGCAAATATTAAACAGAATAAATATTATACAGGAGAAATTTCAGCTCAAATTATCTTCCAATTTCATATGTTGGATATTGTAAAAATGAATCAGTTCAGCTCCAGCACCTGACTCAACATATAAAAGGAGTAAGGCTGCGTTTATTGCATTATTCATTTCATGATAAGATTTGAGAATGTGGAGGACATTAAAAAATATTATTGTACAACTTTAGTTCATACCAAAAGAGAACTTAAGTTGTAGAGGTGCTTTGATCAATGGAAAACTCACTAGAGTATGTGTATTGAACACTAAAGGGACTATTTTGAAAAAAGTTGTTAATGTTTTATAAACATTTGTTTTGTGTTTTGGTAAATACAGCTACAATATTGATAACTTTTATTGTATATGGTTGTAGTATATAAAAAAACAACCCTCCTCACTAAAAAAAAAAAAAAAAAAAAAAAAAAAAACCACTAGCAAAGTGAGTTTAAATTTCAGCTCAATCTGTTCATATCTACTTACCACTAATGTACTTGATAAAGGCATAAATCAACTCCTCCCTTAACTATGCCTTATCTCCAGGTATCCTGACAACTAAAAATTGTTTGATTCAGGCATGCCATGATTATTTATAGTGAAGAGACTGGATATTGGGAACTTGAATAAATCACTCTCCCTTAATTACCTTACTGATTAAACAATAGTAGAAGCAAAAATCTGCTATATAAAGTGTCACCCTTGACAGGAACCAATCATATAACTACAATAAATTTGAAAATTTTGAAACTTTAATCAACAAAATCAGCCAATTGCTTCATAAAAATAAAACTTTGTAAACATTTATATATAGCAAAACAAAAAAATATATCAGTGAACATTTTCAAAACCTTCAAGATTGATCAATTTTTAAAAACTTGAGTGAATTTGAATAAATTTAGCTAACTCATTTTCTGTTGAACTGACTATAAAATATTTGCAGAAAAGGCTAGTTATTAACCTGTGAATTAAAGATCATAAATCTATTTCCATTGAACTGGAAATAAATAAATCTCTTTTTATAGAAATGTAACTATTTATATAAAACTAGAAAAATTTGTTTACGTAGAAATACAACTGTTTATATAGTACTGTGGAGAAATCTGTTTATATAAAAATGAATATGAATCTATTCATATAAAATTGTAGAAACATGTTTGGATTCAAATGTATCTGTTTGTTAGGAATTGTAGACAAATCAGTTTATATATATATCTGTTTATATAAAAATGTATATAAATTGTAGAAATGTCAGATTACAGAGAATTGCTTATCCAGAATTGAAGATAAATCTATTTCTATAGAAATGTATGTGAATCTATTTACTTAAAATTTCATTACTTCAATTTCATAAAATATTTCCTGAAGAAAATATTCTGTTTTGGTAATTAAATATTTTTCTTGGGTATCCTGTACAAATGTATTATAAGAGTATATATATATGAATATATATATATATATATATATATATATATATATATATATATATATATATATATATATATATGATAGTGCTATGAAATCATCAGTTGTATTTACATTTATTTTATAAAGATAAGTTTTAATATTGGAAGTAGATTGTTTCATAAAATGAATCCAAATATCATTACCAATATTTATTATCCTACTGTGAAAAAAATCATATTTAAAATACTTTCACATGTGACTGTGAGAAATTTTCTTCCTCAGCACATATGTGTACATGTGTATGTGTGTGTGTGTGTGTGTGTGTGTGTGTGTGTGTGTGTGTGTGTGTGTGCGTGTGTGTGTGTGCATAAAATTTTCACTGAATAACGTGTCAACCTGAATGGTTATTATTCAAAGCTGAATTAAGTGCATTAACAAGGAAGGAGACTTTTTCATTATTAACTTAATTATGATGGATACAAATGTACGTATGTATGCATCCATTCAAAATAATCCAGTTATATCACCGGTCCATCAGCCAAGCGGTTTGAATGTTCGCCAAAGGCCTGGGAGACTAGGGTTCAATCCAAGGTTGAGTCAAAAAATGGTACTTAATGCCTCCATGCTTAACATTTGGCATTATAAGGTATGGATCAAGAGTAAAGTGGAGTAATCCAGGGAAAGGAGTAGCGCTCTTTCCTACACCTCGGTATAGTAGCTATTGAAAAGGGAGTCTTCGGGTCCCCCTCAACTATGGTTGCCAATTTTATATCAGTAAGCAGTCTAATTATGAAAAAGTCTCCTTCTTTGACAATGCACCTAATTCAACTCTGAATAATAACCATACACTTTCACATATTACATGGTGAAAATTTCACTCACACACATATGTGTGTGCGTAAAGTGGCTGTATATTTTCCATTTTCAGTAGTAGATACAGTTTAAGTTTAATTAAAGTTAAGATTTAGAAAGTAGATTTTCAAAGAAAGAAAAGTATTTTATTTGCTATAAAAGAAATGAAAAATTTGAGTATTTTAAGGAGAATTTGATCTTACCTTTAAAAGTATTCTTCCATCCAACAGCTCAAGAAACAAAATCAAAAATTAGAAAAAGAAACCAGCAAAATAACACCAAAGCAATAAAATTCAGTATGTAGTATAATGTTACTAAATTATAGCTTTGATATATTAGACAACACACTAAATTATTATGCTTTATCAGGAATATATATATATATATATATATATATATATATATATATATATATATGTATGAAAGTCAGCCAAGTATTCACTATACAGAAGAATTTGTCTAATACAATCTTTCTAGCCATTTAACCAGATAAAGTTGGCCTTGGTAAATATGTATGTATGTATGTATCCTGTAATATACAAAAATAAACAGCAGAATAAAAAAGGTGATTTGATTTGGTTGGCATACTAAACTTCTCCTGAGCTGTTCACCACGCGACTGATTCCATAATTTATTTTCCTTTATTTAGACTGGTTTGATTTCTACATGAAATGATTTTTTGTGGGTGAGTATAAATGCCTTACATTATAAATTGTTGATTAGCCTCTCTTTTTCCGATTTCCATCTGATGATAGTGTGATCCACGTGGGACTTTAAGAGTTCATAATTTGGATATTTTAGGTTTTAGACCTGATTTTCCATAGAAGCATACAAAATTTTTTATGCTAATTCTTATATTTGCATATCTTTTAATATATGTATATATATATATATATAGTCATCCACTGACAGATCTGTTTCATTCTATCAGAACTCATCAGTGTGGCTAGACATACTAGCTAGGATCGAAACCCGGTTGACTCAAACGCCAATCCGAGACCCTACCTCTCATTCACGAGGAACTAATAGCAGCGAAGTAAATCTTAAATGGCTATAAATCACAATTATTATTGTTTATATATATCTGCTTAACAGCTACCGAGAGCTCAATTCATATATATGAAGAGCCTTGCAACAAATATATATATATATATATATATATATATATATATATATATATATATATATATATATATATATATAATGACAGAACTGCATTCTAGAAAAGATTTAGCATTAAAAGAGTGCTTGATGCTCATATGGCAGAGCAGGTACAAAACATATAAATTGTAGAATTATAGACATCATAAGTCTGTTATAAAATGTTTCATGTGTTTAAAACACAATCTTCAGATGAAAAATGGGAAAAAAGTGGCTAATTAAGTGTTTATATATCATGAGATATTGTCAGGTGATAAGATGTGCCATTTATATAAAAAAAAAAAAGGTAATGTGATCGGGTGTTATTGCATGTGACATTGAAACAAAAAAAATTAGTTGGATGGGGCAGTCTAAAACAGTGGAGAATAAATCATGGGATGAGTCATTGATTAATAGTTGATGACAAAGGAGAAATATGTTAACATGTCCACAGTTTTGATATTAATTTGCTTCCTTGGTTCATATATATATATATATATATATACAGACACTTGATTAGCCACTTTTTTCACTTTTTCATCTGAAGATTTTCTAAAACAGGAAATTAAAGTAACAGACTTACAGAGTCCATAATTGTACTAAATATATATTGGTTATGTAACCTGGTCTCGTATAACAGAATATTCAGAAATTCTGGTATAAAGATAAGACAATATTTGATACCACCTGAATTGAACTTGCCTTGCATTACACAAAAAATGAATTTTCTCATTAATCTCTCATCAGATAAGGATGCTAATACATTGCAAAATATATATTTTCATTTTAATTTGTCTTTGTGATGTGATTTGTCTCTCTTCACCTGAACAAGAATATATTGCATGATCCAGGCCAAAGATTGAACTCACAATCACCCAATCATTAACTGCAAATCCTTGAAAATAATTATCTTCAGCAATGTATGCAATTCATCCTAACCTAACAGTATTTCAATTTCTTAGTAAGAATACATAACATTGATATTTGAATAACTTACTTTGTTTATTTTTAGTGCCACCAAATAAAGAGACCAAAATAAAAGTGTTTCCTAATGGAGGTTTCATATCACAACTATGGAAGGCTTGAATGGAATGTACATGCATGAACAACAAAATCAAGGAGTCCAGTTTAATAACCTGTTCATTATATTGATCCAAGAATTTAATTAGATAAGAATGCAAATCAAAAATATAAAAATTTTATTCAATAAAAACAAAACCTGATTATTTGTGGATGATTCTTATATTTTGGTCTCATTGTCAGAATTACATAAATTTGGTAGGAATTAATAGCTGTACTTAAATTCGGTAAGGTTGAATAAATTAAATCAATATATAAGTGACTATTAGCCATGCATTCGACTGAAAAGCCCAGTGGAGAATTAGCCACGTCTTTTCATAACTATAATTAGTATTTGAATTTCATGTGGGGGTGCAATAACTCCCATGGGCATAATATTTGCCTTCAGGTGAATAAGGAGGTGAAATAGTTGACCAAATCTGGTTATGTAAACGATGACCTGGTCATAAGTGTCTGTTGACTATATCAGTGAAGGCGATACATTTAGCCATATAAACAAATATCTAAGAAAGAAAGAAAAAAAGAAAGAAAGAAAGAAGTGAAATCAAAAGAAAGAGAGAAAAACAAAGGAAGAAGATAGAAATAAAAAGGAAAAAAAAGGAATAAAGAAAAGTGAAAGGAAAAAATGAAAAGAAAACAGGAAAGAAAAAGGAAAGAGAGAAAAAGAAAAGAAAGGGGAAAGAAATGAAAAGGAAAGAGGGAAAGAGAAAGAAAAAGGAAAGAAAAAAGACAAAGACAATAAAAAAGGAAAGAAAAAATAGAAAGAAAAAGAAAAGAAAGTGAAAAGGAAATAAAAGAAAGTCAAGGAAAGAAACGAATAAAGGAAAAAGAAAGAAAAAATAAAACAGTATGACAGGAAAGAGCAATAAAGAAAAGAAAATGAATAAGGGAACAAAAAAGAAAGACAGGAAAAGATAGGAAAAATGAAAAAGCAAAGAAGAAAAAAAGGAAATATCAATGAAAGAAAGAAAAAAGAAGAAAGTGGAAAGAAAGAAAAAATACACAAAATGTCAAAGGAAATCACGAGAAAAGCAAAGAAAGAAGGAAAAGAAAAACTATTTGCAAGAAAACAAAGAAAAAGGAATAAAAAGAAAAAGGAAAGAAAGAAAGGAAAAGGAGGAAAACAAGAAATAAAAAAAAAGAAAGTATTAAATCAATTAAATCAAAGAAATGTAGAGATGAAGAAAGAAATAAAAAAGTGAAAAAATAAAAAGGAAAGACAAAGCTAATTTTTTTTAAATTCCAGACCTGGGCCTTACAAATAACGAGAAGGCAAAATTCAGGTGAAGGTTTTCAATGTGTAAATGAAAGTGAGCTCTAATATGTTTTAGCCATGAATTTCTTGAAACTTTTTGTAGGTGATTTCTTTCAGATGAATAAATAATTGCCAACTTAACTTGCTGCCATTGTTGCAAAATACCCGATACTGACCAGTGTAACATAAAGAACATCAGGTTTGTCCTTACTTTATTTGTCTGGTTGTGCTACAGACACTTGGTGCAGATTGGTTGACATTAGATGTTGAAAACATAAATATGTCTCTGATGACAAGAGATAGGTCAAATATATATATATATATATATATATATATATATATATATATATATATATATATATATATATATATGTATGAGGAGAATAGTTGAATATAGAGTTAGTCAGAAAGTAGAATTGTAGTTTGAAATCAGTTCATATTGAGAGAGAGAGAGAGAGAGAGAGAGAGAGAGAGAGAGAGAGAGAGAGAGAGAGAGAGAGAGATGAATCCCAAACACATATGAAGAAAAATGACTCCAATTAGAATTGTATCATCTCAAAGATATGAGAGAGAAATCAAACAATAAAATCTTTTCAAACTTGTTCAGAGATTCATAGAATTTTTAGAAGATTACTATTGAAACAAGAATAAAAACAAAGATATCCAATAGTTTTGCATTTATTTCCTAGATGAAAACTTAGTAATATTTTTAACGTCTTTGTTTCCAACTAGTCTGTAAATGTGTCCTGTTTACTTTTCTGTGTTTCAAGAATGCCAGTCTAAAGAAGACAGTCAGTTATGCTCCCAGTTTAAACTCATGTGGTAAAAGGAAGATGGTTGTGCTACAGATTCCATTACTGATTTTCCTTCCACTCAGGCAATCCTTCCACAGCAGAAGAAGCAATTAGCTGTTTCACTAGATAGATATGGATTGTCTCTTCACTAAACACTAATACAATCAGATAGTCAGTCTCTTTCAAGATTATTTTGTCGATTGACAAAGTTAAGTCATCTATCTCAAATATCCAAAATGAAATCTCAAATGTTTAACATTAAATTTCCCATGGCAGCATCCTCTCACTACTTGCACGCAATTGCTCACAAAGAAATAAATGATATTTGTGAACACTATTCTCTTTATCATAACTCCATCATAACTATGTCTGCCTGACCCCTAAACCATTGGCAGGATATGACACAAGGCCAAATATTTAGTGGAGATTAAAAATCCCTTGGCTCCTATGGCATCAGGCAATGAATCTGACCTTTGTGCTTTTAGATGAGGAGCAGATGTTACTCAAGAGGATGAGAACCTACTCAGCTGGGACTGCCGAATACACCATCTATATCTCTCCAGAGGAGTAAGAGTCCACCAATGAGTCTCCTGATATGACACTAAACAATCTGATGGTGAGACTTCAGTAATACTGGAGTTTTGGGGAATGTGGAATACCCCTTTATTGCTATCATTCCCAGGTCCACTCTGGCCTGGAGTGGTAGCACTTGATAGAGTTCTATCTATGAGTCTAATAGAACTAAACTGTGTATTTATGCAAAATGGAAATGGTTGAAATAGAACTATTTTTAAATAGAACTAAACTGTGTACTAATGCTAAACTGAATTATTTGAAATTTAATTTGGCGTTAAATGATCTGAAAAGGGTTGATACACAGTAAAACAAAACAACCAATCAACATCAAGAGGATAACTCCCTGAAGAAAAGATCTTCTGGCTGGAAGTAAATTTGGTGGCTTCATATCTCTGCCTTTTGTTAACTGGATGCAAATGAGATATTTTGACATATTTGTAATTTATAATATTATTCTTCTGGTCCCTTATTTTCTTTCCCAAATTGTAGTTAAACTTTCATCGCATTTTCAGAATGGAATCTATTCAATGTTAAATTGAAAACTATTAAGTTCACAGCATTATTCTGTATTCAATTGAAAATAAACCACGAGGGTTCAAGGGGCAGCCCCTGCCGATAACATACAGAGGGTTAAAGTTTGGACCCCACGCTATGTAATTCCTATTAAATCCAAAATATTTCTTAACAGTTAATTTAGAATTGTATAATTTAAGAGGTTATTTTAAGTAAATCATGAGACCAAAAAAAATTTGGTTTAAAAAGAAACTTTTATGAGGGGGGATTGATAAGTTTTCAGTTCAAGATATAAATTTTAATTAAATTTGTGAATTGTAGCTCAGAAAATTTAAAGATGATAGCTACATTACTTTGTTTTTTCTATCCCAGTTCAAACTTACTCTCAATGATGTTGCAGTCCTGCTTGTTAACGACCTCACCATGAGAACTTCCTACTATATATATATATATATATTCAGACATATATATGCATATACATATAAGTAAAATAAAGTTGGCAACCATAGTCAAGGGCAACCTGAAGACTACCTTTTCTTTAGCAACAACACTGAGGTATAGGGAGGGTGCTACTTCTTTCCCTGGATTGTTCCACTTTACCCTTGATCTGTTCCTTATAATGCTAAGTGTTAAGTCAGGTATGAAGTACTATTTTTTGAGTCTTTGGTATTACTCAACCTAGGATTGAACACGGTCTCCTGGGCCACTAGCAAACATTCTACCCACTAGGTCAATGAGCCGGTATGCACATACATACACATATATACAGATACTCTGTTCAAATTCAAGAGGTGTGTGGGGTTATTCAATCATTGACCCATCACTAGAGGGAGAATTGTTAGATGAATACCTTTCCTTAGTATATTAGCAAAGTGAAATGCAAATAGTCTTGTTCAGGGTATATATATATATATATATATATATATATATATATATATATATATATATATATATATATTACTTTTAAGTTTTTTGGGTTACCAACCCATAATTTAAATATTGAGTGTTGGAAATAAAGAAAAATAGCCTATATGTTATTTATTCAGCAGCCCATATTTTAACCATGACATAGAAAGAGACAACCTTCTTTAGGGTCATCAGCATGTATTCATGGATCTCCTTAGGTGATATGCCCAAATCATTAAAATACTGGAGAGGGAAGTAGAATTTTCAATATGTTAATCCACGGTCTTTTAAGATGAACTGTTTCCAAAGACAAAGATAATTATTGTTTCGACTTTTCCATACCTTACCAGAATTTGCTCAATATAAATATGTATGTACCAATTCTTTTACACAAGATGAATGTGACACAAGGTTTTTAAGCAAAATTTAACTGGGTGCACAGATACTATACTTCCATCCAAGCAGATGTTGCATAGAAATGAACTGAGAAAAAAACAGAAAAAAATATTACTGTCCATTCAATAGATTGGTTATCTAAATTTAAAAATGTCCTGCATTTAGCAAATCTGGCATATATGTATATATATATATATATATATATATATATATATGAAAGAGCCAACAAAATCGTTTTGTAAATAATGCCAATAATATCACAATAAGAACTTCTTTACTTTCTAATTGGAATACACAAAAAAGTAACAAAAACAAGTTTATATGGAAAAGTCTTCATTTTATTCTGCTATATACACTTTTATATAAAGAATCTCCTCAACTACTCCAAAGCTGCAACCACTTACCATCATAAGATAATTCTGTTGCCATGGTGACTCAGAACAGGAGGGCAGATGATTAAGTTCATGACACCAGAGAGGACTCAGTTTAGTGATGAGGGTAGAGATTCATAAAAAGGGACAATACACGTTATTAGGACTAACTTGTGCCATTCTTACTGAGTTCACTGTGGTGTTTACAAAAGGAATGATCATGAAAATAAAATCCATCATTAAATAAATACAAGTGATTCTTTAACTCAATCTGAATCATACAACATGCCATTACATTCATTATTTTTACTGCAAAATCAAAGACCATTTTAAATAGGCAACACACTTTATTATTTACATAAAATATACAAATAAGAAATCTTATGATTTATACAGTCATTTAATCAATCACATTTATATAGCCATCCAATCAACCACATTTATACAGTCATTCAACCAATCACATCTATATAGTCATTCAACCAATCACATTTATACAGTCATTCAATCAATCACATTTATACAGTTATTCAATCAATCACATTTATACAGTTATTCAGTCAATCACATTTATACAGTCATTTAATCAATCACATGAAGATTATTTGTCAAGAACAGATTAAGTTTTTGCTGACATTTACTGGATTTACCTACTGATCCATGCAGTTTGTTTTTTGCTATCAACCAGAAACTTCTGTTTTCTGTTTCTAGCATAAAATCAGTTTATAATTCATAATTTCAATCTTGTGAATGTTTCATCTCAAGCATACCAAATCAAAATTGCTATCATCCAAATCTCTTTTTACAAAAAAAAAAAAATATTTCTTTTTAAAATTATAAGAAATCTTTGCTTCTGTTCATGATATGAGATATCTTTAACCCACTGAACCATTAATTCCTGCCTACTTCAGTACCTAATCTTTGTAATACTAGTAAAATTGATAAGAGCATGTAGCTTAATTTTAGAGTCTGTAAAACAGTTTTATACATAGTATTCTATCTAGTAATGCTCTTTACTCTAAGGAAGGGTAAAATCTAATGGCTGAAGCCTTTGTTTACATATTTCAGCAAATAATAAAAAAGATTTTTGTGTATGTACAAAGATGGATGAAGATAGCAATCATATTCTATCAGACACAAATATTGCAACCAATATCTTTGTATGAAACAAGTATCTACCAGCTGTCACACTAAAAAGAACTACATATCCTAAAACGCTCATTATCCATTTGAGCTACTTTGTCCAAGTGATCAATTGTTGATATGTTACAATGACAGTACTGAAATTGAGAAATTTACTCAAAATATCCTGGGACTGTGTGTCAGCAATTAGTCAGGTCTTAGGGTTCAATGGGTAAAGACCTAATAAATTTCTTAGAGCCTGTCTACTCAGCTTTTTCAGATGTATTATCATTATTATATATTGGTTCAAATGGTTTTATTTCCTCATCTTTGTTATTTTTTATAGCTTAATGTTTCTATCCACAAGCCATTTTGGGTGTCTGTCATATTTTGGAAGATAAGACATTTAAAAGGAGTAGTACACATGCTGTAATCATTCAATCAGTGAGCCAGACACCGATATGAACAGCCACCAATTTAAAAAGAAGCAGACAATAAATTTGAAGATCCAAAAATCCTATTTAAGAATCCTTTAGAATATAATAAAAAAAATTGCTTATGAATTCATCTGGTCCTGGAAGATCTTATGTTCACCAGATGGGTCAGATGTCCTGAATCTCTGTGAGAGGATATATAGGCAGTGTTGAGATACCAATTCCAAGAAATCACAAGTAGAGGCAAAAGATATAGCAGTGTAAAAGAAAGGAAATATATGCCTTTTCAGATCAAAGTTTGCCACTCCAAAATATGACAGCTTCCTGTGGAAGGTTGGAGAGTACAACAATGAGATGTGTTGTAATAAAAACAATAAAGATAAGAAATTAGTTGAAATGAATCAATATACACTGGTTACAATAACTAAGAGAAGGATGAAGATTGTGTTGTGCCAATTTTCCATGTGGGGAGGTTAATCTTACAGGAGGAAGATAAGGGATTTTTGGAATAAAGATTTTTTGCACCGGAGATTATAAAGTGAACTTGATTGTAGGTAAAAATGAGATTTTGAAAATTGATTGTTGCTGAAGATGATGTCAAATGTTATTTTATTTCTTTTACCCAACTATTTTATTTACAAACAGTATACTTGGCATGAATATATATATATATATATATATATATATATATATATATATATGTGTGTGTGTGTGTGTGTGTGTGTGTGTGTGTGTGTGTGTGTTTAATATTTGTTTTGAAAGATGAATAGATCAGGTGAAAGTTAAATTCCTGCATCTACCATATGTTTGTGTGTGCATATATATATGTATATGCACAGAAATATATCTCTATATATCCACATATATATTTCTATGTATGTATAATATATACATAGAAATATATATATATATATATATATATATATATATATATATATATATATGTATATATATATATGTATGCATATATATGTGTATGAGTGATGGTAGGTGAGTAGTTGTTTGAGAGTGAGTATATACATGTTTATTTTTCAAGCACAATGATGTGAAAGTCATGAATGGTTTTTAGTTTTTCATATCTTTCAAGCCAATAATGCATTATTTATGCTGTAAGTTATTTATATTTTATATTTTATCAATATCAATTATATATATATATATATATATATATATATATATATATATATATATATACACTAGAGTGTCCCAAGAGTCATAAATAGTTTTAGAAATTTAAATGTTTTCTTATTAATAACCTATTAGATTATTAATGCAGTATTTTTCAAGAAGAAAAGAAAATAATTTTTTTTTGTAAATTTTATTTAGAAAAATAAGTAAATGCAAATAACTAACCAGTGAAAATGTCCTAAAAATTTCAAACTCTTTTAACTTTTGGGACACCCTCTCTTAATCCATACCCTTGCAATCATATAGATTAATAATATCTTTTGTTCTTAAAAATTTATGTAGTAGAAATATAGAATATGTGTCTCTATGTGTAAGAGAGACTGACAGAGAGGAAGAGAAATATGTGATATAAATGAAGGATTTAAAATTGAATTCAATAATGATCAGGCTATTTGCCAGAAAGTCAACAACTAGTTCACTCGGACCTTATTCATGAAATTACCCTATGTAACAAAATTTTAACTTTTTCTTGCTTCTCTGCAAAAAGTGTTATTTCCCAATAGCTTATATCCAACATAAATTGTAAAAGACAATTTTTTTCTCAAACTTTGCTTTTATGACCTGGCTACGGAAATCTTCAAATTTACCCATTTTCCATAACATCCTTGATAGATTAAGACCTGTGTAACTGGTAAAGAATTTTTTGGAATTTACTAAACATTTTTGTTCATTTTTTTATAACTTTAGTATAGATAGATGTAAATTTTGATTCAAATGTTGTTTTATTCAGACAGTATGTAAATGAAAATGTGCAAACGGGCTCATTGGCCTAGTGGGTAGAGTGTTTACCAATGGTCTGGGAGACTTGAGTTCAGTCCCAGGTTGCGTCATACCAAAGACTTTAAAAATGGTACTTGATACCTCCTTGCTTAGCACTCAGCAATATAAGGTACATATCAAGGGTAAAGTGGAGTAATCCAAGCAAAGGAGTAGCTCCCTCCCCTACACCTCGGTGTAGTAGCTATTGAAAAGGGAGCCTTCTGGTCACTCTTGACTATGGTCACCAACTTTACTTCACTTATATTGAAAATAGATTAATTCTTAAATTTTGTTAACCAGGATGCAAAAACAAAGTTTCAAAGGAATCACGTCCATTTTCAATACTTTTACAATATAAGAAATCGATAATAACATAACCTAGAATGAAATTTGTGTTGCATAATGTTACTTACAAATGTCCTGACAGTTTAAAAATAAATACGTGACCTTAGGTATCTATTGAGTTAGTGTGTGTATGTGGGGTGAGGGTCAAACAGGTAATTTGCTCCATCCTCAGATTAGCAGGCCATCTTCATTCCCCTGTCTCATGCTTTTTTTGCCAAGTATAAGAGGATTTGCAAAGTTAGAACCTGACAGAAACCAAAACTCAAAAGGTCACGATGTACAGTGACAGCTTATGATGAGTTACAAATTAAGCACTCCCAATCTTATGGGTAGGAAACAATTTCATTGTCAAGGCCACGCTGCAATGCTTTGCATTCTACTTTTCACCAATGCCCCAAGGAAAGGCATGAATCCATCTTTTTTTTCTTCAGCAATAGGTGAGTTGTAGGGGAGATAAGATTGCTGCTTATACAAATGGAAAGCCAGTATGGTCAAGTAGTCTAAGAGAAGGGCAACTGAATTGGAAACCAGGAGTTTGAGTCCGTAATGTTACCAATACTAGTCTCAAGCCTGGAGTAGGAAAGAGTATAGTTGGTCATGAAGTGTGATTGATGATATGATTTTAAAAGAGAAATACCAGGGTAATTATAAGAGAGATTGGTCATGATGATGATAGTTTTTTAAAATTATTCTAACCCAAATTCTTGGCCTGTTCCAATTGGCAAATATCATTTGGGTTAAGGAATTTTTCCAAAATGAGCAGAAAGAAATAGTCTGCTGTTAAAGCAAGTTTTTTTTTGCAATTTTTCTTTCGTGTATATTTCAGTCTAATCTTGATCTAATTTTTACGTGCCCAACAGAGACAAATTTTGGCCTTAGAATTAAGAGGGAAATAACAAATGAGCTAATTCACTTGAACTAAGCTCCTGATTTCTATTTTTTAGTTTTTTTCACTTTATAACAAATCAAGTATAACAAAAGATCCAGAAAGAAAGGCTATGGATTAAAAACAAATATCTTCTTTTTTTTAAGATTTTGTTAATTAATGGAGGGTTTTCTACTTAAGGACTCATATAAAAAATATCACTTGAGGAAGGAGGGTATTATACATTAAATTTGTTATGTGTACACATTTTTTATGGATCGGAGATGACATGAGTTATATATATGGAGGGTGACTGGCATATTTCTTCTGATTCTTGTAGAGAAATAAGGTAAGGATTTCTAAATGAAGGACACAGCCCATAACCAGTTTTTTTTAATTGTTTTTTTTTTCATTTTGGTGGGAATGGAGTGAACATTTTTTTTTTCTTTAATGCCATAAAAAATTTAAATACTAGATTTAAGATGGAAGGCATGGCTCATAATTAGGTTTCTGAAAGTGGTTCGGAGATTATTTTCTTTACATAAATAGTTGTATTGCTTTTTTGTTGTCATGGTATTATTTAAGGATTTATAAATTAAAAAAAAATGCTTTCATTAAAAGTAACAATAAGATGGAGTAAAACGAGTAATAAAACAAATATAATAATTAAAACATTTCATTTAAAATAAAATTTCCAATTTCTTAAGACTAAGGAAATAAAAACAAAGAAAATTAAAGAAAAAAAGGATTGAAAAATGTCTACAGATTTGTGCTTCACTTGAAGCTTTTATGGGAAATAAAAGATAAAATATCATCAACAAAAAACAAGCTTTTGGTGTGTGGGATGTGAATTAAAATCTTATGCTGAGCTGTTTTAAATTTTTTGATTTCATGTTGTTTATTCTAATGGTCAAAGAGTGTACTGACCCAGCATTAGAAAAAAAATCAAACTAAAAAACAAAAACAAAAACAAAAATCAAATGATAATATGATAAAGTAAATCTAGTAATAAAATAATTATATTAAGGGTAATGTTTTTACATTTAGAATACCATAATTTACTGGCCTATAAGATACAATAAAAAACAGAATTCTTAATCTTATACACAGTCCACTGCAGTAGTGAGTCTCTGATCACAAAAGCTAAATCTGTTTAGTTAGAAATTCAGTATTAGTAGCAGTTGGGAAAAATATGGATAAAAAAATACTGTATCTTAAAGGCAAACAAATATAGGCCAGCAAGATACTATGAAAGGCTCAGCTCCTCACTACCAACAGGGCTGAGCCTCTTCTGTTTGACGGAAAGATATATATATTTTTGTTTTTATTCATGAAATCCAAGCAAAAACAAAGTTCAAGACCTGGTGTAGGCCTCCAAGATTAGACAGGCAAGATTTTTTAAAATTAATTAATTGATAAAATTTGTGAGGTAGGCATTACCATAATGTGTAATAAGTTTTTTTTCCATCAAATTGAGGAAGCTTATTTTGTTGTATTTTTTCAGGAGTATATATTTCCAAGAGCCCGAACTCTGTCAGGGCAGGATGTAACATGAGATTAAATTTATTTTAGAGACTTTCAGGAATATGGCTTAGTGGTGCCAAAAATAGACTCATTTCATTGGCATTCCATCTTTGGGACACTACAGGGATTGATTCTGACCCTCTCTCTTTTAGAGCAAAAGAGAAAGTGCTGTATGATGGAGTGGTGTTCTGAAGATGAGCCAGATAATTATTCCTGTTGCATGAAATCTTACCTCTGGCAGATAAGTATTCTTTCATAAATAAAATCCAATTAGAAAGGCAACATTTTATTACTGCCTTCAAACAGATGAGAAATTAACAAGAAATGTAATCAAGTCTGTGTTAATTTGGACATGTGTAATATATGCATGTTATTATATGTGTCAAGGGATCTATTTTATGATTATAATTTCAGCCAAATTTTTATTTTGTTTTTTAATGGTCATATGTACAGTTAAGCATGTGTCTGAGATTTTGAGATAAATTGTTGATATACATTTATTTGAAATTTTTTATTGTTGTCATCTTTATTATCTCTTGACATTTTTAAAAATATCATTTTGGCTCATTCA
>OY757908.1:91532869-91595369 GCA_963585895.1 Sepioteuthis lessoniana
AATGCTTTCAAGTATTGCTATGTATCACTAACAATTCAATCAACAAATAATTAATAGTAAATAGAATTATTCATATTTGATATAGATTAGTGAAACCACTTAAGTGTATAAAAAAAAATTAGCTTTGGCTCATTTAAAAATGCTGTTGACAAAATGTTTAGAAATCATATATTTAATATATATGTATAAAAAGGATTTGGTATTCAATAATCGGCAATGGTTGATATACTATAAACCCAAACCAAACCAAACCAAGTATTTAGCTATAGTAAGTATTCCTTGTTACATACTATAGCTTACCACTTGTATAAAGTTATGGTTAACAGAATTAGAACAATCTGTCTCCATGGTTTTCATATCTTATTACTCTGCCAATGTAATGTTATAATAAAATCAACACAATAAAAATCAATTTCAATTTTATTCAAAGCAAATTGTACATAGATTTTGAAATGTAATATAAAGATTCAGTTTGTGGTGTTAGAATGAACTGAAGAGATGAAACAATATCTACTGTAGCAATACACATTTTTTAATAACATTACATATTTTGCCTTGTAAGGGAAGGCTATTCATGGCTGACCATTAAGATATATTAAAATGTGTCAAAAGTATTTTTTGCAGTCCTTTACAACAAAACTTATCTCATATACACATCAAAAGACTATCTATAACTCCAATATATTGCTGGCATCATCACTATATATATGAATAAAATAATGAGAGCACAGTGGCTAATATGCTGAATTGCTGCATCGTGGTTGGTGAGTTCAAACTCCAGTTGTGCTACAATATTCACTTTTGTATTAATACTCTTGGGAAAGGTATGAACCCCCTTATCCTCCCAGTAGTGGGTTAAATAGTATCACTTATGTTCTTCTACAAGGATGGTTTTGGCATTAAATAACTCATGAAGTTTGATACACCATTAAACAAAGAAACCACACCACACCACACCACACTACATCAAAATAATGAGAAGGCAAAAATCTGAGTAATACGGAACCTGAAATTAAGTGTTAAATCCTAAAAAGACTGTATGCATGTAATGCAGGGTCAAAATTGTGTTGATTGTGCTTTGAAAAAAAAGTTTTGTAAAATATGATTCCAAAACAAAATAAATTGCAAAATACATGATCAGATTTGGTATCCAAATGTAAACATCTAAGTAACTCCTTTCAAATTTGTTACTTGATTTGTCTAGATCGAGTAACAAATATTTTTTAATCTAAAAAGAATAAGGTGTGTTTATCACATAACTAGTTTGAGTCACATGATAATTTATCATAACTGGTGACAAGCATTTTCAATCTAAAGTAAAACATATATGCTGCCTGATTAATTCACATCATGTGAAAAATAGTAAAATATTTAGGCAAGAAAAATTGTAATTACATTCATTTTGCAGTTTACCCTAAAAACATTAGGATTTATGAAAGTTAAGTTGTATGAATTTTTTAGCGAGTTTTAGTATATATATATATATATATATATATATATATATAATCAACTGAAAGACAATATTTATATATACATATATATATATATACATATATATATATATATATATATATATATATATATATATATATATATATATCTTGTCCCCCAGTCCATTCATAATATCTGTAAATTTGATGATTGTGTTCATAACCTCATGAAAATTTTAGTCACATATATATGAAGTGAATGAGGTAATCCTTTTAGTTTATATATATATATATATATATAAATATATATATATATATGTATACATTATTGAACAATGCATTCTGTTTAAGGTGTTATAATGCTGGTTACAATTAATGAGATTTTGGAAATTTAGAAAAATTATTTTAAACTGGCCTTAAAGTTAGTGAAGCTATTAGGAAAATTTGTGTAAGAGGAAATGAAACAATAGTTGACTAAACTGTCTAAAACAGGTTTAAGTATATCAAAGGTGATGACCTGTCCTCTGAAATAAAGCCCCGAATGGAAGACCATAAATTGCCAGTTATGAATTTTTAAGATACAAAGTAGAGGAGACCTTAACCACCAGTACTTGAAAAATTTCAAAAGAAATTGGATCATTAAAAGATATCATGTAAACAGCTTTACATAAGTTTTTAAAAAAATACAGGAGATTTTGAGAGATGTTCCATGCACTTTCAGTTGCATAAAAAAGTGAAAACACTATCAATATGCCATAGTTCTCAACAAGTAAATATTATCCATGAATTTATTTTTTTGTTAATTCAACTTTATTCTCTTTTTTTAAAATCCCCAATGATAGATTTATATTCTTTTTCATCTCAACATTGGGAAAATTGGTTCAACTATATTGTTGAGCATTTCAACTCTAGTACATTGGTGACCTATGAACTTTATACACACACAAATATATATATATATATATATATATATATATATATATATATATAAAGAGAGAGAGAGAGAGAGAGAGAGAGAGAGAGAGAGAGAGAGAGAGAGAGAGAGAATTTCATTCCTAAAGTTAGAAGCAAGGAAAAATGGAAGTTATAAGTTAAACCATTTATTGCAGACATGGCTAAATATATTTGGAAAGAAAAAAAGCATATTACTCTCTTTGAGATGAGGTCCAAATAATAGATAGGGAACCCCAGAGGAGAATACTCATAGTGAAGAAAGGTCTTTCTATGTGTTTGACATAAACCAGGCTGGCAGAGAGTTCAATGCTATATATCTATACTTTGAAAAAATGAGATAGGAACTTTTTTAACATGAACATGTTATATCCTAAACGCATGAAATGGTACTCAGAAGATTGAAATATGTGTCAATTTATCTAATATACAAAGCAGCATTTTATTTTAGTCTAACCCAGAAAGTAAAGGAACCAATGTATTTCTAGAACCATCACATCACCTACTGGGGATTCAAAGTAACCATGAGGAAGGTTGAGGAATATAACAAAGACAGTATAGTGGCAAAAGCAACAAGGATGAGAATATTGGCTTGATGATTTAAGTAATGATAATGTCTCATCAAAGAATATGACACTAAACAATCTGATGAGGAGGCTCCAATAATGCTAGAGCATTGGGGAATGCAGAGTACACCATTGCCATTGCTCACAGGTCCACTCTGGCCTGGAGGAGTAGCACCTAATAGGGTCTTATCTGTGGGTCAAATAGAACTGCTTGATATTTAAATTGTGTACTTAGGCAAAAGTGAATTGTTTGAAAGAGAACTGTTTGATCATTCAACTGGATGTAAACAAATGACTGATATTTAGTTGAATTATTTGTGATACCGGACATTGGCCTAGCGGTTAGAGTGTTCGCCAATCGCCCGGAAGACCTGGGTTCAATCCCAGGTCAAGTCATACCAAAGACTCAAAAAATGGTACTTGCTTAACACTCAGCAATATAAGGTACGGATCAAGGGTAAAGTGGAGCAATCCAGGGAAAGGAGTAGCGCCCTCCCCTATACCTTGGTGTAGCAAGCTATCGAAAAGGGAGCCTTCGGGTCACCCTCGACTATGGTTGCCTACTTTACTTTTATTTGTGATACATACTCATCATGAAGAAAGGTCTTTCTATGTGTTTGACATAAGCCAGGCTGGCAGAGAGTTCAATGCTATATATCTATACTATGAAAAAAGAGATAGGAACTTTTTTAACATGAACATGTTATATCCTATTATCATAAAAGGCTAATCATGATGATAGGATCCATTTGTATAAATTTTTATGCATTCATATATAATATTCTGAAGTTATGAATTTATGAAAAAAATAACACACATAACTTTGGGAAAAGGCTTTTAAGGACTTTAAGTCAGTTATTCCTCTATTAAAACCTCAAATATATACAAATACAAAGTATGTATTAACACAATCTCTCCACTATGAGCTGTAGTCCAGTCAGCTGAGACTGTAGAATACACTGACTTCATCTCTGCCAAGGAGTAAGATACCAAACTCCAATGAGTGTCCTAGATATGACACTAAACAATCTGATGGTGAGACTCAAGTATTGCTGGAGCTTTGGAGAATGTGGAATACCCCTTCATTGCTATCACTCCCTGGTCCACTTGGAGTGGTAGCATCTGTTAGGGTCCTATCTATGGGTCAAGTATAACTGTTTGGCATTTAAACTGCATGCAAACAAATGACTTAAGCTCAATTGAATTGTTACAAATAGAACTATTTGATGATTGAACAAATGACTGATGTTTAATTGAATTGTTCATGATATATAGCAATATTTGGAACCATTTAACTTTGTAGACATGCTAAACTGAAGTGTTTGAAATAGAACTGTTTGATCATTGAACTGTGTGTAAACAAATGACTGATTTTTAATAGAATTGTTATTGATACATAGCAATATTTGGAACCATTTAACTCTGTAGACATGCTAAACTAAAGTGTTTGAAATAGAACTGTTTGATCATTTAACTGTGGGTAAACAAATGACTGATGTTTAATTGATTTGTAGTGATAAAAAGCATTAGTTGGAACCATTTAACTGTGTGCAAAAGAATGAGCTCAAGCTCATTTAAAAAGGTTATGAAGAAAATGTGTTTAAAAATCATATACGTATATTCAATATATATGTGTAAAGAGGATTTGGCATTATATAACCTGAAATGGTTGATATGCTATAAAACCAAGCCAAACAAAACCACTATATTGATTGTGTTCTATGGCATATCAACCCTTTTAGGATATTTAATGTTACATCCTGTTAATCCACACACACACACACACACACACACACACACACACACACACACACACACATATATATATATACAAATTTCATTGAATATAACAGACATTTTCTGTCTACATATTTTCTTGATTGATATATTTTCCATAATTGTTTATTTCCCAAGTACTTTCTGCCTGACTTTGGGCCATCATCAGGGGAGGATGTATTATAAAAGTGATGTAACTTTTGCATGTACACTACTACTTTGTAAGAAGAAGAGCATCTGGGCTGTTAATTTAACAGAATTAATTTTCAAACCAGTGCTAGTGTACTTAAATGTCTTTAGCTACTGACACTATTTATAGAAGAATTTTAAAAGTAAACACTACACACTGCAATGGCCCAGATGCTCTTCCCCTGATGCTCATCCCCTGATAATGGCCCAAAGTTGGGCAGAAAGAGCTTGGGAAATAAACAATCATGGAAAATATATCAATCAATTCCCGCTGAATACTATAAAATCAATACGGCAATATGAAAGGATCAATAAGAAAATAAGTAGACAGAAAATGTCTATTATATTCAATGAAATTTGTATTAATGAAGAAATGCAACCAAAATATACACACACACACACACACACACACACATATATATATATATATATATATTAAAGGATTTGTAAATAAATAGTTTGTTGGTAACATTATTTTTAAACAAGAAAGAGTGCATCTGTTTGCACACAGTTAAATGGTTTCAAGTATTGCTATCCAATGCTAATAATTCACCTTAACACCAGACATTTGTTAGCACACATTTAGATGATCTCAAGTTTAGTAAATAATTAGATATTTCTCCTTGAGCCACAAACAGGACATTAACAGGTACTACCACTCCGGCTCAGAGTGAACCTGAGAGTAATGGCAATGGAGAGGTACTCTACATTCCCCAACAATCCTGGATAGGAGCCTCACTATCAGATGGCTTATAAGTCATTTCAGGACACTCATTGGGAAGGGGTGGTCTTACCCCTCTGCAGAGATGCAGTCAGCTTATTCTATAGCCCCAGACATCCGAGCTGATCTCTTTTTAAGTGAAGTTTCATAATTCTATTTATCATTTAAACTAGTATCTGATTTGTTCTTGGGATCAATATGTATATATTCTCTATCTTTCTTGAAGTGTATGGAGTTTTCCTTCTCTTAGACTGGCTGCTGAATCATGTCTAAAGAACCCAGCCTTGCCAAATATTTACCCATAGTTGATGTGGGGAAAGGAGAACAGATAGATTCATGCTTTTCCTTTGGGCATTAGCATGAAATGAAATGCAACAGCCTTGTTCAGGTTTTAAACCTGGGTTGCCAATTCCGTTTCCTAAGACAATAACATTTATGCTAAGTGCATCTTATATAATGTATGCCCTTAAAGTACACCTGTGAGATGTTTTAGGTTGGTTTGATTTGGTTGTCTTTTATGGCATATAAACCCTTGTGGGTTACTTAATCCAAAAATCCTGTTTATGTATTTATGTGTGTGTGTGTGTGTGTGTGTGTGTGTGTGTGTGTGTGTGTGTGTGTGTGTGTGTGTGTCTCTGTGTGTGTGTGTGTGTGTGCAATTAGTAAATGAACTGTTTGTAGATAACATTATTTCTAAATGAGCTAGAGCTCATTTGTTTGCACATAGTTAAATGCTTTTAAGTATTGCTAACACTAATAATTCTAAATGGTTTCAAATAATAATTCTTTTTAATATTAATCATTAGTTTGCACATTGTTAAATGGTTTCAAGTATACTAAATGATTAAATAGTTCTATTTGACCCATAGATAGGACTAAGATAGTTTATTATGCTCACAACTGAAATGTTGTGTAGCAGTAACTTTTATCTTTTCTATAACCTCCTCCACACCCCAAAAAACAAGCAAACCGTATCACACCACTTCAGTTAGTATTGCTGAAACACATGGTAGATTGATTGATTTTAAAGATCTTTCAAACCGTCAAGGGTTATTTGATCCAGGGAACTGGATTCATTGAATGTTCATATTTACATTTTTCATGTAAAGGTTTCAAAAGATATTTCTTTTAACACAGGCTACTGAATATGAATATTTTTTAAAGATCTATTTAACCCCCAAAATGGGACCCTAATAGATATTAGCACTATGGGTCAGGGTGGACCTAAGACTAATGACAATGAAGGGGTACTCTACACTCCTCAGATCTCGAGAACTGGAGTCTCACCATTAAATGCAGTTTAATGTCATAGCCAAGACACCTTTTTTTTTTAAAGGTGGGGTTCTTACCCCTCTGAAGGAGAGAGCATATTCTGAGCCTCTTCAACAGAGAAAACACATGCTAATGTGTATATATGTGTGTGTACCAAAAAAAAAAAATCAAATTGCAACACCTTGAATATAAGCTTCAATTTATTCAAGATTAAAAATGTGAAAAAAGTGTTTTGTAGCTGAAAACTTGTTTTGTCCAATAGTGTTATTGATTTCCCTGTATCTCTTACAGTTTCCATTGAAATAAATGGGAAGGGTTTATTTTCATAGTGTTCACATCATCTTTTGATAACTATAAATTTGAAAATAAGTTGGTATCAAGAATGAATAATGAACAAAAAAAAAAAATGAGCATATTAATGTGTCACCTCTCAGATCATTGGTTGTGTTTTATGACATATCAACCCTTGTTGGTTATTTAACACCAAGTCTTGTATATATATATATATATATATATATATATATATATATATATATATATGTGTGTGTGTGTGTGTGTGTGTGTGTGTGTGTGTGTGTGTGTGTGTGTGTGTTTCATTTAAACATGTTTGATTAAATAATACAGACATTTTGTTTATATAATTTAATTATATATATATATATATATATATATATATATATAGAGAGAGAGAGAGAGAGAGAGAGACACACACACACAGACAGAGATGAAGAGTATATTCTTTGCCAAAATAAATTTATAATGACAATTTAACCATGGTTGAGTTTTCTTCCTGTTAAATAGTATATGCTCAGTATGTGACTTTTCTTATATAAACCAGAAAAGGAATATATAATAATAGCCACACATCGAGCACTCACATAGATTTATATGAAATCCCTCATATATTCTGTACATGAATAATCCATACCCATTGTCTTTGGACATCAACTGGATATTACTGATTAGCATGATGGTTAGATTGTTCGCCAATGGCCTGGGAGACCGGGGTTCAATCCCAGGTCAAATCATACCAAAGACTCAAAAAATGGTACTTGATGCCTCCTTGCTTAACACTCAGCATTATAAGGTATGGATCAAGGGTAAAGTGGAGCAATCCAAGGAAAGAAGTTGCACCCTCCCCTGCACCTTCGTGTAGTAGCTATTGGAAAAGGAGCTTTCGGGTTACCCTTGACTACTGTCGCTAATTTTACTTATATATATATCCCCCATGGGGGTTGAGCACTCTGGCGAAGGAATTGTCGGCCGCCGCTCGCATAATGCAAAGCTCTTCGAAAGAATTGAGCACTCTGGTAGCTGATAGGGTATAAAAATGTAAACAAATGGCTGCTGCTGCTGTTGCTAAATAAATACCTTAAAATTCCCTTAGCCAACGTGGTCTGCTTGTCGGCTGAGAAGTCTGAGATTTAGTCTAACGTAAAGTTGGATGGGTTTTGATTCCGGCTTCGAGTGTCCTACATGTCTAGCCACACTGAAGAGTTCTGATAGAACAAAACAGTCTGTCTGTGGATGACAATATATATATATATATATATATATATATATATATATATATATATATATATATATATATATATGTATTTGTGATACAATGAAACAGTTGCTTTGTGGATGACAATATACATGCTCCCCCCAGTTGGTTGAGCACTCAAGTCAGGTATTGCCAGCTGTCACATATGCATAAATACAAAGCTCTTCTCATGAATTGAGCACTTCTGTAGCTGATAGCATATATGTGAATATATATACTAATATATTCCTTCGCTTACCCTGAGAATGATAATACAACAAAACAGTCTATCTGTGGATGAATTTACATATATATATAGTTTTTAAATGATTAGTTTGTAGGTAAAATTTTTTAAATGAACCAGAGCTCATTTGTTAGCACACAGTTAAATGGATTCAACTATAGCTATCTAATACAAATGGTTTTATTTGCATATAGTTAATGGTCTCAAGTATTGCTATTTAACACAAATAATTCTATTTGTACACAGTAAAATGTGTATTCAGTATAAAATGTCTATCTTGCACTAGTAATTCTATTCAACAGTATTTATTTATTTACACATATGGTTCCAAGTATTGCTATGAAATATTAACAATTCAATTTAACACTTAAGTATAGAAAATGATTAAATATTTCAATTTGACCCTGAGATGGGGCCCAGCAGTTAATATCATCCTGAATCAGAATTGACTTGCAAGTAATGGCAATGAAGAGGTACTCTACATTCCCCAAAGCTCCAGTACTGAAGCTTTACCCTCAGATGCTTTTGTGTCATATCCAGAACACCCATCACTGGAATCTTATCCTTTTGCAAAGATGGTCAACATATTTTACTGCCCAAGCCAAATGAGATTCTTCTCTTAGAGTATGATTAATAAATCTTAGTCTCCAATAAATCTATCACAGATATATTTAATGACATGTTTGATGATCAGGTTTCTCACAGTGCTACAGGTAATGTGTAACCTTGAACTACTTGCTACATGGCTTAATGGACAGTGAATAAACATGCTTACCTCATGAGAAAGGGAGTGAGACCTATCAAAAAGTGAATGAACCCTCTTGTTGCATCAATGATCATCTGACATACTCATACTATGTTGTGAGAAGAGCATCATTAGCATTGAATCTTGATCTAGCCATTCAACTGTGATTTATCCTCCTCCAGCAATCCTTGAACAACTTGTGTCAATAGATCTAGGAAGCTATGTTGAGGGGGTAGGTCTGGTTCTGGGCAACCCTTTACACATCTAAATCCACTCATGCACATGTTGTTCTTTCAAAGGAACTACCATCATCCTTTGGGATATATAGTGCATAATAATAATAACGATAATATTAATAATAAGGATATCAATAATAATAATAATTAATGTGGCCAATTCGACTGGGGCTGCAGAATACACTGACAGCATTTTTGCAGGGGGGTAAAACTTCCCCAATGAGTGTCCTGATATGACACTAAACCATCTGATAGTGAAGGTCCTGTAATGCTAGAGCTTTGGGAAATGTGGAGTATCCCTTTATTGTCATCACTCCCAAGTCCACTCAAATCTGGAGTAGCAGCACCTGATAGAGTCTCTTCAATGGGTCAAATAGAACTAAACTGTACTTATGCTTAACTGAATTACTTGAAATGGAACTATTTTTTGTGTAAACAAAAAATTGTACTTATGCTAAACTGAATTGTTTGAAATAGAACTGTTAATATGTATAAAAATGGATTTGGCATTAAATAACCAACAATGGTTGATATGCCATAAAACTAAACCAAACCAAATGGAAGATGAAGATTAATAACAAGTTACAATGGTATTTATTTTCAAATACTTACAGCAACACTGAGAGAGACTTAATAATTATCAAAAAATCCTCTGGGACTTTGAAATAGAAATGAATCACCGAATTCCAGCCAGAAGACTAGATTTAGCATTAATTAAGAAGAAAAAACAACTCGTCATCTTGTGAATTTTGCTATTCCAGTGGACCACAGAGTGAAAATAAAAGAAAGCGAAAAGAGAGACAAATACCTGGATCTTGCCAGAGAGCTGAAAAAGCTGTGGAGCGTGAAGGTGGTGGTGATACCAATTGTTGTTGGTGCCCTTGGAATGGTCCCCAAAGGCCTGGAAAAGAGATTGGGGGAACTGGAGATCAGAGAAAGACCACAGCACTGTTAAAATCAGCTAGAATACTTAAAAGTGTCATGGAGATCTGAGGAGACTTGCTGTTACCCAGACTTCTGTGAAAAACCACCAATTAAAACTGGTGTGAAAAACTTGTGAGGAGTAAAATAATAAAAGTGATACCACTACCATTACCAGCACCAGCACCAGCAACACCACCACTGTATTTGATAGCATATTTAATATTACAGTATTATGGATTAGGCTTGGTATCTGAATAAACATTAAGCTATCCAATAACTTAAATTTATATACATCAGTTCTTCTTAAGTTTTTTTTTGTAAATAATCCCCCCCAATAAAAACTTATATACCTTCAAGTGCACCCAAATCATAAGCTTATGTAAGTCACTCGCACCTCATAACTGCTAATGTTCCCTTTCTAGAGGGTGTTATGAACTTCATGATGTTTGCAGTTACACTTTTCTTAAGTATTGCATCGATATATGCAGTAGTTTTAAGAGTAAGGTTCATAAATTGATAAAGATTTTTCCAAATTTGAACTAAATGCTCCACTGTGAAATCATTTAAGTCATTGTGCTCTTACAACTCCAAATGAACCCTGGAGGTAGTACAGATCTTTTTTGTGAATCACTAACATGAAGCCAGGAGATAGTTACTTTTAAATATAGTACATTTCTGTAGCATATATATATATATATATATATATATATATATATATATATATATATATTTACTTATAGTATATAAAATTGTAACATTCTGAAAGTCTTTCAATTTACTCAAGATTAAACATATACTCATGAATATGTGCATATATAAGGGATTTGTTAACATTGTTCAGTGCCCGAATGTATTTATATTCACCATGGGAATTAACATACAACATTACTTTTATATGCATACACAAACTGAACAGCATGTTTTTATATCACAAAATAGTAGAATATGTAAAAATTTTATAAGAATATCTACTCATTGCTAGCAAAATTGACATCTCCTCCAGGGTATCCTAATTTTCTCACTCCCTCTCTCATATATATATATATATATATATATATATATATATATATATATATATATATATATATGTTGAAAAGATAAATTTGTAGTGAATCTGACAATAGGATTGAAATATGTGGAAAGTTGGATAAATATTCGGCTTTATTTATCCAACTTTCCACATATATATATAATCATGTACTGAAGCATTACACAGGAAATAAAAATAATTGTAACACCAGCATCAGGGTTTCAAGTCCAATTTCTTATCATGTTGTCGGATATTACACCCAATATATACATGGATGCACTACATGGACACTAACAAAATCAATAGAGAAAAAGTTAGGTGGAAAGTACTTAAGAATGTTGTGTGTAGTTTTGAACAAATCCTGGAAGCAACACCCCCACATAAAAGCTGTTATCTGACCACCTGCCTCCCATTCAAATAAGATGAACAATACATTTGGGACACTGCTAGAGAAGCAAGGACAAACTCATAAGTAATGTTCTCTTATGCATTGGCTGACAAACAAGAAATTACATTAGGTCTGTGTGGACACAGGACACAGCCAAGAAGACTTGCCAAGAGTGATGGATGATAGGGATAAATGTTGAGAGAGAGAGTCAGGGAACTCCTTGCTGTCAGTGCAACTTGATGATGATATATATATATATATATATATATATATATATATATATATATATATATATATATATACCTATTCTTTTATTAAAAGTTCTCTGAAGAAAGAGATAGGCTGGAAACACTGTGTAAGAACTAAATAAATAATTTTTAAAAGAATAAAAATCTCTTAATGTACTTATTCATTTTGAAATATTTACTTTGGACCAGCAAAAAAAAATATTTTTTACACACACACACACACACACACACACGTATATATTATCCCACGTCAAGTCAGCCGATGGTTAGAACCATTCTATTTTTGGATTTTTTTTTCTACAATATCCATGTAATTCAAAATCCAAAAGAGAGCTCAATGTATAATAATAATAGATTGAAATAAGGGTATATATATATATATATATATATATCATCATCATCATCATCATCATATCGCGCTGGTAGCACAGATATCCCTGACCCTCTCTCGCCACTCCTCCCTATCGTTCATCGCCCTAGGTAAGTCTTCAGGACAACATCCCTTATCCTCACATAGCTGCTGAATGTATGTTCGTGCTGGTCGTCCTGCTTTTGCACGGCCTGGTGTGGGGGTCCATAAGAGTACATCACTTATGAGTTCGTCCCTGCTTCTCCAGCAGTGTCCTGCATCTCTGGTTCGTCTAACTTGAATAGTTTTCATGATAGGTGGTAGGTGGCCGTACAGTTGGTGTCTTGTGGGGTGTTGCCGCCAGGACTTGTTTAAGATTGCACGTAGCATTCTTGTGTAATTGCCATCTAGCTTCTTCTCCAGCCATTTTGTTAGCGTCCATGTAGTGCAGCCATATAGCAGTATCGATGTGACCGCTGCCTGGAAGAAACTGCGTTTCATTTTATCGGTTAGGTCTGATTTCCAAATAATCGATAACCTATTGATAGCTGTCCATGCTTTCGCTAACCTCGTTTCGATGTCCTTTTTGGTTGATTCGACGCTGCTTCCTAGGAAAGTGAATTTGTCTACTAGTTTAAGAGGGATTCCTTCTAAAGTGGAGATGCCCCCCGTTTGGTTATAGCTCATATATTCTGTTTTGTGTGCATTAACATAGAGGCCTATGTTTGCAGTAGTGTTTCGGCTTGGTCAGGTGTATTTGCCAGTATTGCTATGTCATCGGCGTAGTCGGCGTCGATAATTGTTGTTGCGGGGTACCTTCTGCTTCTTTTCTTCGTCAGTTCGAAGCCATTATCTTTGATTTTGTCAATCGATGTTCTAAGTACGTAGTCTAGACAAATGATAAAGAGGTACGGAGCCAGCATGTCCCCTTGTAGTACTCCTGCTACAATGTCGAAGTATTCTGTGTCTCCATCTGGTGATCGTACTTTTACTTTAGTGTTTCTATAGAGAATCGTTATTGCCGCTACGGTTTCTTTAGGTATGCCGTACGCTAGTAGGATTTGTTCCATCTTTCCTCTGTGAATGGAATCGAAAGCCTTGGTAAAGTCAACAAAAATTAATTTCGCTTGTAGGTTTTTTGCCCGCACACCTTCAAGGATTCTACGGATGGTTAATATTTGTGAGGTCGTGGATCTATTTCTTCGGAAGCCATTTTGGTTTTTTCTAAGTATGTTGTCGATTTCGGGTTCTATGCGGTTTCGTAGTAGGGCATTGTAGATTTTGGCTGCTATGGATGTAAGTGTTATGCCTCGGTAGTTTTTGGCTAATCCGAGGTCCCCCTTTTTAGGGAAGGGGAGTATGCATCCCTTCATCCATCTATCTATCGGATTTTGATTGTATACTGCTTTGCAGTGTCGGAGCAGTATGTTGTTGAATTGTCTGGTCTTCCATACTTCCGGGGGAATTTCGTCCAGCCCTGCAGCTTTCCTATTTTTAATTTTTCTGAGAACCGAGTCGAGTTCTTCTTGTGTGAACGGTCCTAGTTTAATGTCTAATTGTTTGCTAATTATTCTGGTGATTGGTTCATGTGTTATTTTCGGTGGGTTTCCTAGTAAGTTTTCGAAGTGCTGTTTCCACAGTTTTATTCTTTCTTGTTGGTTTGCTGCTTTCAGTTTTGCTTTGGCTGTGTTCTTTCTTCTACTCACTTGGTTTATTGTTTGCCAGGCTATCCTAGATTGTCTATCTTCCACCGAGTCTCTAATCTTATCTATCTGATTTTGAATGTATTCTGTCTGTTCCTTTATATATATGCCTGCTAATTGATATTGTGCCGTTTTTAGCTTTAAGGCATTTGTGTTTGTTGGGTTTTTTCGATAGTTTTTGGAGGCTGTTTTCACTAGTGCACGTTTTTCTCTCACCGCTAATGTTTCCCAAGGGACTCTATATTTATTTTTGAGTTTTGTTGGAATGTATTTCGCTGCTGCCTCGAGGTGTGCATTGACGAAATTTTCATATTCGTCGTTTGTTGTACTTTTTTTGGTCTTTTCTTGTAGTGTTTCAAATCTGTTTCTTAATTCTAATACGTATTTATCTCTTATATCTCTGTTGTTCAATAGGGCCCAGTCATAGTGTTTGGTGGTCGCTGTTCGTTTGGCGTTTTTTCGTAGGCTTAACCGTATTTTCGCCGTGACTATTCGATGATCGGTGGACACACTCTCAAAAGAGGAGTATGCCTCGCAATTCATTGCACTATTTTTCCATTTCTTGTTTATAAGGACGTAGTCTATCTGAGCTTTAGTATTGTTTGCGTACGTGTATGTCTATAGTTTTCCCTCCCTTTTTTGGTAGTTTGTATTGAGGCATGCTAATCTATTTTTTATCATGAAATCTGTTAGATGTTGCCCATTCCTATTTGACGTATTACAGAAATATTTTATAAAACCTGTTGTTTCTTTTTAATTTTTTTCAAAGAAAACATTCTAAGTATATTTTTAGTGAGACCATTGATTATGATTTACTTAAATATTTACCATAATACCCACTCTCTATTTAATATTACAGTATCATAGGGTTAGTCTTGATACAAATACTGGTAATTTATGTCATTTGGGCAAACATTAGCCAATCAAATACCACAAATTCCCATATAAGAATGATTTCTGAACCATTAAAGTCATCAAAATTGATAAAATTTTATCACAAATATAATAGCTGTACACAAAAGTGCCACACACAATTTTCTTCTTTTTTTTTGCTTTTAGTCTGCTTCTATTTGGGAGGAGTTTCAGAACAATGAAGTTGGCAATCTGTTGTTTAGCTCTTCATTATCTTTTTTGAGTAATTTTTAACCATTGCTGACTTACCCAACTTATCATAACTAATTTGAATTCAAAGTTTTCCTTCTCCTAGAATGGTTGCTCTTGGCTACATAGCCCTGTCTGTCCTACTATTTACCTATAGTTGGGGTTAAGAGATTTATGTCTTTTCCAAGAGCATTAGGATGTGAAAGTGAGATACAATCAGCCTCTTTCTGAATGTGAAATTAGTTCACTAAGTTCATTTTCTTTGATGATATCATTGTACATCCCATTTTTTTCAGTTATTTGCTAAATTTTAATTTGGAATATTCACTGTAAAATAGTCAATCTATGTAATTAATATTCATTAATTAAGTGCATTAACAAGAAAGGATATTTATGTTAAAAATAACATGAATAAGTGCTTTATGGGCTATAGACATACTGAAGAGTTCAGGTGTATTCATGTATGTATGTGTGTACATTTATGAATCTCTGTGTTTGTGTATGTGAAAGGGTAGATTAATGTGTGTTATCTGACGAAGTTATTATATTTACATGGTGATTGTTTTTTCTTCCTTCTTCATATATCATTGGACAGATGGTCTATTGAATAATATATATATATATAGATATATATATATATATATATATATATATATATATATATACTCATACTAATACATAGATAGTATTATATATATATATATATATATATATATATATATATATATATATATATATAAGTGCATCAATCAGTCTGGAGCCTGACATTGTCATTATCTCCATTTTTCATTCAACAATGTTCAGTCTATATGATTGATATTCACTATTGAAGTAACAGTTTTTATATGGAAGGAGATTATGCTGAAAAATAAGTATCTGTTGTGGAAATAAATGTTTTTTTTATGATTAGACAACTGAATAATTGACAAACCATATAACATTTATTATTGTATATTTCATCAAGTTCTTTCCAAAACATTTAATATTCTATATAGATATACATATATATACAAGAGGTGTGATAAAAAAGTATCAAGACAAAAGCTTAAAATTTTTTAGGTTGAAAATTTAAATAAAGAAATGTGAACAGCTAAGAATTGTGTACAAAAAAAACATGATATTTAGATGAGTAGACTTCATTTTTACAAATCAGTGCTAACCTGAAAAAAAAAAGATCATCAAAACAACCTTGACATTTTTTTTATTAACTATTTTTGTCAAAACAGGATTGTGTAGTACTCTCTTTACTCATCAAATCTTGTCTGTGAATTTTTCTTGTTTTCTTAACAGAAGATTAATCTCAAGGGTAAAATTTGAGAATGTGAAGAAGATTAAAAGAAATATGATGGTGGAGCTTCACACCATATAAAAACATTTCAGAAGTGCTTTGCCCAATGAAAAACTCACAGGAACAAGTGAGCTGAATATCAAGGGGACTATTTTGAAAAAATATTAATGTTTCATTCATTGTTCATTTCTGTCTTGGTAAATACAGTTTCAGTCTTGATACTTTTTGAACACACCTTATATTTCCCTTAATTAATATTGATAATTCAATTTGATTTGGAAATATAGTCATCTGCTGCTTTTGTTGAGATTACCAAACCAATCATACAATTAAAACCACTGTCAGTACAACTGCCATAACTCCTACCACTTAATTATCATTACCAACACCACTGCCACTTCCTTCTTTTATAACTAAAGCCATTAGTTCTATTGCTACTAGCACTCCTCATCTTGCCACTTTTCTTACTACCATGATTTTAACTATTTCTTCCTTTCCTTCCTCTGATTATTCATTAAAATTATACTGCTATTAACTCTACAGGCCTTTCCTCCCACCTTATGGGCATCTTTACTTCTTCTACTACCACAACTACTCTTACTTTTCAAACCCAAACATTCATCCTCTTATATTGTTTGCATCTTCCTCATTAGTACTTCTCTTCCTATTCAAACCAATAGAAATGTGACCATAATTAATTCAACCAGGATCACTGACTTTTCCACCACTACCAATTCCACAGGCACTACCCCAGTTACCATTATCAGTAGTCCTGACATTGTTGGCCTTTCACAGTGACCAATGGTGTCAGGACTATCAACTTATTGTATTGAGAGTGAAAATGAAAAGGGAAAAGAGGAAAGAAAGAAGACTTTGGTCTTTCTGATCTGAGTCCAAAGACAGACTATCCAAGCAACCCTCCCATCTGCTTCCCTAATTCTGCCAAATCCTGAGTCATCCTTTCCATTCCAAGAAATGCTTTCTTAGGCCCTTCCCTTCTTTCGTCTTAGAAGACTTTCCAGAATGTCTCCCGCTGGTCGACCTCACCCAAGACCTTTCCATTGTGGCTGTTGCACTGATTGGAATTAGAAAGAGAGATAGAGAGAGAAGGAATAAAGCAAAAGAGATGGTAAGATGAAGAAAAAGAGAGAGAAAAGAAAAAAATATATATACATATATATATATATATATATATAGAGAGAGAGAGAGAATAAAGCAAAAGGGATGCTAAGAATAAGAAAGAAGAAGAGAAAAGAAGAGAGAGAGAAAGAGAGGAGGGAATGAAGCAAAAGGGATACTAAGAAGAAGAAAGAGAGAGGGAAAAGAAAATCGGGAGAGAGAGAGAAAAAGAGAAGGAATAAAGCAAAAAGGGATGCAAAGGAAAAAAAAAGAGAGAAAAGAAAATAGAGAGAGAGAGAGAGAGAGAGAGAGATAAAAGAAATGAGACAGGAAACTGAGAAGCAAAAAAGAAAAAGTAAAACAAAAGTGAAAAAAAGAAATAAGAAATACAGAGAGATAGAGATGTGAAAGTTTGACTGCAAGTAAGGAAGAGAGAAAAAGATATAGAGAAAGAGAAAAGGAGAAAGAAAAGCAAAAAGGAAAAATGGAGATAGAAAGCAAGAAATGGAGGAAAAGCATAAAACAAATAAAAAGAGAAAGAGAGAAAGAAATTAACAAAAGTAAAGCCCAGAGGAAGAAAAAGAAAAAGAAAAAAGAATAAAGAAAATTGAAGAAGAAAGAATATCAAAAGTAAAAGGAATGGAGAAAATGAAAAAGAAAGATAAAGAGAAAGAGTAGAACAAAGACTAAGAGATATAAAGAAAGAAAAGTAAAAGTTTAAATGCTGAAGAGTTTAGTGATAAATAATACCTAATAATATCCATTTTGCTTGGATAATATTCCACTATAAACAAAATCTTGATTTAGAAGAAAATTAACTTTTTATGAAAAATTGATTGAGCTGTACTTATTAATGAGTGATACTATATATGCTTTGATTGATTGACTTTAATGGCATATCAACTTGTCTGGGGTTATTTTATGCTTAAAAATAAGAGAATTGTGTACATTTTACATTTATTTATTTTCTTTTTTTTTGTATAGTTATTTTTTAATAATAATAATAATCCTTAACAAACAATTATAACTTCAAGTAACTATTAAAACAAATCCTTTGCATGTACTTCAATAGTATCAAAAATTTCAATTTGATATGAATAATTTCCAAACAGATCGATATAACCCGTAGATGGGACCCTAACAGATATCACCACTCAGGTTTTGAGATTTATTTCAATGCAGTTTAGTGTCATAAAAAGGATACCTATTTTTTGGAGTGTTTTACACATCTCTAGGGGATACAGTCAGCATATTTTAAGCCTTTTGCCTACAGGGAAGACTATATATGCCATCTTTACAAGATTTGTGCTGGTTGATAATAGTCCTGAAAGATGTCTTAAGTTTCAGTGAAAAATATTGTCCTAATTGTCTGTCATCATGAATGTTAACATTGTACACAAGCTCACTCAGCAATGAGACCATTGCTGACTGTATAATCCCATGGGAGAGTGTTTGTTCTTCCATCTTCTTGCAATGTTTTGCTTTGGTTGCTCTGAAAGCAAAATTTTTACCAAGTGAAAGGGTTTCCTGTCTGGGAGGAATTGGTTTAGTGGGTTTGGTTTAGGTGGAAGAAGGAGCTTAATTTCTGTACTCTCTCTCTCTCTCTCTCTATCAATCTATTTCTCTCTCTGTCCTTCTCTCTTTCTTTCAAATAGAGTTTGACTCCCAGGTAGAGCAAGAGTTATACTAAAGCCAAGAATTTGGATTTATTCCTCACAGGAAAAATTTTGAAAACAGCCCCCCCCTGGCCAAATAAAAAAAAATTCAGATTTTAGAGCAAGTGACTGACTAACTCTGGACAATGAGGATTGGTTACTAAGTTATATCACAGCTGAATCACAGATTGCACTTGAATTAATCTTTTTGAGTAACTAAAATGAATTGATGCTCCCAAGAAGAAAGCTGTCACAAAGCTATTTTTGTTCTTTTTGATCACTTGTATAGAGCACCCAGTGAGGACCAAATGGATTTCACTAGTAATGATCTGTGTCACTAGTATCACTAGTGTATTGACTGTGTCAATAGTGTACTGACTGTCCACTGAAATACTAAGCTACACTAAGTTGGGCATGAAGTTAAAACTGTGGAACACTGATAAGGATGGAACTCACAGTTGTAATAATGGATATAAGTTTCCTATACCTTTGAAGAATGCAGAGCTGTGCCTAAACCTCATCTGCAGTAGTGCTGCGCTTTCATCGTAAGTGTTTTTGAGATGGAGTTGTTAACACCATGTGCTCCAGTGCTATTTTTTCCTTCTCCAAGACCAGTTGACTTTCAAAGTCTAAAGAGCCCAATCTGTCCTACTATTTACTCATAACTGGGGTAGAAAAAGTGAATCCATTCCTTTCTGAAGGATATTTGTGGAAAAGTAAAATGAAAACTGCTTCACCTAAGATTTGAACTTGGTTCATCAAGTCCATTTCCTAAGATGATAACTGTTATTCTATGAACCTTATAGTAATGGATGATTTGATTTGGTTTGGTTTCTTGGCATATCAACCATTATAAATTATCTAATGCCAAATCATTTTTATACATATATATTATATATATGATCTCTAAATACATTTTGTAGATAACATTTTCAAATGAACCTGAGCTCATTTTTTATACAGTTAAATAGTTTCACTTATTTCTATCTAATACGAATAATTCTATTAACTATTAATCATTTGTTTTCATACAATTAAATGTTTTCAAGCATTATGTATCAATAACAATTTAATTAAACATTAGTCATTTACTTACACACGCTGAAATGATTAAACAGTTCAGTTTAGCATAAGTAAACTGTTTAAATGTCTAACAGTTCTATTTGACCCATTGATAGGACCCTATCAGTTGCAACCACTCTGAGTCAGAGTAGACTTGGGAGCGATGACAATGAAAGGGTACTTAGTATTCCCCAAAGCTTCCGTATCAGATTGTTTAGTGTCATATCTAGGACGTTCATTGAGGGAGTCTACCCTCTCTTCAAAGATGCGGTCAGTGTATTCAGCAGCCCCAGCTAACTGGGCCAAGTAATGGATGATGAAATTAGCAGTGTCTCACATGGTGTAATAGCAAGCACACCATTGTTAGTGAGTTCAATTTTCAATGGTGCCCAATACTTCTGGCCTTGTGCTAAACTAAGCTAAGCTTAGTAAATAATAGGGCACCTTGTTTGGGGTAACGGTTAGTAAGCTAAGCTAGCAGACCACTGGGAGTAACTTCAATTTTCACTGGGTGCTCTATACTTTTGGCCTTGTGCCAAACTGAGCTAAGCTCAGTAAATATCAACAATGAAATTAGTTTGCTAACTATAAGAGCATGGTAAGATACTGTTAATGGTATTTATTCAACTTAATTTAGCCTGGCATGAGATCATGATCACAAAATACCTTGTAAGTATTAAACTTGCTACACTAGAGAATTAAATAGTGAATGCAAGCCATCTCAAATCAGAAGCAAAGACAGACCAACAAACACAAGGGAGGAGCAAGAATGTGTTGTAGAATAGTTAGGTATCAAATGGTGCACAGTGTGTGGCTCTTGGACATAATTCATGAAGACATAATTAAGTGAAAATTTATCAGATAATCCATTTGTGGTGAACAATGACTTTGGTTCCCTGTGTGCCTTGCTAGCTATCATAGTTTCCAGTGCCATTTCCTCTCAAGTAGTTACACTTGAAAAGAAAGTAAAAGGGCAGGGAAAAGAGAGAGAAAGTAAAGATAGATAATCAGAGGGTTAGAGCAGAGCCAGAGAGAGAGAGAAAGAGAGAGAGAGAGAGATGTTCTGAGTGCTGCATCCTGACTGTCTCATTCTCGCAAATCTTTCCCGACTTCTCTCCCTTATCGTACCTCTTTGTTAACTTCCCCAGTGCATAAATCACTGTTTATGGCCTCTTCCATCTTCTTGCTATGTTTTGCTTCGGTCGCTCTGAAAGCAAAATTTTTACCAAGTGAAAGGGTTTTCTGGTCTGGGAGGAATTGGTTTAGTGAGAAGAAGGAGCTTCATTTCTCTACTCTCTCTCTCTCTCTCTCTCTCTCTCTCTCTCTCTCTCTCTCTCTCTCTCTCTCCTCCTGGGTTTGACTCCTGGATAGAGCAAGAGTTCTGCTAAAGCCAAGAATTTGGGATTTATTCTTCACAGGAAAATTAAAAAAAAACAGCCCCCAACTAAAAGAACCCCCCCAAAAACTTTAAATTTCAGAGCTAGTGATTTGTAAACTTTTTTTTACTTGTGCACAAAGTACTATTTCAATTATAAATGATATCTATCTATCTATCTATATAAGGGAGGGGTCCCCATGGAATGATATCTAATTAATGTACTGTGGCCTCAAAGTAAGTGAGTTCAAACTTCAGTACCACTACTATATTCGCTTTCAGGCTAATAACCATGGGAAAGGTATGAACCTCCTTATCCCTCACCAGCAAATTGTTAATTAGCTATTCTGCTACAAGAACAGCTTTGGCATTAAATAACCTGCAAAGTTTGATATGCCATTAAACAAAGAAATTAAAACAAACCTATCTGTACACAGATTTATACAGTAAAATGATTTGCTCTTTATGAAAAGAAAAAGACTTTAAAAAAATCTTCTTTAAACTATACTAATATCCTTATTATATCATTATGTTATTATTATTATTATTATTATTATTATTATTATTATTATTATTATTATTATTATTATTCATAGATATAATCAGACTAGTGTCCTTATATTGGTTGTTATTATAGTCTCAATGTTTCAGCTATTGTACCTTCCAGCCTTCTGGGAAATTTCAAACTGAACCCTTTATTTAATTTATAGCAGTAAATTGTTCTCCTGCTTCATGTATTGCCTGCACCGATAACAGAATTAATCAGAGACTGTGGTTGTAAATCAATTGCAGAAATTTACGACAGGATTTTACCACAGAGCACACAGGATTCCTTTGTTTGTCAGCAAATGACTGTTACAGAAAAATGGTGTTTCAATTTGAACCAAGCAAAATACTATCTCAACTAGTCGGAGCACATTTATGAATAATAAAAATTCCACATCTCAAAGATTTTAACAAAATATTAATGTCATTTATAACTTCTATCTCTCACTGAAGGAGTGTGTCCTCAGTAGTGCCCAAACATCAAATTCATATATTGGTCATACAATTTCCACCTTGTCTTGTTGGTTAACTTGTGATTTATTATGTAAAAAGTGATTTTTTTCTCATATGAATGAATAAAGACTGCTGATATCTGTAGTTGCATATAGAAAAATGCTCATGAACAATGTATTATATATTTTGGAAAAACAGGTTTCAGATTTTTTAGGTATTCTTACCCTTCTCTAAAGGAAACAGTCAACAGGGCCTCTCCTAAGGTTTACTTCAGCTTCTGCCATGCTATTGCTACATACTGAGATATATTTTTAATAGATATCAGTCAATATTTCTGAGATGAGGTATTATGTACATTATTTACATTTTTCAGACTATTGTTCTCATCTTTGTCTCCATGTTTATGACAACGTTTCGGCCATATTGTACGGAACTGATAACTGACATCCATTAAAACATAGCACGTGGAACTAGAACAGTGTACCCGGTGAGTGAAATAAAGGGTTAAGTTCAACATTCCAACCACTGGAAGAAGGCTGGAGTGTACAACAGCCGAAATGTGATTAACCTGGCGACAAAGATGAGGACAATAGTATGAAAAATGTAAATAATTTTAATAGAATTGTATAACATTACTGTCAAGCATTTTTCTGCTGATCTTGAAGACCTATAGACTAAATACAAATAATCATCAAAAAATATATTTACTAATACATATTTTCTTATATTAATCTGTATTTAGTTTATAAGTCTTCAAGATCTTTATAATTTTACAGCCTCAAAAGTAAGAATAAATTTAATGGCATCAAATTCTTGGAACTAACTGTTTAACTGAACAGATCACAAGATCTGGATGCTTGGTGTTTAATATGATCTATAATAATACAATGTGACAATATGCAGGAGTTTTTACATCTGGATAAATTATTGAATAAAAGATACCAAATATTTTAATCGGTGCTTACAGTGTCATTTCTTTACAATTAAGTTTTTGTTTGTGATTTGTAATTTACAAGTTCCAGTTTGTTGCATGTGAATTTTGATTGGCGGATTTTAGTAAGCTGCTTTTCTTTTTTGTTTTTATTTTATCCATGCAAGAGAAAATTCTCTATTCCTTCATCTGATAATTTTAGTAGTATGTAGAACTTTAAGTAAGAAAACTTGTTTGTACTTGCAGATTTTTTAACTCAAATTTTTATGTTTTATTACAGCGCTGTTTCAGTTTTGGAACATTAAGAGTTTTTTTTGTGCAATGGATTAATTATTGGATTTACTTGACAGATTTATATATATATATATAAATATATATATATATATATATATATATATATATATATATACTGATATTAGAACTGGGACCAGGTAATGAACTCACAACCTCCAGGTGGTAGTCTGTTAGGATATTTTATTTGACATCTGAACCCTTTTTGACATATATTTTATCTAGGTAAATTATATATATATATATATATATATATATATATATATATATATATATATATATATATATATACACTACTGGCACTGTCAGCTGGAGCTGCAGAATACACTGACTGCATCTCTGCAGAGGGGTAAGACTCCCCCAAGTGTCCCAGATATGACATAAAACAATCTGATGGTGAAGTTCCAGTAATGCTGGAGATTTGGGGAATGTGGAGTACCCTTTATTGTCATCATTTCCAGTTTCACTATGGCCCAGGGTAGTAGCACCTGATAGTGTCCTATCGGTGGGTTAAATAGAACTGTTTGGCATTTTAACTGTGTACTTATGGTAAACTGAATTGTGTGAAATAGAACTATTTGATAATTTAATTCTGTGTGAACAAATGACTGATGTTTAACTGAATTGTTTGTGATACATAGCAATACTTGGAAAACATACTGTGTGCAAACAAATATTTATAGTAAATAGAATTATTTGTATGAGCTTGAGCTTTTTTTTTTTCATACAGTTAAATGGTTTCACTTATTTCTATTTAAAATAAGTGAAACCATTTAACTGTATGAAAAAAAAAAGCTCAAGCTCATTTAAAAATCATGTATTCAATATACATGTATAAAGAGGATTTGGCATTAAATAATCTAGGGCTACCCCCCGGCCTTTTGGCTGGGCTGTCTGGCATTCGTGCTGGATGGGTGCTCGAAACCAAGAGCAGACTCGGGGCCGAATAGGCCCCCAGCTTCGGCTGGGCAACCTTTGGGTGGGCGAGCTGCTTTTTCAGATCCGTTTGCACGCCTTGTATAGCACTAGACCTCACGGTCTAGTTCAAGCTATATGCTGGCATATGTGCCCGGACCTAGATTTAGGTCCATGATACGGCTTGACTCATTAGATCCACATTGCACTTAGTGGGTCAATGACTAGCAGGGTTCCAGTCTCGGCTCGTTCCCGACCTTCCCCTCCCCTTTATCCCCACTTTAATCGGCCTTCAGGCTTTTGACATTGTGTCAAGTCGTGTCTGGTGGGAGGCAGCGACAAATAAATGGCATTAAATAACCTATAATGGTTGATATGCCATAAAACCCAACCAAACCAAATCATATATATCTAATATATATGTATAAAGAGGATTTGGCATTAAATAACCTATAATGGTTGATATGCCATCAAAGCAAATCATATATATTTAATATAATTGTATTATGAGGATTTGGCATTAAATAACCAACAAAGGTGGATATGCCATGAAACCAAACCCACTATATTATATTCTCAAAATAAAAATATAACAAAGATTCCAGAAACATAATATGAATTTTCTAAATAGAAAGTATTACTGGTAAGCCATGTATGAAAAATTAAAGCCAATGCAGGAATTTCACCAACAGTCAGATGGCATATAATAAAAAAATCTTATGAAAGAGGTGAAAAAGATTGTAAGCCTTGTAGAAAAGCTTTACATCTTAGAATACTTGGAGGCCAAAAAAATTACTAAAGTGAGCTTATTTCAATGCTTCAATGCATTTTTGTTCTGTAACTTATTCCAAGACTAGTTTGCATAAACCATTGTAAATATTATACCTTAAAGCATTGAGATAGAAGAGACATAAGGAGTGGAAGAAGGAGGACAAAGGTGACAATCACATCATTTTCGTGTTTACACCTCACTCTTCCCCAGATGAAGCAATAATATAAATCACGGACTCAGAGTACTGCAAGCCATCTGATGATCATGTGGACACCACACAAGTTATGGTTGGTTTCGTTGGTTGGTTTCTTTGTTTAATGGCATATCAAACTATGTAGGTTTTTTAACACCAAAGCCACTCTTCTAGAACTGTAGTGGTACAATTTAACCCATAGATGGGAGGATAACGGGGTTCATATCTTTCCCAACGGTATTTGCACGAAAGGGAACATAATAGAGCGACTGGAGCACAAACTCTCTAACTATTATTCAGCTTTAACAATTACATCACGAGGACACCCCACGAATTATGGGTAATATATAAACTGGCAGATATTCTTTAGGATATATATATATATATATATATATATATATATATATATATATATACAACAATTCACTTTGTTGGTATGTGTCGAACCAAGTGCAATATAATATGGAGAGGGCTCAATATCTAGGATAGAGCTATTATATAAAACCCAGGGTTGCAGTCTATATTCCATGAATTAAATATATATATCTAATATATATTTATTTATTATATATTTATATATATATATGTATGCAGATCTGTCAAAAAGTTCTAAGCCTCACCTAGAAAAAAGAGTATGGAGGAACATTTTTATTGTGGCAACATGCTGCTACCACTTCTTATAAAATTAGAAAAATCTAAATTAGTTTTTCGAGTTTTATAAGAAATGGAATTGAGTGGCCATAACAGAAATGTTCAGCTCTTCTTTCGAATTGAGGCTTAGAACTTTTTGAACAACCCTTATATATATATATATATATATATATATATATATATATATATATATATATTTTAATTTTTTTCATCATACAACATGTGAAAGCATGTGCAATACCCTGCCCTTATCAGCCACAAACCAGGGTTCAGCTGTACTCTTCTTTCTAAGTGAGGCTTAGAACCTTTTGAACTACCCTTATATATATATATATATATATATATAGACGTGATGCATTCAATAAGTTTCCCAAATTTTTTGTGCAGGCATTTAAATTGTTGTAGACTCTTGAAAATTCAGTATGAGATGACTGACCAATTTTTATGATTTCAGGTTTAAATGAACAGTTACAGCAGCAATTGGAATGCACCCTACTAAAGCCTGATTGTCACAGCTAGTGACTTTCAAAAATGCAATCTGACACTTCAGAAGAATGATATGCAATAAAATTTTGTTTTAAACTTGGAAAAAATGCCACAGAAATGTATGGAATGCTTCAGACTGCTTTTCGACCATCTTGCATCAATCGAGCATTAGTTATTGAGTGGCAGGGAGTCTGTGAGGGATGATGAGAGGTGTGGGAGGAGTAAGGAAGTCAATACACCAGAGTTGATTGGCCAAAGAGTTAGGGTTAGGGTTACTATGTTGAGGTTTTAAGGGAGTTCAGCAAGAGATTCCGTTGGAAGAGGCCAGCACTCTTGAAATCAGGTCAGTGGTATTTCCAGCAGAACAATGCACCAGTCCACAACTCCATCCTTGTTGCAGACTATTTGACCAAGATGGGCATCAAGACAGTTCCTCAGCCTCCCTATAGTCAAGACCTTGCTCCCTGTGACTTTTGCTTATTCCCAAAGCTCAGAGGCTGTCATTATGAGACAATTGAGGAGATGAAAGAGGCTTTGACGAAGGTCATTGACATGCTCACACAAGAGGACTTTGATGGGGCCTTCCAGAAGTTGTTGGAATGGTACAAGAAGTGCATTGCAGCCGGAGGAGATTACTTCTTAGGGGACTAGAGTTTCATGTGTGTACTATCAATAAAAGTGCCCATATGAAAAAAGTCTAGAAACTTATTTAATGATCCTCATATATATATATATATATATATATATATATATATATGTCAAGTGACCAAAAATCACAACAGATTAATTAGAAAATCAGTTGTTATAAAAACATGTGGCATTATTTGAGTAAACAGAAAAAAGGATAGAGACTGAGAACTGGTAAACAAGTATGATAATGTAGATACTAAAATCTGATTACTTTATGGATTAATCTTCCTCAGTCTAATGTGTCTTTATGGACAACACCCTTGCAGATTTTTAAAAATTGGAAAAATTAAAGAAAAAAAAAAACTAAGAATATTTTGTGCATCTTTTTATAATATTGACAAATTTTTTTCTCATTCCTTGTTTGGGCAACATGCCCACAGGAAGTCTTTTGAAAAAGTCCCAGACTTGTGCATGATGACCTTTTGCACATATGCTCACTGCATATTTAGTTGTTGCATCTTGAAGGTCAAGACATTACTTAATATCCAGAATCGTCAAAACCATCCCAAACTTTTTCTATAGATTCTTCTTCCACTTTCCCCTCAAATTCAATAACGCTTTTTTTGTATCGGTAAATATACACATAAATCAATATGTTTATATTTATAAGGCATGAATCAATTTTTACTTGTGCTTTGTGAACTTGTCACTAGAAAAGCATGCTATGATGACTGACAGAGAAAACAGTGAGCATTTGGGCAAACCACTCTCCAATAACTATCTTACCTACACAGACATTAGCAATAGTAAAAAGTCTTTATTCTAGTCAAAATTGATTGAAGCAAGTCATATGTATTTACACACACACACACACACACACATACATATACATACATATATATATATATATATATATATATATATAAAGAAATGAATAATGGAGATTAATCTGATAATATATAGAGAAAAATTGATAACAAGGTAATCCAAGTTGAAGGAAAGGTTTATTGAGAAGCAAAAAATGATGTCACCTACAAACTATTCAATTAAAAATCGTGTATAACATATATATACATGGATAAACAAGATTTGCCATAAATAACCAGTTCTATTTCAAACAATTCAGTTTAGCCAAAGCATGCTGTTTAGTTCTTTTTGATCCTTGCCCAGTCAGCTGGGGCTGTAGAATATACTGACTGCACCTCTGCAGAAGGGTAAGACCCCCCACCACTAACGAGTGTCCTGGATATGACACTAAACAATCTGATGGTGAGGTTCCAGCAGTGCTGGAGCTTTGGGGAATGCAGAGTACTCCTTCATTGCCATCGCTCCCAGGTCCACTCTGGCCCGGAGTGGTAGCACCTGATAGGGCCCTATCTATGGGTTAAATAGAACTAACAGCATACTTATGCTAAAATGAATTGTTTGAGTACACCGAATAGCTTGAAATAGAAATGTTTTTGACAATTAAACCGTACTTACATTTAAACTGCGTGCTTATGCTTAACTGAATTATTTCAAATAGAACTGTTTTTCAACATCAAAACTGTATTTACACTTAACTGAATTATTACATATAACTACTTGAATAGTTTGAAATGGAAATGTTTTTGACAATTAAACTGTGTACTTATGCTAAACTGAATTATTTAGAACGAATTATTTACATAAAGGTGGATTTGGCATTGAATAACCTACAAAGATTGATATGCCATAAACCCCAACAAACCAAACCAAACCAAACCAAACCATCTATTTGATCCATATATAGGACCCTATCAGGTACTACTGCTCTGGACCTGAGTGGACCTGGGAGCAATGGCAATAAATACCTTTTATTTACCAATTCTCCAGCATTACTGGAGCCTCATCATCAGATTGTTTATAGTCATATCCGGGACTCCTCTACAGAAATGCAGTCAGTGTATTCTGCAGCCCCAACTGACTGGGCCAGTGCATCTTTTTATATACATGTAGATATAGCTGTTTTAGTTTTTCAAAAATTTCTCTACTTTGCTCAATTGTACATTTCATTGAACACAGACATTTAATTAGTGCAAAATTGCTGAATATTGTACAAATTTGATAAAATAGTGCAAAACAAGATAAAAATTTAAAAAAAAGGAAAATTGTGCAAACTTTGTGTAGAGCAAATATATATAATGTAAAGGCTTCAAATTCTATTAGCCCATCAGCCTCTTAAGACCTAAATCTGGCCCTGAATGTGTATATATATATATATATATATATATATATATATATATGTGTGTGTGTGTGTGTGTGTGTGTGTGTGTGTGTGTGTGTGTGTGTGTTGGAGATTGCTCACTATATAAAAAACAAAAACAAATTTGTCTCAGGTTCTATCAGCCTATATCTAAATGAATGTAAAACCAGTTTCACTAAATGATTGTTTAGTTTCTTTATTTAACAGCATATCAATCTTCATGGGTTATTTGATGTCAGAGTCATCTTTAGAGGATAGTAGTGGTACAATTTAACCCATTGTTGGGTTCATACCTTTCCCAAGGGTAATAGTTTGAAAGTTAATATGATAACGTGATTATAGCTTGAACACATCTACTATGATGTTGCAGCTTGGCTCATTAGCCTCTGCACTGCAGGGACTCACTCCTTGTTTTATTTCATGATTTCCTGGCCAGGTTGACTCAATTCATAAAATTTTCTACTTTATAATTTCTTAAAATAAATGATGACCCTGATATGATTCAATATCTGTACAGAATATGATTCTATTTGGCTTATACATTTTAATTGAAAAAGTGAAAAAGATTTAAAAAAAAGGAAAGAAAACAATGTACCAAGTGAATTCTATAAACCAAATTCACTTGAGTAAGGCTGAGAAACATATTGGCAGAAATATGGAGCTTTAATGCTATAAAGATAAAGAAAACAGTTTAAGAATTCAATTTAGGTCCCATAATTAGCAATGGCAAGAAAATGAAGTTTTACCATGATGTTCCTAACTTAGTATCCAAATACAACTAATATTGAGTATTTTCTAAATATACCTTTGATTGAAAAAATGCCTATCAAACATCTGATCAATCAAGACTGTTTAATTCCAAAATGGATGTTCTCATATTGAATCGCTGCAGAGAACATGGAGTTCAGTTCTATGTTCTTTACAGGGGGCCATCTCTCTGTATGATGTTTTAAGGTTACTGTTTTTTTATTGGCTACTATTTTTAGCCCCATGTCATTAGTTCTGACCTGTGTGTTCTTTATTCTCATTCTGAATGAATGTTGCTCGTTCATCTCTTGCTTCAGTTACTTTATTACTTGTCCTGACCAATAGATCTTTTTTACAATCATTAATTAAGTCTGTTTTTTCCCTTCTCACTTTTTCACTGTCATTTTTCTCTTTACTTCTTTTAGATTGTTATTTTTCTTTACCCACTTCTTTTCTTCTACCCTCTTTTTTTACTTCTTTCCTTCTCTTTACTTGATCCTTCATTTTTTCCTTCATTCTTTATTTCAGCAATTTTTTATAATTTTTTCTTCCTCCTTTCTCTTTATTTCTTGCTTCTTTTATCTTTCTGCAGAGTACTAAATTTTTATCTACTTTTTTTAGACTTCTTCCCTTTTTTCCTTACTTTTTCTTTATCTAGCTTCTTATTTTCCTGGTCATTTTTCATTTACTTTATCTTCCTTCAGGGAACTAATTTTTTTTACAATTTTTCTTTCTTTTTTCTTCCATCTTTTTTATCATTCTTTCTTGAATTTCTTTATTCATATTCCTCTTTTTTATTTCTTCTTTTATCTTCATTCAGTATACTAGTTACATACTATTTACATACAATTTTTTTCCTTCCTTGACCTTTTCATACTTCTTCTTTATTTCTTCATTTTCTAGATTTTACTTCTTTCTTTAATTTTCATTTATTTTTGTCAAGGTACTTCCTTCTGACACTTTTTTCTTTCTTACTTTCCCTGAACCTTCTTCATTTTTTTTTTCATTTTCAAATTTTCTTATTCCTTGACTTTTTCCTTTCTTCCTCTTTTTATCTTTCTTCAAGATTCCTTACTTTTGTTCCTTGAACATTTTATTTGATTTCTTTTTACTTTTTTGTTTCCTTCCTCTAATTCTTTATCACTTCTCTCTCTCTCTTTCTCTCTCTCTCAACTCCTCATCCTACAACTCTATCCCTCTTTTCTGTTCCTTACCTCTAACTTCTACTTTTCCTCTTCTCTACCAGCCATTCAACTCACTATTTGTAATCCTTTAAGTCAACTTCCTTTTCCTTCTTTCTCCTCAAAAGTAAATTACTCCATTACTCTCTTAATTCTACTTTTTTTTTTTTTTTGTTAATTTCTCTAACTCACCCTACCAAGTTTTACATCCTGCTACCATCTCTCATTCACTCACATTTCTTTTTATTTCCTTTTTGACTAATCCATTACAAAATCCTTCCTTTTTTAATTCATCTTCTTGCTGGCTACCCAATTTTATTACTTCTCCTCCTCCTACTCTCTCTCTCTCTCTCTCATTCTATGTCTTTTGTTACATCTCTATCTCTGAAATCTCTCCCAACTTCATTTTTTTAACATTCTTCATTCTGTAATTTTTCATCCCTCAACTTGATTTCCAGCTACTTCAAATTCTTATACAACCCTTTTCTACTCCTCTCTAATTTCTTCTATCCTCATTCCTCTTTTTTATATCTCTCAGCTTCATTCTTTTTAAAACAGTTTCTTCCTCTTCCCTTTTTTTTTATATTCCCTCCTCCTATTCTCACTCTTTACTTCCACATATCTTCATTGCTACCACTATTACTCCTTCCATCTCTTTCCATCTATTCTCCCACTCACGTATTAATTTTGCTTTTGCATTTTGCTTCATTCCTTCCTTTCCACTTTACTGTGAATGTTATTTAATTTCTTGGATTTTTTTTCTGACTTTTTTCTTTTTTTTTTTGACCCCCATCATATTTTCTCCTGAAACATCAGTTCCTTTTTCTGGCCTTTCAATTTGCCATGGTTCCCCTAGATTTTTTTTAACCCACCCTAATTTTTATTATATTTTTTACTTCTGCTGTCCCTTACTTTTTTCTCCTTGGATTTCCCTACCTGATTTCTTTTTTACCCAACCAATTTGTCCTTTCAATTTTTCTTCCCAGGCTTCCAATACTTTATACATTCATATATATATATATATATATATATATATATATATATATATATATATATATATATATATCCTTCATATATATATATATATATATATATATATATATATATATATATATATATATATATCCTTCATTTTCTTTCCTTACCCATTTTTCTGAATTTTTTTGCTTATTTTCTTCTCCAAATGTTTGAATACACATCCACATATATCCACACACAGCACAAACATACATAGTTGGACACATGCACACACACTCATACATTGGTATACATATGCACACATATATATATTTGGACATGCATACATGCATACCCATATTTTAGCGTCATGCACACATAAATATATTTGAAAACACACACACACACACACACACACACACACACACACACACACACACACACACACACACACACACACACACACACACATGTAGATGAGCTTGCTCGTATACTCTCATATATATTTCCATTCATAAATAGATTCCTATATATCTTTATAAACATTTGCATATATTTAGATATACATATTTACACACATACATATTTGCAAACACACACATACATATATAGGTATGTTTGCAAACATATGCACTCACATTTAAACACTAATATCAGTATGCATGTAAACACATATACACACACTCATACATACATGGGGTTAATAGAAAAATAATTTGTATGTTATATTTAGATATGTACAATCACACATGCCAGAACTTACATAGACACAGGTATTCATACATATATTTGTACACATAGAATGTTTAGATATGCACACACATACACACACACCCTCATATATATCTTTTCATTATCTTTTTTCCTTTATTTATTTTTTCATTCATTTAGATTTTATCTTTTTTACCTACATAATATGTGCCTCTTCCTGTCCTTTTTCCTAACCATTTTGCATCTACTGAGCATTGGTTCCATTTTCTATTTTCAGTTGTGGACATTCAAGGTGACAGACCATTTAACCAGAAACGAGGACCCAAAAACATGGCCAGGCATTTTACTGGCTAAAATGAATTGACTTCCCAAACTAGACTTCAGGAAAATTAACAAAGGCCATATTGGGGTTAACACAGGAAAAAAATATCTAAGATTTTTTTGCTAGTTTCATATTCAGATTGGTATTTCCAGCTCTTTTTTTATTGATGTTAATAAACTAATGGAATTGCAACCTTTCAACAGAAGCTTGTTTCAAGGATGTTAATATGTGACAAGAAAAATAAGATATAAAGAGATTTTATAAAACTTTCAAATATATTTGAGAATTTGAAACTAATGCCTCCTTTCTATTCCCATGGAAACTACAACAGATACAGAGAGACAATAACATTATTGGATTGAGCAAGTCTTTAGCTTCAAAACACTATTTTTCTACATTAGCTATGCCTTTTTGTAAATGATAAACAATAATCTGCAAGCTGCAATCATTAGACTGATTGATTTTAATGCCATGTCAACCTGTCTTAGGTTATTTTATGCCTAGAGGTCAGGGAGTTGCATATGCTGTTCATTCATATTTACATTTTCTATGTAATTGTTTCTTAAGGTGGTTTTTTTTCATATGGTCCTCTCAAATACAAATAATGTTTAAACAGATTTAAAATATACATAGATGGGACCCTAACAGATATACCTCTCCAGGTCAGAGTGGACAAGGGAGTAATGGCAATGAAAGGATATTCTACACTCCCAAAATCTTCAGAACTGGATACTTTCCATCAAATGCCATTTAATGTTATACCTAGGATGCTCTTCTTTGGATGGCAGGGAGTTTTATGCTTCTGCAGGAGATAGAGTCAAGGTATTCTAAGCCTCACTAACAGGATAAACTCTTATAAGAGTTTTCCTTGAAAAGTAATGCTTCCTATTTCATTATATTGGTCTACAGCATTAGAAGTGGATATTGGTTGTATAGAAATTGAGGAAAACATCTTTGTACTAATATGCCATATTTCCTGCCTTGTTACAAACAGTGCCTTAGAGACAATCTGAAAAAAATTACATGTCATGGAGAAAAAATTGCATTGACTGACATTCATCAGTGCTTGCTGGAGACCAAACAGTGCACAAGAGCACGGTTAGGCAGTGGGTAATACATTTTGATAGTGATAATAAAATATATTTAACATAACTGCCTACCTACAAGATAAAGCATCCCACAGTAAGTTAATCTGCACAAATTCAGCCTCTAAAAGCTGGACTATAGAGACATTTTCAAGACTCTATCATCTTTGTTGTTCTAAGAAAGTAGATTGCCTCTGTTGGTGGAGATCTTTATGAATGTGACATGCGCTTCTTGCTTATCACTGATAAACATTCAAAGCCAATAATGGTGACTATGTGAAAAAAGTTTTTTGTAGCAGAAAACTTGCCCTATCCAACAGTTTAATTGTTCTTCCAGTATCTTTTGTAGTTTTCATAATAATGATGAAGAGGAATTACTTTCAGTGTGTCTCTTGTAGATTACAGTTTATCTACTTTTTATCTGAAAAATATTTCATCAATCATATCTATAATGACCATGTTTTATTTAAGTAATTTAATCAACTTACAATTACTTAAGTATAGAATAGTAAATGTTTATGAATATAATTCTTTGTTTAATTGTATTTATTCTTTCTAATTTTAATGCACTTTTCTAGTAAAATTATTTACAATGTATTTCTATAATAAAATATAAAGTGTATCAAAATAGAAGCCTTAAACTTATCAAATTTAAAAAATTGAAATTTAAAAGAAGATGTGCCTACCTGAGCAACTTATAAAACAAAGTGTTGTTATTTAGGTTACTGTCTAGATAAAGTCTAGATTAGTCAGTGTCAATTTTAGATACTTTTTGATCAGCAGTCTTTAGTGCAGACCAAAGGATAAGAAAGTTGATGACAATGCACAAGGCTTTACATCCAAGGGATGGCATAGACAGAATCAATGTGTTGAGAAAAGAAGTCTTTAAAGGAATTGCCAGCACTAAGGATTGCATGTACACAAAGACCCGAGGACTACATTAAAAAGAGCAAAGAAACATTAATTGCAGCAACTAATTACAGCATTGGCAAAAAACTATGCACAAAAAACTATCAAATATGAGAAAACAGAAATGGAAAGAAAAACAATTGTATGGAAATTTCAAACAACTTGTTAAGGTTGCAAATGAGAAGACAAGAACATGGCTAAGAAAGGGAGATCTAAAGAGAGAAACTGAATCTCTTCTAATAGCATCATAAAATGATGCCATGAGGAAGAATTATATTAAAGTGTAAATCAGTTAGAGGCAATAGAATAGCAAGGATAGGTTATGTGGAAAAAAAGATGAAACAACTCAGACTCCATTGAAAGACCACCAGCTAACATTTGTGAGAAAAATTTGCAAGGAGTAAAATAATTATGATAATAATAGTCCTTGATATACAATTATAGCTTCAAATAACTATTCTTCATGTAAATAATTTTTACACTGTTATCATTATTCCTATCTAATAATAACAATTTTCAAGTAGAGGACCATAACATCTACTTCCACTCAGAGACAAAATGTGTTAGGTAGAAATGGTTATGAAGGAATACTCTACAATCCTCAGAGCTCCAAAACTGAAGTCTTATCTCTGGATACTTCTTAAATGTCAAGAGGACAATTTTGAGGAAAATTATGCTTCCTTCATAGTTCATTTCTGTTTTGTTAATTTCTGTTTAGGTTGAATACATTTTTTTAACACATCTTGTATATAAGCAGATAACCATTCTAATTGTTAGATATTAAAACTGATTCACTCTTGGTCTGAAATTCTACTCATAAGGCAGTTATACATAGAACAAGGAAATAGCATTGAAATGCCTAATCAGCAAAAGACAATAAGGCCAAAAAGTATGCCAAGGAGAACCAATCAAAGACAAATTAATCCCGGCTGGAAATCAAAATAGCATAACCCAAAATTCAAGACCCTGGGAGATTTGAAGCATATAACTAATTGCATCAGCATTTCTTGGTATGCAACTGAAGAAATCAATTAATATGAGCAAGAAGAGTAATTATTGCCAAATGCTAAAGTCTGTTACACGGAGTGCTTGGACTTTGTAAATTATTGAAAAGCTTCCATATTTTAATTAAAAACAGATACTGAAGATGGCAAGGTGGAAGGATATGAAGCAATTTTATTTCTTTATTCGTTTTACTGGAAATTGGAATTGCTGCCTTTTAATATATTATTTCTGAGAATGTGAAATTAATTAAAGTGAAGAAATATTTAAAAATGTTGGAAAAATGAAAGTATTTAATTGGAGTGCAGGTGTGCATATGCCGGAATATATGCAAAGTGTAAGTGTATGTGTGCATGATAATGAATGTTTGTCTGCATATATATTTGCCAATATGTGAGGGAATATGTCTATGAATAAATATATGTGCACATATATGTACATATACTGTGCATATAGACACACTAAGATGCATACAACGATAAACAAAGTGTTGGATTTATTTCTAGTTTTTCCCAGATATACATACATACATACATACATATATATATATATGAATATATTTAAAATCATGGTGACTCTTTCTCCTCCTTCTATCAGGCAATTGTGTGCTCCAAATGAAACTCTGAATAATGGACTCAACAGAAACAATTTCTATATTTTAGATTTTAAACCTGCTCTGCTATAGTAGTATTGATCACTTTTTATACAACTTTCGTTACTTGTATCTAAGTGGTAGAGTATTTGCCAATGGTCTGGGAGACCTGGGTTTAATCCAACGTCATGTCATGCCAAAGACTTTAAAAATGGTACTTGATATCAACCTGCTTAACACTCAGCAATATAAGGTATGTATCAAGGGTAAAGTGGAGCAATCCAGGGAAAGGAGTAGCACCCTCCCCTACACTTCGGTGTAGTAGTTATTGAAAAGGGAAACTTCTGGTCACCCTCAATTCCAGTTGCCAACTCTACTTTACTTATATATAAAATAAATAAATAGATAGATAAGCACACACACATACACACACACACACACAAATATATCATCATCATCATCATGTCATGCTGCCAGCATGAATTTCCCTAATCCTCTCTTGCCACTCATCTCTCCATCACTCCCAGCAGGTCTTCAAGGCTACATTCTGTATCGGCACAGAGCTGTTGTATATAGGTTCTAGCTGGTCCTCCTGCCTTTGCTCATCCATGTGAAGGGGTCCATAGGAGTATATCACTTATGAGTTCAACCTTACACCTCCAGCAGTGTTCTCCATATCTGGTTCATCTAAGTTGGATAGTCTTCATGATGGGTGGTAGGTATTTGCCAGAAGCACTGTGTCATTGGCGTATTCTGCATCTGTAATTGTGCTGGGTAACTTCTGCTTCTTTCCTTTGTGAGCTGGAAGCTGTTATCTTTTATTTTATCAACAAAGATTCTAAGTATGTAGTCAAGGCAAATGATAAAGAGGTATGTGGCTAATGTGTCTCCTTGCAGCACTCCAGCTACAATGTTGAAGTAGTTTGTATCTCCATCCAGGGCATGGACTTTTAATTTCATGTTTTTATATAGCATCATTATGGTTGCAATGGCTTTTTTGGGTAGGCCATATGCGAGTAGCATTTGCTCCATCTTTTCTCTGTGTATGCAGCCAAAGGCCTTGGAGAAGTTGATTAATATTGTTGCCTCAACGTTTTTTGCATGTACACCTTCTAGAATTCGACGGATAGTCAAAATTTGTGATGTTGTGGATTGATTTCGCCGAAAGCCATTTAGGTTCTTCCTAAGTATCTTCTCAATTTTGGGTTCTATGTGGTTGTGTAGTAGAGCATTGTAGATCTTGGATGCTATGGATGTAAGGGTTATACCTCGGCTATTCCGAGGTCACCCTTCTTAGGGAAGGGTAGGATGCATCCCTTTGACCATTTGTCTATTGTATTTTGGTTATGTATGGCATTACAGTGTCTGAGCAGTATGTTGTTGAATTCTCTGGTCTTCCATACTTCTAGGGGTATTTCATCAACTCCTGCTGCTTTCCAATTTTTGATTTTTCTTAGTACTGAGTCCTAGTTTGATGTCTAATTGATCACTAATAATTTTCATAACTGGTTCATGCATAACTTTCAGAGGTTTTCAGAGTAAATTCTCGAAATGTTGTTTCCACAGGTGTATTTGTTCTTTTTGACTGATAGCTTTCAGTTTAGTTTTTGCTGTTCTCTTCTTTCTGCTCTCTTTGTTTACCGTTTGCCATGCTATTCTAGATTGTCTATCTTCAACTGTGTCTCTAATCTTATTGATCTGATTTTGTATGTATTCTGTTTGTTCTTTTAGGTATACATTAGCTAATTCATTTTATGCCTTTTTAAGTTTCAGAGCATTGATATTGGTTGGGTTCCTCCTATTGCATTTGGAGGCAGTTTTCATATCTGCCCACTTTTTTCTAACTGCTAATGTCTCCCATGGGACTCTGAATGTCACTATTTTAAAAAATAAATTGCTGCTTTCTTTTTAATCTATTTTACTTAAGGGATATTATATTCTATACTTAATTCAAAGTAATTTCTAAAAGTCAAAATAAATATGATTTAAAAGAAAATCTTCTTCACCATTTTTATTCAATAGTTGTTTAATTTTTGAAATGGTAAGTGACTATTACAGTACCTTATTTATGATAAATGACTTTATAAAAATCTTGTGGTCCAAATACAAGTCATTTATTACATCAGTGACTGGTGGCTTTTACTGGAGATCAAGGTACAACAATTTTCCTCAATTCTTCAAAACTGTCATCAGTATTCTACCTGACTTTTGTAGTACTGTCATCTATATGGTCTAGATTTATCTCCAGCCTCCATTCTTCCTCCTCCTTTTTTCCTATTGATTTGTGGCTTAATGCTATACTTTATCAAGTGTAATATAATTAGGGACTCCAGTTGATTGTTTTTGTAGTAAGCCATTTCCAAGCTAGACCTATAGGTTCCCCAAGACTATGTCAGGATAGCTGCAGACACCTAAGTTAAAAGTTGAAATGTATCAGCAACAAATTGGCTGCTGGCTGTGATTGGCTAAAAGAAGCTCCAGCCGAAAAACTGTTCAAAGAGAATGTAGGATAGAAAACTGCAAGAGAAAGTCAGTTGGAGACAAGAGGATTGGCCAAAAATTTCAGCACCCATTTTTGGGTGAGCTCCACACAGGGGTCCTACACTCATCATGAAGCTGTGAAGACTGAACCAGTGAGCAAGCATGTATGAGAACTGTAACAGAAAGATAATATCAAGGTCTGTGTCTGCTCTCTCTCTCTTCTCACGACACTTTATTTCTCTCTGTCTATCTAACGCAGTTGACTCAACATTCATACTCTGATTCTCTCTTCCCAATATTTACTAAGTGACGTCATAGCAATTAAAATTTTGTATTAGTGAGCTGAGATGGTGTTTTGAGTGTTCATCCCTTTTTCTCACAGCGAGGTTACAATGGAGGTACAACTAGAACTTAAGGTGTAGTTTTACACTCATAGACCCATTAGAATGATGGTTGTACAAATGTCCATGTGATGCCGTAGCGCAACAAGGGTCTGCTGAGAACCAAGGTGGTACAGGCATCTATTTGGTGTTGTAGTATTACAAACGTCTATTTGAGAACTGTACTGTTGCACAATCTTTCACTAGCAACCTGAAGTAAATGAAGATTTTTCTAAGAAAGTTATTATCATTATTATACTCTTTGTGAGCTTTTTATATCATTGTAGTCTTTCACTGGATTCTTAGTGACAGCAAATTTCCTCAGGTCTCCAGGACCATGCTGAGTATTCTGGCCAATTTCCACAATGCTGTATTCTAAAAGGTGTGGATTCTTCTTCTAAGTTCCAACTGTTCTAGTTCCTTTTCCAAGCCTTTAGGGACCATTCCAAGCACTGCAATTATAATTGGTATCATTATCACCTTCATGTTGTATAGCTATTTTAGTTCTCTGGTAAGGTCCACATATCATTTATTATCATTATTTACAAGGTTTATCTTAGTTGTGGCACAAGGTCAGAAGAATAGATATTTATTGACAATGATCATCACAGGTAATGGTCTGCTAACCCAGCTTATTAACCATGACAACATTTCATGCATTTGCGTGTTCAAAACTGAGGGTTATTATTGGATTCTTTTCAAATTTCAGGAACCTTTCTTAGTATTCTTGCTCACTATAGCACTACCACAGTCTAGAGAATCTTGATTCTTTTATGAATCTTTGTGGTTGTTGTTATTATTATCATTATCATTATTATTATTATTATTGTTGTTGTTGTTGTTGTCGTTGCTGAAGATAGTATTTTTGTTAATGGTAATGATGATTATACCATTTACACTTCTTGTAATAAAGAAGAATGAATATTAAATTTGTGTTGCTGATTGAAAAATCTGGAAACCCAGCAAAGAAAAGAAAAAGAAATTGTAAGAAAAGAGAAGAAATAATTTGAAAGAAAAAGAAAAATTCAAATCTTGAAAAAAAAAAATGATGGGTTTTGTTCTGCTGTTCTCGACCAAACCAACAATGTCAGGTTCAAAGTTTTAATCTCTGTCCCTCCCTCCACCCAACTTGTTCTTATATCAAAGGAGAAATTTTTTTTCAAATTGAAAAAAAAAAAAACAGTTAAAATGATGCCTTCTTTTCAGCATTGATGGTGAAAGGGAGATGATTAATCAACAAAACTAATGGGAAGCCATTTCTGTTAGCAAACAACATATCATAAATCATGACAAAGAATTATAATGCTGATCAGAAGGCAGAAAAAAATTTATTATTTGGAGAATAATAACTCATAATGAGCATAATAGTGATACTGATAATAGAAAATGGGCTTGTTGTTGTTGTTGTAGTTACTACTACTACTACTACTACTACTACAAACTAACTAACTAATAATAACAATTTAAGATTTGTAGATCATATTTTACATCATATCAACTCCTGTTTTTTGTTAAGGCCAAATTCTATGTATGCATATATATTGTAAATGAATAGATTTTAGGTAACAATTTTTGAGCCAGCCAGTGATCATAAGTTTGCACACAGTTAAATGGTCTCAAGTATTGCTATCTAACACTAATAGTTTTATTTACACACAGTTAAATGGTTTCAAACACTGCTATCTAACACTAATAATTCCATCTAATATTAATCATTTGTTTGAGCACAGTGAAATGGTTTCAAGTATAGTAAATGATTAAATAGTTCTATATGACCTATATATGAGACCCTAACAGGTACTAACACTCTTGGTCAGAGTGGACCTGGGAGTAATGGCGATGAAGTGATATCCTACGTTACCTAAAGATCCGGGACTGGAGCCTCACCATCAGATAGTTTTGTGTCATTTGTTGATTGGGGAGTAACCTCTGCAGATATGCAGTCAGCGTAATCTGCTCCAGCCAACTGGGCTATGATTTGTAGAGAATATGAAGAAGCATATGATATTTTAGGCTGTCCAGAATTGACAGAGTGCATCCACAGACTGAACAGAATAGCAGCATACCTACATTGGGAAATATGTAAGAATTACAGAATCCAGTTCTGAAGCTCTGGGTAGTATAGAATTATCCCTTCATTGCTATTCACCTCTGAGCCTGGAGGGATGGTATTGGTCAGGGTCCCATCTAAAAATTATTACTATTAAATAGGAATAGGTTTGGTTTATTTGTTTAATGACACATCAATGCCATAAATTGATTAATTTCTAAATGTTTGATTATGATCATAACTGTATTTTTAATGTTCTATTGCATAAACTTCCCATCTTTATTTGTCTGTATCATAGTTTCAAGTATTCCTATCAAATACTAATAATTTTCAACCAGATCTATTTGATCCATAGAGAATATAACTAACTGGTAATACCACTCCCAGGTTTGAGTAAACCAGGGAGTAATGTCAACGAAAGAGTACTCCATACTCCCCAGAGCTCCAGAACTAGCCTTACCACCACATGCAGTTTAGTGACATACTCAGGACACACTAGAGAGAAGTGCAGAAGAGTCATAACTAATAATCAATACTTTTTGATGAGTACTTGTTGGTGAAGCACAGGATTGTGTAAGTGCAGCACCCTTTATACTCACCTGACCTGACTCCATGGAGTCTTTTCTTCTTTTCTAAGCTGAAAAGTCATCTCAAGAATAAGATTTGCATATAGGGAGGACATTAAAAGAGATAAATGCTCCAATCCATGTCAAATGATTTTGGTTTGGTTTGGTTTGATTTTATGACATTTCAACCATTGCAGGTTATTTAATGCCAAAGCCATTTTTATACATATAAACAGTTCTATTTCAAACAATTTGGTTTAGCATAAGTACACAGTTTAAATGTCAAAATCGGTTCTATTTCAAACAATTCAGTTTAGCTTAGTACAGCTTTTTGCTTACACACAGTTTAATGCAAAAACGGTTGTATTTCATACAATTCAGTTTGGCATAATACACAGTTGAAATGTTAAACAGTTCTATTTAACCCATAGTTAGGATCCTATCAGGTGCTACCACATCGGGCCAGAGTGGACCTGGGAGCACTCGGCATTCCCCAAAGTGTATTTTACAGCGCCAGCCAACTTAGCTGCCATGTCAAATGATGAATTTAAAAGATGCTTAGAAAGGTGACTATTTTGAGAAAAATTGATATTTCACTCATGGTTCATTTTTGTTTTGGAAAATATAGCTTTAGTAAACACACCTTGTAAATTTTTCAAGTCATTTTTAAATTGTTTTTATTATTATTATTCACTTAGAGGTTGCTTTTAGCTGCTTGTTATTGATTAACTTACTACTCATAGAATTTATATTATAATTGATTGTGAATAAATTAAGGAAAGTAGCATATAATGTAGTCGTGGTGTAGTCGTTATCGTCGTAGGAAATGAACACGGCGATACGAGTTCAAATCCTGGATGAGACTGATTGCATTTCACATAGCACTAATACCCTTGGGAAAGGTATGAATCCAATTATTCTCCCTCCAGCTATGGGTAGATAGTAGGACAGACTAGGTTCTTCAGCCTTGGTTAGGCAACTAGTCTAGGAGAAGGAAAACTCTGAATTCAAACCTGTTAAACTCCGCTTAAAAATTGACCTTGTGTCATATCCTGCCCGAGCGGAGGGGTTGGTAAATATGATAATTAAGATTTAATAGTTATCTCCTATGAGAAATTATAATAATCAGGGGGAGTGCAGCTCTGGATCAATATGAATATCTATGGCCTTTCATTTTAAAGAAACATCATCCATAACTTTTTCAAACCATTTAATTTTTTTAATCATCCTTCACTTAATGAACACTTTCAGCTACTATTAAACTTGATGTTGATCTATATTCTATTAATTTCAAATAAATAAGGGGAGGTATTCTATAATTCACATCTAATAGTCATCTTCTTTCAGAATTAATGATCATGTATAGTGCAAATGCAGAGCTTTACACAGCTACTACTGGTAAAAATGTTCACTTTTTTATTTTGGAGAGTACTGTGTATCCCTTTATTACCATTACTCCCAATTCCACTCTGACTTGGAGTGGTAGTACTTGTTAGTGTCCCTTCTATTGGTCAAATATATCTGTCAAAAATTATTAGTATTGGATAGAAATGCTTGAAACCATATAACTGTGTGTTGACTTGTGATTATAGACAAATAAAAATGTATAATGGAACATGGAAAATATAGTTAAATAACCCATAAGGAGCTGATATGCTGTTAAATAAAAGTAAGTAAAGTTGGCGACCATAGTCGAGGGTGACCAGAAGGCTCCTTTATCAATAGCTACTACACCGAGGTGTAGGGAAGGGCGCTACTCCTTTTCCTGGATTGCTCCACTTTACCCTTGATACGTACCTTTTATTGCTGAGTGCTAAGCAAGGAGGTATCAAGTACCATTTTTAGTATGGTATGATGTGACCTGGGATTGAACCCAGGTCTCCCTGACCATTGGCGAACACTCTACCCACTAAACAAATGAGCCAGTGGTCATGCTGTTAAATAAATAAACCAAGCCAAAAGGCTCTCTAGATATCAAGACATCATGACTTCATTCTATAAATTGCTCAGCTGTGCTTATCTTCATTTAAATTTTAAATTTTAAATTAAAAAAAAAGTTAATGCTTCAGTCTCAATAATTTTTCAACCTATATTGAACTTGTTAGTTTAAAAAGAAGGACTACTGCCATTTATATTGATGCAGATTGACTAACAACGTCCACCAGGTCCCCGAGAAGCATCCACGCTATTCATTCTGATTCAATAGTGTAACGACAATAATGTTAATAACCAAATGCTGGATGTCAGAGGGTGTATTTTCATTTCACCATTCATTTTCTAATTTTTTCATTGACTTTTCTTGTTTTTGAATTTTTTTTAAAAGTCATTTCTTCAATAAACTTGCATCTTTTCCTTCCCCAACCCGTCAATGAAACCTAATGAATTGGCTTCAATTTTAAAAGACCTTGTCCATTACATTCCATTCAATGATCAACTAATTTTGTACTTTTTTCTCTCCTACTCCTCATTTTTTTTTTTTTTGGCAATCAATTAACAAAAGAACATATGCATTATAGTTTCCTCTAACCACCATGGCAGCATTTCTTTACATTATTATTTTCGGACATGTCTTCCTTTCCTTTTTATTCTTGAAAATTAAAGAAATGAATTGAAGATGATGGTTAAAAGCTTTGCCATGGAAGTATGGTATCAGCACCCACCTTATTCTTTATCTTTGGTTGCAGGGTTCTTTTTGGCAGACTCTTGGACTTGACACCACCCACCAATATATATATATATATATATATATATATATATATGTATAAATGGGAGATCTCTTTAAAAATGGCCTTGTGTTGAATCTGTTTATTGAGTGGTTGCAAGATAAATAATCTACCCATATGCATACATATATTTACATATAACTACATGCACACTGACATGCATACACATATTTATCTATATGCAAATATACACACACTTATTCATTCATATGAGGGATGTTCTGAAAGTTCTATGCCTCACCCAGGATGGAAACCAAAGCTATACATCTCATAAAGCCAGAAAAATCTGAAGTAATTTTTTTTTCTAGTTTTAGTGTTAGTGTGTTTTCACAATAAAAGTGTTCAGTTAGGTTTTTCTTTATGAGTGAGGTTTAGAAGTTTTTGAATGATCCTCATTCATATGCACACACATGGGAATATCAGCCCTTGTCTCTAACTCTATCTATCTATCTATCTATCTATCTATCTATCTATCTATCAAAAAGTAAAAAAGTAAAGTTAGCGACAGTAGTCGAGAGTGACCCGAAGGCTCCCTTTTCAATAGCTACTACACCGAGGTGAAGGGGAGGGTGCTACTACTTTCACTGGATTGCTTCACTACCCTTGATCCATACCATATAATGCTGAGTGTTAAGCAAGGAAGCATCAAGTACCATTTTTTGAGTCTTTGCTATGACTTGACCTGGGATTGAAACCGTTTCTCCCAGACCATTAGCAAACACTAACTCCAAAATTCAGGAAAACTGAATAGTTCTCATGACCAAAATGTAATGCAGACTTTTTTAATATTGATTGTTTTTTATTTCTAATTTTCAGCCATATATTTTTCGATTGTAAATTTTTAAAAATTTCTTTTTTTTTTATTAATTTTTATTTTTTGATCTAATTTTTTTCCCATTATACTTTTTCAATTGCAGCATTTTTTACTTATATATATATATATATATATATATATATATATATATATATATATATATAGATAGATAGATAGATAGATAGATAGATAGATTGATAGGGATGGAGATATAGGTTGATATTTGCTGCTTACTTACTTATCATGTATATATTGTTAATGATAAAGTGAATGAAAGACAAAAAAGGAGAGAAATTAGGAAAGGTAGAAGTGAATAGAAGAAGAATAGGAGAAGGAAGAAAAACTAGAAAAACTCCATTTGAACCCAGTTTGATCAATTTAAAAGCCAACATCACTTTTACATGAGCCATGACCTCTTAATTCAATTTTTTGTCCACTGCTTCATGATTATAACAAGCAGACACACAGACATCAAAAGCTTCTCATAAGCCAAATGTAAGATCCAAAAAATCTGTTTTGGGAATTAATTTTAATCGCATTTAGTTTTCGGAGGAAAACAAAACAAAAAAATAGATGATAAAGATTACATGGGAAAATTTGTCACTGGATTGCTTGAAAATTGAAAGATGAAAGCCGAGGAAGATGTGAGGAGAGAAGCTGAAAACAAATAAAAAGAAGAAGGAAAAGGATTTGAAAAGAAAAAGGAAGGATAACAAGTTTGTTGAAAAAGAAAGAGAAAAGATGAGAGAAAGAATAAAAGAAAAGAAAAAATGATTGAAAATAGAAAGTAAAACAAGGAAGAAAAGTGAAAGAGAGATAAATAGAAAAAGAGAGAGAGTTGATGGTAGCAGAATGAAAGAAGATTGTCAAATTATTTTAAAAAGACAAAAAGAGAAATATGAGAAAGGCTGGAGAAAAATTTGAAGGGAAGGAAGAGAAGTAAAGGACTAACAAGGAGAGAAGGTGAAAACAGAGAAAGATGGAACAAAAAACTAGGTTGTAGGAAGAAAATGGAGACATAGAATAAGGGAAAAGATTGGGGGAAAAAAAAGAAAAATGAACAATGATTGGGGAATAAAGAGAAAGTAAAAGAATGAGATTGAGAAGAAAAAGAAGAGGAAAGAAATAAGATTTGGTAAAAAAAAGAAATCGAGTGAAGAAGAAGCAGCTTAGGTGAATGAATAAGAAAAATAAATACGTAAAGAAAATGAAAAAATTTAAAATATAAGAAGGAAAAAAAGAAAAAGAGAAAAAAGAAAAATGAGCATGTGAAGAAGAGAAACTTTGGTTTGGTTGTGTTTTATGCCATATCAACTCTTGAGGGATATTTAATATTGAATCCTGATTATATATATATATATATATATATATATATATATGTGTGTGTGTGTGTGTGTGTGTATATATGATATTCATCATTTATATTTAATATTAATCATTTGTTTATATGTTCAGTTTATATGGTCTTTATTGCTATCTTAGCACAATTGATCCTTTAAGATAAAATAGAGTTGGGTACTTGTTTGCCACCAGAGCAATTTGAAGAATATGGTCAGGGCAATCATAGGGTTTGACAAGACCAACGGATTGATCATATTGGGCCACTCTGACCCCTCATCTAACCCAGTTAGGGCCAAAGAAGAGTATGACAAGTCACTTGACTACTTTAGTTGCCAGGTCAAAAACTGTTCAGCCACCAGGATCCTGTTCTGAAGCATTATGGGTTGACACCCACATCCAAAAGGTGGCCTCAATGAGAAATGGAGCGGGGGTCTTTCCCCTATGCAGAAGTGCAGCCAGTGTATCTAACTGTCTCAGCTGACAGGGCAGAGAAGACAAAGTAAAAGAATGAATGGTAAGAGAAAATTGGAAGCCAAAGAAAAGATTAGAAGAAGAATGGGGAATTAGAAAAAGGAAGAAGAAAAAGAACTCAGAATTGATAACATGGAGAGAGAAGAGGAAGAGAAATAAAGGAAAAGTACTGAGCAGAGAGAAAAAGAGCTCAGAAAGAAGAAAGCTTGAAAATATGAAGAGAAGGAAGAACAAGACAAAGACAGAGAAGGAAGAAGAATGGCAAGAAGATGAGCAGAAGAAGGAGGAAAGCAGTCTAATGTTTGTAAACAAAGATGAATAGTGAATGTTTTCAAAATGAGGCCTGTATTTCAAGAAAATAATTATTAACATTGAAGTGAAATAAAAAGTAGAAAATAAAGTATAAATAAAAAAAAAAAAAGTATAAATAAAAAATTAAATCTGAAAGAACAAAGAAATCAAAAGTTTCATAAGAGAAAAAGAAAAAAGAAAGAAAAACTTCTTAAGGATGGAAGACATGATAATAGAAGGGGAAGGTTTCAAGTGAAGAAGATGAAGGAATGGAAAAAGAAGAGTAGTATAAGAAAAACCTTGTTTGTTTGCCTTCGACATGTGCTGCTATAACTGTCGTATCCAGCTGTTGGGCAAATGCCTTTGATATTTGCCTCATCTGACGTTCAGCGGCTTTAATTCCCCCAATTAATGGGCATAAAACTGACAGTTTAAGGCTAATTAGAATTAATTTTCAAATGACAAGAAGTTTAGTCTTTTTCTTTTTTGTTCTTTTTCAGTGGGAAGGCAGAGAAATAGATGCTTTTCTCCTCTTGAAAAAAAAAGTAAAATGAAGTTCCTATCTGAAAATTGCAGTGTTGTTTCAATCTGAAGATGTTTGTTTGTTAACAGTATTACAGATTTTTCAAGAATATGAATATACTGATAACAATGAACACAGTATTCTAAATGTCTTTCCTCCAGAAAATATTGGTAAATAGATGTAGTTATAACATGAATATTTACCTCAAATTTTTACTATCAATGTTCAATTGATATTAATATTTAACTCTGAATGAACTGCATTGACTGACAAGGAAGGAGATTATATTAGAAAATAAAATGCTTTTTTCATCACTAAACTGCAAACTTTATTGATGCAACAATTCATCTCTTTCTTTAGGCATACACATATAGTCACTCACATATATATTCATACATACATATCTACTCTGTTGCTCATAAGTATATGAACAGATAGACAATTTGCTGCAATTTTCTTGGTTCTGAGCAGTCCAACAAAGAACATTGCAACCAAAATTTATTGCAATTAATATAAAAAGATGTAAATTTAGTCATATTTGGCAAATCTGAATTCAACATTTCAGAAAAATATTTTTTTTATAATTAGATTTATTAAATGACAAAAAAAAAGTTTTCTTTTATCCTTCTAAAATCTTAATCAGATTTAATCAAGGAGATTGAAAAAACAAACTCACATTGAAATTTGGATGAATTGCCAAACTAATAAGTAAATTTGAATGAAAATCCTTAACATCTCTAGTAATCTTTGGCAATAAAAACAGATATTCTGTTTGTTTAAATATTTATGAGCAGTAATTTCTATAATCTTTTAGAGCATTATTCAATAATTTGTTTTTTCTTTAAAGAATGTTCCAGCTTTTAATTCTAAAAAGCCAAGCAATTAAAAGCAAATTTTTCTTTATTCAAATACGTTTTTTGACATAGCACTGAGTGAAGAGTGAGTCTTTTAAGATATTACTTCAAGATTCACCTTACAGTGTTATACATATATATATATACATATATATATATATATATATATATATATATATATATATATATATATATATATATAAACAAAAAAATAGGAATCAATATGTCCATAGTTTGAAACAGTTATTTGCCAAAATCTGATCTGAAATATTGTGTTAGGTTTCTGCAATCTATAATGAAGCATGAATTAAATGTCTTGGTAACAAAGAATATTATGTTGAAATATATCATACATTCATTTACAATAAAAGTTTTTTTTTATCATTAGATAATAAGCTTATTGATAAAAATAAAATGTGATAGAAGTGTCATTTATGATATATAATGTAATGCATTGTATATATAAAATATGAATAAATTGTGATATACATAATGAATTATTCTCTTATACAAAATATGTCTAGCAAATTTTCTGGTATAGGGAAGTGGATAGTTATTTAAAACATCTTTTTATCATTAAAAACGAAATTTCTTTGCATGATTTTGGCTGGAAATGTTTTTTTTTCCTTTGTTTTTTTCATCAAAATCAAAAAAAAAAAACCCAACATAATATTGACAATAAAACACCATCAAAGTCCAACAAATTCTGAGATAAAAATAATTTCAGAGATTTACAAAAAAGTCATTAATTTCTTCATTCTTATAAATCACACAACCTTCAATGATATCACAAGCAATAAAGGTATTTTTAATTATTCTTTGGAAAGCATATAATATATTTTGGTACACGAATAAAAAAATTGTCTCATTAGCCTGTCAACAAGATTTTTTCCCAAGCTCTGTCAGTGTCAGTACTACTATATGGATGCACCATCTGGACTCTAGCAAAATGAATGGAGAAAAACCTAGATGAGAGCTACACAAGAATGCTACATGCTATTTTGAACAAATACCAGAAGCTTCACTTCAGCAGTTGTATGGCCACTTACCTCCCATCTTACAAACTATCCAAATAAGATGAACAAGACATGCTAGGCACTGGTAGAGAAGTAAGGATGAATTCCTTAACAATGTTCTCTTTTAGACCCCAACACATGGAAGTACCAGTGTTGGCGACCCAGCAAGGACTTATATTCATTAGGTCTGTGTGGACACAGGATGCAGTCAAGAGGAACTGCCAGGAATGAGAGGTGATAGTAATGGAGGGTGAGAGAGAGAGAGTCAAGGAAAACTGTGCTATCAGCATGATTTGATGATGATGATGTTGATGATTAAAAAATGACACTAAGCAAGATGGAATCTCCAAATTTAAGAAAACAATACAACTCAGTTCTTTAATAATTGTCAAGTTTAGTTTATGTTTGTTTGTTTATTTGTTTGTTAGGGCTTAATGGCATATCAACCTTTATTAGTTATTTAATGCCAAATCCATTTTTATAAAGATAAACAACAGTTAGGTGTCAAAAATATTTCTATTTCAAACTATTCAGTTTAGTTAAACAGTTTTATTTCAAACAATTCAGTTAAGTTATAGTTTTTTGTTTACATACAGTTAAATGTCAAAATTATTCTATTTCAAACAATTTAGTTTAGCATAAGTAGAGTTTCAATGTCAAAAACAGTTCAAGTTCAAACAATTCAGTTTAGCATACAAAAACAGTTCCATTTTGAACAATTCAATTTAGTATAAGTATGCAGTGTAAATGTCAAAACACTTCTACTTTAAACTATTCAGTTTAGCATAAGTACAGAGTTCAAACAAAGTACACAGTTTTAATGTCAATATTCTAAGTAATTCAGTCTAGCATAAGTACATAGTTTAGTTCTATTTGACCAATAGATATGACCTTATCAGATGCTACCATTCGGGGCCTGAGTAGACCTGGTTACTCCTCATTACTGGAACCTCACCATCAGATTGTTTAATATCATTACCAGGACACATGTTGGGGTGGGTGTCTTACCTCTTTGCAGTGGTGCAATTGGTGTATTCTACAGCTCCAGCTGACTGGGCAAGTTTAGTTGATGAATTTTGTATGTTAATGAAGCAAAGGTCGTATTTCATGGTGAATGAATAAAGTTTTAAATGACATTTTTGATTTGTAAGATATCGACTGACTGATTTGATATTTTAAATGTATTCTTGTTAGAGACAACAGATAAATTTGTTTTCAATTTATCTTGTAGAAAAAAGACAAAAGAAAATTGTGAGAACTTCCAAATGATGTTTCAGTAAATTTCATTCCAACTTAATTCTTTACTTATTTATGTTAATTCTGTCCAAATAAATAGATAAACGGTAAGATGGTCACATTTCAACCATTTCTCAAAGATGATCATCTTATTTCCATTTCTAGATAAGAAATCTGATTTCTCTGTGAATTGTACATTTATTTATTCAAACTAGCCTCATCTTCTTTATCATCGTCACATCAGGGAAATTGATAAGTTACAATTTCAGTCCCTGGTTCTGTGGGAAAAGGAAAAGGAAATAACAAGGACAAATTAACTCAGAAGTAGCTGATTTGTGTAGAATGAAGACAAAGGGACCAAATATGAATTGGTATAACATTTCTCTAAGTACAAAACAGAACCAGTTGTTTCGAGTACGAACATTTATTAGCTTACTGCAATGTTTCAACATCGTCATCAACCGAAATGAGAGAGAAAGGTTGAAAGAATAAGTCATGTCATGAGGAATGCTAAAAGTCTCATTCATGAGGGACGAATGATTAAAACACTGACTTTGCTTTTCTCCCACTGACTGAAGCCTGTCACCCCCCATAGAGCTATTGTTTCATGACCTGAATCTCCCTGACACAACTTCACCCTCTCTGACTGACCTGCCTGACGGAACTCATTGACTGCTAAATTACCCTGCTTATATAATGTATTAATTATTCTCCTCAACTAATGATGATAAGAATATGTCATAAAAACTTTCCATTATCCCGACAGCTCATCAGCTGTCAACCCCATATCCTGTAACATGTGCACCATTTGACTTTTCACATGTGTCACTTCAACTCAAAGATTTTAGCTAACTCACAATCTATTACAACAAATAAAATAATTAACTAATATAATTAATTACCAACCTTAATTACACAACATATGATTGTGAATTGAATAAAGGATTCAGTTCAAAACTCTCAGAAAGTTACTTCATATGATGTACAATGCATAAACATTGTGATAATAGCAACCAAGATGGGGATACTAGTTCAAAGAGGTCTTATAATTATTCGTTTTTTTTGTTGTTTTTTGATGGGATCTATATCTCCCCCTCTATGTCTTACTGTCTTCTTCACTGTAAAAGAATGTCCATCTCAGAGTGCTCACCCACTTTCATTTCAAGGGACAGATAACTCTCTCTTCCCCTATGAGCATTTAGATCCTCTCTATTCTGGTCAGATATCAAGCCATGAAAAGGGAATTCATTTCATCTCAATGGCCAGCTGGCCAATAAAAAGGCATAAAAACCCAGTTTTCAAACAATACTAAAATAATGGATTATGGAAAATCAAATAAGATATTTATTCAGAACATTTATTTATTTTTTGTATTTTTTTGGGCTATCACAGATTTCCAAATGAACCCAAAGCGATCTTCCATACTTTATACTTGGTGTAAACAAGGCAGTAACCTGTTGAAAATAAATGATAAAAACAAATAAAACATAATTTAGATACAAATGATTATCATAAACTTGAATAAAAGTGACTCTGTCTCCTTTATTTCTAACAATAACCATGTTACAATCCATTTGTATAATGGATAAGTATGGCTAATGATGATAATTCCTCATCTCCAAAATTGCTGAAATATTGTAACAAAGACAACCTAAATGAGGACATTTATCCACATAGACTAGTGTCTGTGACTTAATGATAAAAAATATTTACACAAGAAAATATCTATTTTCAACATAATCTCCTTCCTTACCAATGCAGTTAAACTACTGCTTCTTTATTTACCATAAAGCTCAAATATTATACAGTGAAAATACCAAATCAAAATTCAGCAAATAACATTGAAACATTGTAACCTATCCATTTTTTGCTTCCTTGTGATCTTGAGATGAACAAGAACTCTTTGAATTTAAGAATCATAAAAATAATACACTTTTGAAATTTTGTGACAATCTATTCATGAGGTTATTTAATTTATTTCAATCATAGCCCATATTTTTCAAAAATAAGTTAAAAATATTTTAAAATAGTGTTGGCATATGGTTTAATTATTGAAGATTTTAATTCCATCTTCTTTGTAGACAAATCTATTTTCAGCCTTAAGTGTTAAATCAATCAGTATGCTTCCGATGTACCTATTAAGAAATGAAAATTGTTCTGATTTTGAAGATTATTTAATTACTTTTTCATTACACATGACCCATTTCATATAAATTCAGAACATATTTGGTCTGGCATTAAAACAATCATTTACTTTACAAATTTGTTCAAGGTCTTGAAGAATCTATTCAGCTGGGAATATACGAAACTCTTCAAGCCTAAGAATGCAGAAAACAAAGATGTTTTCATTTTATGATTTCAAAACAGCCTAATTCTACAAGACAGTTAATCAATATAGAAATGTTATGATTTTTGAATGTTTATATGTTACTGTAACGCAGCAAAAAGTGTACATTGAAGTGAGATTCTTGTGAATGCATTAGTGATAAAGTTGGTAAATAAATCTATTTCCAATCTAATTTATTATAAAATGAAAATAAAGGTATCAAAAGGAAAAAATAAAAGAACATTTTGTTTAAAGAAATTAACAAACTTATTTTTTTTTCATACATAAAAAATCTTTTGTTGATAACTATGGAAAGAATCATTAGCGTACTAGAGATGCTTTTGCTGAGGTTGTCTAAGTGACTGACCACACTGGACTGTGAGATGCTGCACATGCCTGCCCTCTTAGTGCTAACCATATTTGCTTCTATGGGTTTAGGCCAACCTGAGCTTGCTTGATAATCAAAGTTCTTGCATCTAGGTGAAATTTCTTGAACCATTTGATTACAGTACTGTAATCAACTGCACTTTCATCTTTTTCACATTACTCTATCGGTTGGGACAGTAGAATTCACCGACTGCTTCTCTGCAGAGGGGTAAGACACCCACCAACGAGTGTCCTGGATATGACACCAAACAATCTGATGCTGAAGCTCCAGTGATGCTGGAGGTTTGGGGAATGTGGAGTACCCCTTCATTGTCATCACTTCTAGGTCCACTCTAGCTCAGCATGGTAGCTCCTGATAGGGTTATATCTATGTTTTAAATAGAACTAAACTGTGTACTTATGCTACGCTGAATGATTTGAAATAGAACTGTTTTGATATTTAACGGTATGTAAACAAAAATTATACTTATATTAAACTGAATAGTTTAAAATAGAACTGTTTGACTAAACTGAATAGCTTGAAATAGTAATGTTTTTGACAATCAAATTGCATATTTATGCTAAACTAAATTGTTAGAAATAGAACTGTTTATTTGTATAAAAATGAATTTGGCATACAAAGGTTGATATGCCATAAAACCCAAACAAATAAACAAACAAACAAACTTTGTGCACAAAAATGTTTTTATAAATAAATAATAAATAAATTATGTTAGTTAAACTCATAAAGCATAAGTTCTTGAATAAGACTATGTTGCATGTTCATCTGGACTGAAGCATTATACAATGTGTCAATGCACCAACTACCACAATCCTACCAACCACAGTGAGTTTCCACTATAGCTTGAACTGCCTTGATCACAGGATATACATGCCACAAACTAGCACATATTGGAGGGGGGAGTCCTCATGGCATGATGGTTAAAATGCTAAATGGCAGCCTCTAAGTAATTGAGTTTGTATTCCAGTCAAGCTATTACAGTAATTTTTAGACTTATACTCTTGGGAAAAGTATGAACCCCCTTATTCCCCCAGTTATGGACTGAATAGTATTACTGCTGTTCTTCAATAAGGGTGGCTTTAGTATCAAATAACCCACAAATGCCTGGCACAGTCAGCTGGGATTGTAGAATACACTGACTGCATCTTTGCGGAAGAGTAAGACACCCCCCCAACATGTGTCCTAGCTATGACACTATACAATTTGATGGAGAGGCTCCAGTAACGCTGGAGCTAGGCAGAGTACCCTTTCATTGAAATTGGTCCCAGATCCACTGTGGCCCAGAGTAGTAACACCTGATAGGGTCCTATCTATGGGTCAAATAGAACTAAACTGTGTAATTATGCTAAGCTAAATTGTTTGAAATAGAATTGTTTTTGACATTGATACTGTGTACTTATGCTAACCTGAATTGTTTGAAATTAACTGTTTTTACATTTAACTGTGTGTAAACAAAAAACTGTACTTATGCTAAACTAAATTGTTTAAAATAGAACTGTTTGGTCATTTAACTGTGAATGAAGAAATGACAGATGTTTAATTGAATTGTTAGTGATATATAGCAGTATTTGGAACCATTTAACTTTTTTGACAAACTAAACAGAAGTATTTGAAATAGAACTGATTTTACATTTAACTGTATGTAAACAAAAAACTGTACTTAAACAAATGACTGTGTATAAAGAAATACTGTATACTTATGCTAAACTGAATTGTTTAAAATAGAACTGTTTTTACATTTAACTGTGTATTCGTCTTCAATAGAAATAAGTGAAAACATTTAATTGTTTGCAAAAATGAGCACAGGCTCTTTTAAAAATGTTATCCACAAAATGTGTTTAGAAATCATATTCAATATATATGTATAAAAAGGATTTGGCATTAAATAACCTACAATGGTTGATATACCATAAATCCCGACCCAAATCAAACCAAACAGAAACAACAAATGCCATTAAACAAAGAAACCAAACCAAACCAAACCAAACCAAACCAAACCAAGCATGTACTGAAATATTGCAAAAATTTTTATTCACCCTTGTAATTTTTGAAATTGTAAAGTTTTAGGGTTATTTAAACTCATCCTCTTTTAAGTTCTTAGTTTTGACTTTGTATAGATTAAAAATCATTTTGGCTTCAATGTTTTTTTTTTACATATAAGAATCAGAGATTTATACAATACTTATACTATGAGCCTTTGTCTGTCAATGGCTGTCATGTTAACATCAGTAACAATAGTAATAGCAGTAGAAGCTGGCACGAAATAAAAGTTTTAACAGCCATGCAAATGAACAACACATTCCATTTTAAGCAAGCACCAATCCAAAATCATAGGATTAAATCTAACTTAATGGCAGTAACTATTTTAATTCTAAAATTGCTTAAATTCCTTGGCACTGTGCAGTTTTGAGTTCCTAAATTTGAATATCCTTCTTGTCTCATTTTCTTTCATTCCGTTCTTTCAGCTTTTCTCTTTTGCATTATAGCTTTGATTACCTTAACAAAGAAAATGTTTTTGAAAACAATTTTCAAATTGTCTTCATTCGGTTATCTTCAGCTTCTTTAAACTGATTTCAGCTTCAAACGAAAGTGAGTGGAAGACTTAATGATTCACTTAGGTGGGAAATTTTTTTTCTTTTTATTTCTTTCTCCTTATATTTTATAAATTTTGGATGATTTTTTTTACTTCATTTAATTTTAAATCACTTTATTTCTTTCCGTACCTTCAGGTAAGTATTCTGCCACTGACAAAATGAAATAAATAAGAAAAATCTGGAAACTTTTTCTTTCATTTCTTTCTTTTGGAAGTTCCCTTCATCTTTCATTGAAATTATTTTCTTTCCCTGTTAATTCCTTCTATTTTTTTCTTTCCCTGTTAATTCCTTCTCATTTTTTCTTTCCCTATTTATTTCTTCTAATTTATTTTCCCCTGTTTTTTGCTCATTTTTTCTTTCCCTGTTAGTTCTTTATTTTTTCTTTCCCCTGTTAATTCCTTCTTATTTTTTCCATCACATTTTCTTGTTTTGTCTCTTCACTAAAAGATAAAACAAAAAAAAACCTAATAATTCAGTCATTTTTCTTTTTCACTTTTTTATTCATTCTTTCTTTTGGAAGTTCCCTTCATCTTTCATTGAAATTGCTTTTTTTCCCTGTCAATTCCTTTCATTTTTTCTTTCCCTGTTTGTTTTTTCTTTTTTCTTTCCTCAGTTAATTCCTTCTTATTTTTTCTTTCCCTTGTTTTTTCCTCATTTTTTCTTTCCCTGTTAATTCCTTCTTATTTTTTCTGTTAATTCCTTTTCATTTTTTCTGTTAATTCCTTTTCATTTTTTCTTTCCCCTGGTTTTTCCTCATTTTTTCTTTCAATATTTATTTCTTCTCATTTTTTCCATCACTTTTTCTTGTTTTATCTCTTCACTTAAAGATAAAATAAAAAAAAAAAACCCTCATAATTCAGTCTTTTTTTCGTTTTCATTTTTTCATTCATTCTTTCTTTTCCTCTTTGTTCTGATCTGATTCCATTCTTTTCATCATTTTTCATTCATTCTTTCCTTTTCCTTTCACCAACCTTTATTTTTCCATTCATTTTTTTTCTTTTATCATTCATCATTTTTTTTCCTTTATTTTTCATATTTCAATCATTTTTCTTTCTTAATTCATTTACTTACTTCAATCTTTTTTCTTTTTTTAAAATCCTTTTTTCAATAATTTTATCAGTGTTCCTTTATCATTCTTTTTCTTTTTTTCTCTCAATATTTTTAGTTTTTCAATTATTCATTCTTTTCTATTCTTATTTATAGTTTTGACTCTTTTTCTTTCATCCTTCTTTATCTTTTTTCTGTCATTCACCAACCTTCAAATTTTTTTATTATTCATAATTTTTGTTCATTTTTGTCATCTTTCTACATATTCCCCACATTTTTCTTTTTTTCTTATGATTCTTCGTTTTTTCATTATTTTTTTCTCTTTCTCAGAAGATTCTTCATTTTACATTCATTCTTATCTTCTCTCTTTCAATACTACTTTTTTCATTATGTCATTATTATATTGTACCATTCCCTACAATCTTCATTTTTCATTCACACCTTTCTTTTTTCCTGTTCTTGTATTCAGTACCTTCTTTTGTTTGTTTTTTTTTTTTTCATTTTTCAATAAAAACTTCTTTCTTCCACAATTTCTCCTTTTTTTTAAAAACTGCCTTTGAAATAAAAAAAAAATCAATTCTTTTTTTCTGCGTCAACAAATTCTTCAGCCTCCAGGAAATTCTTTGATCAAAGTAAATTAAATTACAAAGAACCATTCATTTATTTACTTACTTATTTAACTTTCTATTGTCTACACCTGTTTTCTTTTTCTGTATTTGTCCTTTCAAATAAAGTCTGGTTAAAAGCTTAGTGGTTATAGTAATGGAGAAGTATTTAAATTTCTAGTTCAATTTCCTGATATCAAAATGTTGGTTATATTAATCATGAGCTTGCGGCCTCATTCTGGAGGAATCTTTAACAATTATCAGATTATGGTTACTATATAGTGGGTTTAATTCTTGAAATATGTCACACTGCTCTGTTCCCATCAGAGTAAATATAAACCAGAGACAATAAAAACCTGATTTGATGAGACTCTAAAAAATGATGGCCTGGGAGACTGGGTTTCAATCCCAGGTCAAGTCATACCAAAGACTCAAAAAATGGTACTTGATACTGCCTTGCTTAGCACACAGTATTATAAGGTACTAATCAAGGGTAAAGTGGACCAATCCAGGGAAAGGAGTAGCACCCTCTCCTACTGTACCATAGCCATGATATGGCTAAGTGTGAAACATACATCGAATGTCCATAAAGATAGAAGTAGGATCTCAAAACATGAAAAACACTTACGACTTCTTTGTTCAGGTACGAAACTTTTAATTACCTTTGAGTTTAAAGGTTATTCGACATAAGGAGAGAGAGAGACAATCTTTCTATTCTGGCTTTTTCATCTGCCCACCCAACATGTGTGGCATCCATCACAAAGGTCTCTGCGAGCAAGCGATAGTCAACCGTCTTCTCCTGAGGCAGGTCTCATCTCAACTCCCTAACTTTCTTCAAATTCCCAAAATTCTCAGTGCACTTCCGGTGCATGACATCATTCACACTTGCTAGCCCTGTTTCCCATCTCGGGCTATTGTGACATCTCTGAGTGACACGTCTGCTCCGCCCACGCGCGCGCAAAAACCCATGCACTGAACCAAAAGGTTCTCAGCCTAACTAAACCCAAAGGCATGAAACGAAATCCCTCGGCCATTATGTTACACTACACCTCAGTGTAGTAACTATTGAAAAGGGATCCTTTGGGTCACCCTCGACTAAGGTCGCCAACTTTACTTTACTTACTTATTAGTATGATAAAAGTATGTGTGGTTCAATAGTAATCTGTGTGTGCATTTTACCAAGCAGTGCTATTTGGAGGTTGTTTTTCACTAAGTGCTTGAAAAAAATGAAGGTCTGAGTCAAATGTTGATATAATCTATAAACAACCAAAGAATGTGTTATTCAAGTGACATGATTTGTCTTCCTAGTTAGGATATTATGCTTGGGCATAAAGTATTATTTCTTAATTTTCCATCTCTAAAGTAAATGGAAAAGGCCTATTGACCTCTTTAAACTTTGTTTTGGGATCTGATTTACAAAATTTTCAAAACCTGATGAGAGACTATATTTGGGGGGGTTTATACTTGAAAGAGATTTACATTACAGTCACAAATCTCAAAGGACTTCTCACTTCAATACATTTTTATCTATTTTTGTATAATAGAACACAATAGAAGTAAATTTTTATTTTATTTATATATTGTTTTATTAAACCATCATGTTAATGAAAATGTCCAAATTTTTCAATTTTTTATTAGAAAAAGGATTAATTTCTAAATTTTAATAATCGATGGAACAAAACCTAAGTTTGAAGGGGATAATGGCCATTTTCTATACGTTTTAGAATAAGCAATTAAGAAATAACATACAATCAAGGAACAAAATTTATGTTACATATTATTATCAAATATTGGAAAGAAAACATAGATTATTCCAAAATTCTACCCACAAATCATGGTGCAAATTCACAGAATTTTTTTCATAATCTTCTGCAAACAAAAAGCACACATTTTGTACAAAAATGTTTCAATCACATCAAATATCTCAAAAGTATGAAAGTCTTAATTGAGAATTTTTCAAGATATTTGTCATTTCAGCAATATTTCATGGTATTTCAAAAGTGAATAACACTTGTATTTTCCAGAAAGCTTCTTTAAAAGCTTTTCAAAACATTCAACTAATTTCAGCAACAGTTCTCTCCAAAAAAAAAACAGCACTTTAAACAAATTCTCTTTTCCTTTTTACTAATCATCACAAAAAATTACCCAAAATCCTTGTGAACATAAAGAAAACAACAAAAAATCCATAAGAAACAATTTCATTCCAGAAGGAAATGACATGGTAAACTGGATGAGAACAATATCAAATACTGAAACATTATGAAAGTCTATCCTGGTGTTAGATGATATTTTAATTATTTTTATGGGGGTGTAGCTCTTCATATTGAAATGTGATAAGGTAGCTTGTACCTACAATATTGCCTATAAACAAAAGCACACCATACATTATGATAAAAAAAAAGTTAATTTTCTTACAAAACCAATGATATCAGGATTTTAGTAACTGAATATTATTGAATAAAAATATATTCTAATCCTTTATAATACTACCAAACTCTGCAACACTGAAAATCAGTTACAAAAAACAAATTTGTATAAGAATATATTATAAGGGTACTTAATTCTTGACTGCTACATATTGATAGTGTTAGTCACATGATTTAATGTTGTAGAGTTAGTTAATAAATTATACATATTAAAAATTTTGATTGTATAATGTCACTCTTAAAAATGATTAAATCCAGATGAATTTAGTTAAGAAGAAGGTTAAATTTTGTAAAATAATCTAAGGGGTGCATTTATGGGTGTACTATATATATATATATATATATATATATATACACACACACATACACATATAAATATATGAATAATCACATGAATATATATATATATATATATATATATATATATATATATACATACACGCACACATTAATATATATATATATATATATATATATATATATATATATATATATATGTACACACACAGACATATATATATATATATATATTCACACAAATATACATATATATATATATATATATATATATATATATATATATATATATATATATATATATATATATATATATATATATATGCACAGCTATATATATACAAATACACATATATACAAATATACATATATTCACATATTTATATATATAAACATATATATATGAAAATATATGCATACAAATATATAATAAGTAAATATATATTATTTCATTTTACAGTATTGAACTAATTTAGAGGGCTATTGCAATGCCAAATAATAATTATTTGATTCTAATTAATTTCAAAGTAAAAATTCATCGTCAGAAATTTTTTTATAAAGGAACATGATGCT
>OY757908.1:91600369-91662869 GCA_963585895.1 Sepioteuthis lessoniana
TAATCCTAATGTGACCGGTTTTTGTTTTACTTAAAGGTATTTGTTTTGATATATATTTAATAGCATGGATGCTTTCCCGCGACCACTGGTTTCATGTTGTCCTTCTATGACAACCATCTGCCTGATGCTATTATATATATTTGCCATGCTATTATATGTATATAAAAACTGATATATATTTACTTATTATAATATTATATTATATAATAGCTCTAATACAGATATTGAGCACTCTCCAAATTATACCACATTTGGTTGGCCACAAACATACCAAGTGAAATAGTGAGAAATATATACTCTTGTAATATATACACATCAGTTTTATGCTGATTATATTTCCAACTATCAGACAACAGTGCTATAAAAGCTCACATTAGTCAATGTAGAATCCAAGGCCACACTACTCTAAATAATACTAGAAAAATACTCATCAATAACACAAATATACTATATAATATAAGCTCTAAAAAATCATCGTAAATTCTAGAAGATTAGTTATTAAAAAATCAAAGAGAAAATCTACAATGAATAAAATAGTAGTGAGCGTAGAAACTAGTACACTAGATGTATTTGATAATAAAAAACATATTACACTACCATTAATAGTTCCAACCAGATCCAATGCTTCCTACTTCATAAAACAAATGGCAAAAAAAAAACTTTATAGAAAAGCTACAAATATTCTAAATCTCTCGACACAATGGACAGATATCATCACAAATATCAAAAACTAAAGTTTCAATGGATTTAAAAAAAAAATAATATCTTGACTATACCCTTGAAAATGAGCAAGTTTGGTGGAAAGCACTTAGGGAAAAAATTTTCAGCCAACGTTTATATGAAGCAAAACTTTATAAACATGAAACAAAATTTTATAAGACGACAAGAAAAAAATTAATAAAATGTTGTTGAAAAACTTTGTTGCTTAAGAGAAATACTTCAGCTTAAACCTACCTGGTGTGTGTGGGGGGGGTGTATTTAGGTAGTAGTCTTTCATTAATACAGATCTGATTAATGATAATAGATAATTCTATATTAATTTTTTAGTTAATATTTTTTTATTTAGATCAAAGAGGACAGCTGTATCAAATTCAATGAATGAATATATATATATATATATATATATGTACACAAAGAGAGAGAGAGAGAGAGAGAGAGAGAGAGAGAGAGAGAGAGAGAGATGAATTTAGATTTTTTTCCAGTCTGGAAAATTATATTTAAAATCCAGGCTTTTACAGTGATCTAAACAACCCAAGATACTGGATGGAAATGAATAATTACTTCAGCTAAAAAACAGATAAATGAAGGTCTATTAGAGTATTTTTTATGTCTTCTTCAAAGCTACACACAATAATAAGATAACAGATTAATGATTTAAAAGTTATTTTGAACAAAAAAAAATCAATGTAATCTCCTTCATTTTCAATACAGAAGAAAATTTCAATCTCATAAATTGAACATTATACAGTTTAAATTTCAGATCAAAACATAGCTAATGATTATACGAGAAGTTGTGAATGGGAACTTATTGAGCTGGCTTCAGAAATATATCTGAGCTTATAATCTATGTTACTCTCTTTCCATACATACACATTATATATATATATATATATATATATATATATATATATATATATATATATATATCAAAGTAAAATCAAATAAGATTGAAGCACCTTGAATGTATTTTGATTTATTCAAGATTAAACATACTGGTTATAGAGCTGGATTGTTGTAAATCATCACATATACAGACTAACATTTGTACAGGCTCCCAAAAAAGGGGTGTATCAACAGTTCCCAGACTCCATATTGATAAACTGTTTCTTTTCTTTGGTCATTAACACAGGTTCTTACATACATATGACTATAGAGATGGTGATATACTCTCATATATATATATATATATATATATATATATATATATATATATATATATATATATGTGTACTATTGAATGTTATAATCTTGCATAAATAATCAACACATATTCAGGATGTTGTAGATCTAGTTTCCATCAGTATATAAGCTGAAACATTCATATAGTGACAACATATCTGCTGCTGAAGACTTTTTTGACCAATGGGATCCAAGCACTGCCATACTGGTAGAAGAAGTATGTAGATTGCAAGGGGGATTATATTGAAAATAAACCTCATTTAGCCACATTTTACAAGACTATCTATGAATTATTCTGCTGAACCTTGGATGTCTAAAGTCTTGTCACTAGGTCTGAAGCCCACTGATGAAAAAACATTTATTTTACACAACAAATGCTTTTTTTACAACATAGTCTTTTTTTGGTCACCATACTTTATCCAGTTACAAAAGTTAATTACAGTTCAATGATTATCAATTGAAAACAATTTTTTGGTAAAACCTTGCAAAATTCAATGTTTAATTATCTGCTATTTCTTTTCTGGGACAGAACATGGCAAAAGTTAGTAAGAGGTGAAGTAGCAGTTAGTCAGAAGGCAGCAATGAGAAAAAAAACACAACCTTCATTAGATACACTAGATTCAAATGCAATTGATACTGAAATCACCACCACCACCACCACCCTCATCCCTTTTGAGTTCCTTGCTGAATAAAGTCCTTTCTAGTTTCCTTCCATGATGATTTGATTATGCTAGAGTCCAATAATGTGTTAGATTAAATTTTCATTGGCTAAAAAGCACCAAAGATGACAAGGGTCATTTTTTTTTTAATGTTAAGAACAAAAGGAAATTTTAAATGACACTTAGATCTATAAAGATGTATTGCTGGGTTTATATTGAATCTCATTGAAAAATATATAAATAGGAAATGTGAAACCCCTATGAGTACAAGAGAATAACTACAAGCTGATAGGGAAGGAACAAGATAAGAAAACAGTACAATCTGATGATTTAATCACAAGGTCTATTATACATATACATTTGTATTTGAGATAGTTTGTACCATGTAAATTTGAATAATCCTCATTCCTCCTGTTGTGCTTCTGTTTGCCACATTTTGTAAGTTGACCTACTAATACACAGATAGCTCATAGCAAGATAGTACACAATTTGGAATAAGAGAAGTAGTGGTTAACTTTGACTTGTCAATTCATCTTTAACAAAAAGTGTCCCTCTTTTTACTCAGTGTTTTTATCATTCCTCTATTTATATTCACTTCTTATGACTTCTCAGGCTAGTTCACATCATCCACACACACATACACAAATATATATATATATATATATATATATATATATATATATATATATATATATAGATTAAAAATCTAATCAACCAAAGATTTGTACTCATACACACAAACAGATATATTGATTCATTGGTTTTACTGCATGCCAACCCTTCATGGGTAATTTGATGTTAAAGTCAAGCTTTATCTAAGCAATTACATCGTTTCAACTGACCATTTCTATTCAATAATAATTATTTGTTTGTACACAGTTATATAATTTCAAGTATTCCTATCTTATACAAAAAATTTGCATAAAGATATATGGTTTCAAGTATTCCTGTCAAATACTCATAATTTTCAAACAGATCTATTTGATCCATTAATAAAACCCTCACAGGTATTCTAACTTTGGCACTGAGTGGACCTGGAAGTAATGACAAGAAAGGTGTAACTCCACTTTCTTCAAAGCTTCAAAACTGGAATCTCACAACCAGATGCAGTTTAGTGTCATACACAAGACACTCTTTTTTTTTGCATTGCCTCTTACAGAGAATAAAATCCATATATTCTAAGCCTCACTAATAGGGTAGTAAAGTTATGAACTTAAATATACAAGAGAGAGAGAGAGAGAGAGAGAGAGAGAGAGAGAGAGAGAGAGAGAGATACTAAATAGAAAAAATATATAAGGTTGGATTTAACTGAATTCTAAGTTAAAATTTTCAATCGTTAATGTTTATTCTATATAATTGCTATTCACTAGAGAATTAAGTTGCACAGCCAAAAAAGATGAAAGAAAAAATGCTTTTTTTTACCATTATGTATTGGATATATATATATATATATATATATATATATATATATATATATATATATATATACTCATACTCAGAGATGTTCTGGGTGTGAGACTTGGCTGGAGCTATAGAATACACCAACTTCTCTGATGTGGCAGTAAACCATCTGATGGTGAGTGTCCTGTGTTGGAAGTTTGGGGAATGTGGGGTGGTAGTACATACCAGAGTCCCATCTATTAGTCAAATAGAAATATTTAATCATTTTCTATATTTGAGACCATTTAACTGTTGGCAAACAAATGGACTTTAGTTCATTTAAAAATGTTACTGATAATCTTTCAATTTACAAATTATTTAATATATGTACAAACAGGATTTGACATTAATTACCCACCACATTAAAACAAAACCAACCAGTCAACTAAATCCGATGGTGAGGCTCCAGTTTAGGAGTTTGGGGAAGTGTGGAGTATCCCTTTATCGATATTACTCCCAGGTCCCCTCTGATGTGAATTGGTAATTCTTGTTAAGGTCTCATCTATAGGCCAAATTGATCTTTTGGGGAATTTTTTGTTTTAGATTGAAACTTGAAATGATATAATTCTGTGCAAATTATCAGTATCAGAGAAAGATAATTGAAACTATATAACTGTTTGCAAAAAAAATTACTTTTATTATTATTATTATTATTATTATTATTATTAGGAATAGTTACTTAAAATCATGTAACTTCATTAAAAAAATTATGTCTTCGGCATTAGATAACCAAATAAAGGTTGTCATGCCATACAACCAATTAACACGCACATACACATATATGTGATAAATTGAAAATGTATATATATATATTCCCTCATACGTATATTTATAAATAAAATGTACATATTAAAAATATATTAATTCATACACACATGCATTAACCTATAACATATATATATATATATATATATATATATATATATATATATTTGCCACTGTTATATGGCTCAGAGTTATGTAGGCCATATATCAGTACCACTTTTGAATTCTTGAATAGTTTTTATCAGTACTGCCTCTGTAGCATCCTTCACATCCACCAAAGTGACTTCATCACCAATCTTGAAGTCCTTGAAAAGGCAAAGAACATCAACATCAAGACCATACTACTGAAGTCACTGCTATACTGAACTGGGCACATTTCCAAGGTGGGTAATCATTGCCTGTCCTTATTATACTGAGTCTGATGCCCTTATTATATTATACAGTAAGCTCTTCGCTGGCCATCACAACAGAGGCACAAAAGAAATAATTCAAGGGCTGCAAGAAAAAACAACCTTTTGTCCCATCCAATCATTGTCAATGGTCTACTCTTGCTGAGAACCATGATGCCCAGGATCTCTCCATGGACAGTTTATAAAAATATAATCATTTTCTTTTCTTTTAATTTTATTACCCGAAATGTATGGACAAGTAAGAGGGAGAGAGTTATACGTGGTTGAGTTGCACATGGGAGCAGACAGTGCAGATCTTCTCTGAAACCTCTGCTGCCTTTTCTGCTCTTTAGGTTGAAATCTCCCAGGTTATATGATATTCCAGATGCCCATGCAAATTCTCATGGTCACATCTCCTCCAACCTACTACTTACACATTACACATGTGGAAATGCCTCCTTCCTTCATGCTACCCACCCAATGCATGTGATCATGCTTCCTTCTTGCATACCACCTACAAAATTGACGGGACATTTCTACCGGAGGCAACTGCATCCTGTTAACTTTAGGAACACAGCGCATTTGCTGTTATTTTTGTTTTCAGAGTCTGACTTCCTTCTAGCATGACACCTACACAATTTCTACAGCTTTTTCATTGGGGGACACCTGTGCCTGTTTACTTTAAGTACCAGGAGCACTTCCTGCTTTTTTTTTTATTCCTAGTGTCTGACTTCCACACCTGCATTGACATGTCAAAGGGATCTTCAAGTTAATATCCAACACAACTCTGCTATCTCCTGCTTTGAAAAAACCTGCAAGGCTGCTCCCAAGGACAAAATACACAGGTGGAGCTACTGCAACAATATGCCATCAAGCCCTGACTAGACCTTCAGTTGTTGCTACTGCAACTTTTCCTGCCAGTCATGAACATGCCTAATATTTATTTAATGAAGCCAGGCCATGATATTTTATATATACATGAATGAATAACTTTTAGATAAATTCTCTTCTTGTGCTTTTTATGAATATCATGCCAATACAAATATACAGAAATATGTATCATTGTATAAGTAACAATTTAAAGATATGAAATAATCTTATTTTATATGTGTATATGTGTCTTTATATATATATATATATATATATATATATATATATATATATATATATATATATATTCACATTTATAATAAACATAGATATTTATATTTGTTCACGCACATATGTACACTCTATATAAGTGCATGTATAGATGAGGATTAAACATACGTATATCAATCATTGAATATCTTCAAAAACTTATATGATTTCCAAATCCCAAATGATCATTTATTCTTATGCATAGATATTTATTTAAAATTGTAATATATATTGCAGTCAATATTTCTATATTGTATGTGTATGTGTGAGTGTTTGTATATTAGACACTAAATTTAATTGAAAACCACTGCCATTTCAAAATCTCAAAAGAAAGCATATGTTTTTTTCCTTTTTTCTTTGTTTTTTTTTCATCTTGAAAGCAATATCTTTTGTCTAAATATTAAAACTATAAATCAGTTCAAATTCCCTATGAGACAAATTGAAAAACTAAGCTATTTCAATCCCTCAGAAAACTTACCAAACCTGCTCATCATCTGGATTAGAACCTATATTGGGTGAATTTATATATTTTCTTATAGTGTAAAAATAACTACATCAATATTTACATGAATCATAACTGTATCATTTTATTAAAATACTGTTGATAATGAATCCCAAGAAACCTGAGGAATCTCTAGCATGTAAATCATACAAAATAACAGAATTTTTGGTCCATCACTAAGTTTCTGACATGTTTTGCAGTCAGTCATACAAAATTAACATTTTTTTTCTGGCAAACAAAAAGTCAAATAATTATATCTGTCTACAAATACATGGTGATTCAGAAAAAAATCAATATCATTTCATAATCAAATAATTTGACCAATTTGTATTCAAATGATCACAAATTTTAACAACTTGTGTAGAAACAACTCAAAATTCTGAAACACTCTGTATATGTAGCCAAATGCATTCCTATTATAAACAGGATGTAACAGTGTTTATAAATACTTTTTGGAGATACACCTATCCATAGTAGCAAATCACCCACTACATGAAATTTTAAACAGATAACCTCATCATTGATAATTATACAGAATTCTAAAAACACTCATATGAAATAGAATTGTTTATGAATTCTTATGTCTATTGGGATATTTTATCTCCAGCACCAATAATAAAAAACATCTAATTCTTATATCAGTCAAATGCTCACCACTTACCAGCAAACTAACATGCCACTTATCAAATCTTAGAATTAGAAAATCTTTATGCATTTTAATAACCCAAATATCAGCTCCTATGATAATTAGATGAAACATGAACAGATAGCATATGTACATATATGCATATATTATTTCATTTTTATATCTAATCTATAATTCTAGACCGGCTCATTGACCTAGTGAGTGGAGTGTTCACCAATGGTCATACCAAAGACTTTGAAAATGGTACTTGATACCTCCTTACTTAACACTCAGAAAGATAAGGTACGTATCAAGGGTAAAGTGGAGAAATCCAGGGAAAGGAGTAGCGCCCTCCCCTACACCTCGGTGTAGTAGCTATTGTAAAGGGAACCTTCTGGTCGCCCTCGACTATGGTCGTCAACTTTTATAATTCTGACGGTGTGAAAAAACCCAGATGATACAATTTGCAAATAAAAAAATATGATGCAAACTGATATCTGGGAAAAAAAAATCCATAAAAATAAAAGAAAAGACTGAAAATATTCGTATTGTTTGAAAATAATCAATCAATATCGCAATGCCTAGTCAAAAGAAAAAACACAGACGGAATACTTTAAGCTAAACCGTAAGAGTGCTCAATACACCAAGTAGAGCAAACTGTGAATACCTACACAGTCAGACTCTTTAATATATATATATGTAGAATGCGAAGCAAAATATGGAATAATTTTGAAAATTTTTTTTTGTATGATTAGTCCAATTAAAAGAAAATGCCTCCATATAGACCAGACATTAACCCCTTGATTACACTATATGGGGCGTTTGAAAAAAATAAACAAATGCAACTTCCCATCCAAATATTTGTTTGCTTAAGACTGCTATTGAGGAAGAATAGAATAAAATGTCTGAAGAATTTATTTTGGAGGCATGCAAATCGTTTCAAAGGCGTGTTGATATAATAACTGAAAAAAATGGTGGACATATTAAGTCAATTTACGGTTTTGTGTCTATCTTCTTATCTTGTTGTTTGTTTTTTAAAATTAAAATTAATCTTGCTTATAAAAGTCTTTTATTATTATCCTAGAATATTCCTAATTTTGTTCCCCTCTCTCTCTCTCTCTCTCTCTCTCTCTATATATATATATATATATATATATATTAAATTGATTTCATTTCATAATCTGATAACTTATAACAGCACTTGTAGAAACAACGCCATGTTCTATTTTTAATGTTTCATGTTTTTTCTTTTCTTCTAGTTAGTACCTGTATTATTGACAAATGGATATTGAACGTGGCTATTTTCATGTGATACAGTGTAACCCGGATATAAGAGAGTTGTCGGGACCGGAGAAGTCGTCTCTTACATCCGGGTTTGGTCTATTTTGTTTAGGTAAAACAGGCTCTAATTTGGGACCAGAGAAAAATCTATCATATCCAGGTCTCTCATATCCGGGTTACACAGTAATATATTGACGGAATATCTCAAAATTCACTCCTTGAAAATCACTACCTTTGCAACTATCTATGAGTTGTCTTGAATCGGTCCCAAATTCACTGCAAGAAATTAAATTTAAAAAGAAAATTCAAAATATCAATTTACAGAGAATTTTAGAATTAGTACAAAATATTATTTTATCATAACCACAGTACAAAGAAATCAAGTAGAGTAGTCTACTTAGTTCCTTTATCATCTCATTTGTATGAATCCAATTATTCTCCCTCCAGCTATGGGTAAATAGTAGGACAGACAAGGTTCTTCAGGCTTGGTTAGGCAACTAGTCTAGGAGAAGGAAAACACTGAATTCAAACCTGTTAAACTCCGCTTAAAAATTGACCTTGTGTCATATCCTGCCCGAGCGGAGGGGTTGGTAAATAGTATCATCTTCTCGTTTGAGAAGTATCAACCATTACATAACAGTGGAATTTCTCATTTCTATGCAGTAAAATCAAGTAGTAGGAACAAGATTATGTATTCAATATTCCTTTACTTTCAATATATATATAGATATATATATATATACAGATGTATACGTATGTATATATATATATATATGTATATATGTATGTGTGTGTGTGTGTGTGTGTGTGTGTGTGTCTACATATATAAGAAAAAAGCCTAAAATGTCCATAACAAACCATTGCTATAACTTAAAGTTTCACGCATTGCAATTCATACTCAGCAGATAGTTTACTGCCTGAAAATTCTGTATCACAACGTGTAACGGTTAACGTTTTTATTTTTATCCTTAAGGAATTAAACCAGCTTAGATTTTTTCTTTTTTTCTAAAGTATCGGCTGCTTTTTAGATTATACCTGAATATAATTCGACTTGTTGCTCTTTAGGACATTCTAAACTAACCCACATTAGACCAAATTGATAAGTACAATGCTAGACCTTTAAACAAATGAAATATTAAAGTTTTATTTATTGCCAAAAAGTTAGTGATGAACCGATATTAAAAAAAAGATACAAGTGCTATGGGAAGAAGCAAAAAATGGACACTTACCTCCCTCATAAGATCACCGCCAGTGATTTTCCGTATGTTATCCATATCGTCTGATTCCCTTCGCGGCCCCGTCAGGTGCAAGTCCCCCGATGTGGCTGCAGGAACGTCCGTACATGAAGATTCCAAGTGTGAATGGCATATCAGTTGTCTTTGTTCGTTGACGCATTTATCCGTCACGTTCGCTGCGTGTCTGTTCGACGCAGTCGGCTGGTCATTGCACTGGACAATACACAGCGATATGAAGGCGGTCACGGGCACGGACACCGTCACTGCCACCAACACTATGAGAATCAATAGATAGAGCTGGATTTTATCCTCTGACTGGATATTTACGGCATTCAGCATTTCAAAAGTTTTGTTGCTGACTGTCAGCGTCAGAGAGACCGTCGTCGTTGCTGAGAGAACCGGATTTCCGCTGTCCTTGACGGCAAATTCCAAATCGTAGGATCCGGCATCTTGTTGCGTGACCACTCGCGTAAAGGAGAGCAAACCTGTGTAGTGGTTGATGAAGAATAATTGTTTTTCGTTGCCTTTTGTGATGCCGTATTTAAGAAATGCATTTTCGCGACTGTCTTTGTCGGAAGCCCTCAGCACTGTGACGTTATTGGTGTGGTGGGGGTAGTAGATAAAATCCAGGTTGTACGGGTTGACGCTTGGAAACGTGAAGTAAGGGGCGTTGTCATTTTCATCCTTCACTTCAACGATAACATTTACGGTGTTGTTTAAGGATGGGATGCCGTTGTCTTTTACTAGAACCTTAAACTTGTAGACATCCTGAAACTCGTGATCTAAGGACATGACTGTTGAGATGAGCCCGTTGTCTGAAATCTGGAACGGTAAGAAATGCTTGTTATTATTCACCAGGGAGAAGATTAGTTTGCCGCTCTGACCCAGATCTGGGTCTGTGACGTTTATAAGTCCAACTGGTATCTTAGATTTTTGGTTTTCAGAAACTGAGAACTTAAATGTATCTTTGGAAAACTTCGGTTGTGCATCATTTACGTCCATTACTTTAATAGAAAACTTGCTTTCACTATGTAGAGGTGGGAAACCTTTATCTCGACAGATAATAGTAATTTCGTGATGATCTTCTCTTTCTCTATCCACTGGGTTTTTAACCACAACCTTGTACTTTTTAACACCGAGGCTCTCCAGCTGGAATTTTCCGTGGTGGAGGTCGCAGCTGACCTCCCCATTATGCCCGGCGTCATGGTCAGTGACTTTTACATAGGCAATAAAACTTCCGACTTTGATATCCTCCGAAATTGCCACTGTGTTACCGTTTGAGGCCGAGACGAAATTAACGTCTATTGTCGGAGCGTTATTTTTCTCGTTGATAACATTTACAAGAACCATTGCGATGGAACTGAGGGCCGGGTTGCCTCCGTCCGTTGCTTCGACATACAATTTGTACGTCAGTTTCTGGCCTGTGCTGAGAATCTTACGTAGGAAGATTTCTCCGGTTGCTTCGTTCAGCTTAAAAAGAGATTTTGCCACGTCGGATGTTTGTGATGTAAAATGGTATGAAATGCGCCCGTTTTTGCCTGAATCTAAATCTCTGGCCGAGAGTATTGCCACGGGCGTCCCATCGATTATATTTTTGATTGAAACATTGTAAACCTTTTGTGGAAAGACGGGGGTGTTATCATTGACATCAGTCACTGATATATGCACATCCAACACACTCTGCTTTGACGGAGACCCTCCGTCTCTTGCTATCACCTGCACGACGTATGTATCTTTGATTTCGCGATCAAGATCGTCTTCTAATTTGATCGCTAATTTCGACGTTCCATCGACATTTTTTGAAACAGACAATGTGAACGGCTTTATGTTTTTCTTTAGCTGATAATTAATCTCAGAGTTGAGGACTCCAACGTCCCGGTCGATTGCATTAGGGATAGAAATCTTAGTGCCTTTCTTGTCATTTTCCGAGAATTGAATGTCCACTCGCTGACTTGGGAACTCAGGCTGGTATTCATTGACATCCTTTACAATCACCTTGATGTCCATAATTTTCATGAACGACTCTGCTTTCCGTACAGCTATATCCACCATTTTAAAACATTCTGCATTTCGTGTGCAAAGGGACTCAGCATCGAGGATCTGTGTCGTGTAGAGCTTTCCCGTTTTCTTGGATACCCGAAATAACTGCAAGTTGCCTGCGACCACGTCTTGTAGTTGACTGAATGTTACCAAATGATGTTCCTCGGATGGTATCCTGTCCATTAAATGTGAATCAGTTGCAATATCTCCCACTAAGGTACCTGGACTTTTCCCTTCCCCTACATAGTAGGTGAGGTCGGCCCCCAGGCATATATGTAGTATGCCCACGATTACATACCCAAGTATTAACATATCCATTATTGGGATTGATATCGGTTGCCAAAGGTATAAAAGTATATGTTTCTTGCCTGAAAAGAGAAAGAGAGAGAGAGAAAGAAATAGAGAGAAAAAAGACATAAGTAAAGTATTCATATTTCTTAGCTAAGAGAATTATTTGTAGCAGACGCGAAATTCTACTTAGTTATATATCTCCCAACGCTATCAAACATTTACGTCATTTTTTAAAAAAACACACTCTGTCTGCAATGCTTAGAATGCTTTGCGTCTCTCAAAAAAGGGGTGTCCTGAATGACTCTAAACTACATTTAGTGATGAGGCTCCATTTCTTGTTATTAAATGTTACTTTTATGTAAAGAGATCCTATTGTTCAATGCTTGGGTGCAACCTATGTATATCTCATTGCAATTTGTGTATTTGATTATGTAGTCTACATTTTTTTAATTGCAGCTTAAATTCTTATTTATCATGAATGTTGTTTTTCGGTTTTCAAAGGTGTAGAGTTTTTCTTCAATGATAATATCACACACTCCAAATCTTTTATTCTTGTGTGTTTATATATCAGCCCCCTGCATCTCTACTGAATGTTCTGGATATTCTGCTAAATGTTCTGGATATAACACCAAACCGTTGGATGGCGAGGGTACAGCTCTGGCACTATGGGGAGAGTTGAGTTCCTATTTATTGGCATTACTCCCAGGTCCACTACGACCATTAAAGAGGGTGTTCTGGTTAACGTGTTGGACTGTGACATTGTAGTAAGCAAGTTTGAACTCCAGTCATACTTTTACATTCACTTTCAGACAAATATCCTTGGGAAAGATATGAACCCCCTTTTCCCTTCATTTATGGGTTAAATAGTAGCCGTATTGTTCTTCTACAATGATGGCTATGACATCAAATGACCCATGAAGGTTGAAATATCATTAAAGAAACCAAAGATATTGAAAAAAATCATTGACAAATATTTCATAAAAATTTATTAAAGTACAAATATATGTATATCAAAGTTAAACTAAAATTAAAGTTTTTGCATTAAATCACTGTTATGGTACCTACCTGACGGACTATAATGAACTCTTCCTATTAATATGAATGCCGGGAGAATATTCATCTCAGTGTTGAGTTAACTCCAGCCTCGGTCGGCTGTGTTTGACTGGGGCACGGATCTGGCCGAGTGCTGGCTTGTTGACTTAACATTTCCTCCGGCCTCAGGGGGCCATCCCCCCAGGCTTTTATCCCCTTACGAGGGGGTTAAGTTTATTGCCTGGCACCTGAGGTGTCCCTAATAAGGGGAATGCTGATGGGGCCAAAGGTGTTTTTGGCAATGTCAGACGCGTCTTGGCTACGGCCCTGCAACTGGACCCACCTTAAAACAGCCTTGTGCCATACTTGTCCGATTGTGGGACAGATAACAAATACTGAGTTAACTCCACCCTAACACTTTGGTAGTTAGACTGATGTCCAACTCTCTTTTACCTATGCTGTATTTATACTTTCACTCAATATGCTTGTTTCACATAATCCCGAGTTTGTGTCTCTCTTCGGGAACTTTTACTGGTCCCCAACAATAACCCACAAAAAGTTTAAATGCTGTGAAACAGACAAACTAAACCAAACCAAATTAGACCAAACAGTGTTTTTGAAGGTAGATAATTCACAATACACATTCTGCTGAGAAACAGCTGAGATGTGCATTTCATACCAAAATCTGATAAATATTCACCAAGAGAAATTCATCATTTAGATGATGTATCAGTTTTGACAGATGTACAATTCATTTAAGGAAATGAGAACAATGTTGTTGATACTCTTTTTTATGAGTCTATCAATTATTTCAAAGGGCACGTTGTATGGTGTTATGGTTTGCCGACTTGGTGAGCAGACCTTTCTCACTGTATGCTCCATACCTCAGGCCTTGTGTTAAATTAAGCTAAGCTTAGTTGATGACTACTATCCAATTTGATAAAAACTGAGATTATGTTCTTATAGTACAGAAGTAGAATAAAAGTCTTCTTTTAAAGTTAAAGAAAATTGTTCATTAACTTTAGCTTGGTCTGGTACACTGGCTTCTGGTTGCTTATTGTACCTGCTGTTGTGAAGTAGTCAGTCATTTAAGTACAATTCAGGCTCATCATGGCTTGATTTATTTACTAAGCTTTGTTTCATCTGGTGCACAAGCCTCAGGTTGTTTACAATACATGCTGTTACTAAGTGGTCACCCATCTAAGTAATGATCAAGCTCATTACTGCTTAACTTTTATAATTGAAAACACATGCATACATGTATACACTCAAATGTTCCAGAATATAATTTTTGTCAATGTCTTTATTGATAAGATTTAAATTATACATAACAAGTTGAATAAAAAAATGTATGACCCCCAGAGAAAGAGTTGACATCTTCTTTGCTACAGTGCATTTATATGCTGTATGTTTGCATCAATTATATATATATATATATATGTATACAAGGATCATTAAATAAGTTTCCAGACTTTTTTTGTATGGGCACTTTTATTGATAGTACACACATGAAACTCTAGTCCCCTTCGAAGTAATCTCTTTCAGTGGCAATGAACTTGTTGTACTGTTCCAACAACTTCTGGAAGGCCCCATGGAAGTCCTCTTGTATGAGTGTGTCAATGACCTTCGTCAAAGCCTCTTTCATCTCCTCAATTGTCTCATAATGACAGCCTCTGAGCTAAGGGAATAAGCAAAAGTCACAGGGAGCAAGCTCTGGACTATTGGGAGGCTGAGGAACTGTCTTGATGGCCATCAAAGTCAAATAGTCTGTGACAAGGATGGAGTTGTGGACTGATGTATTGTCCTGGTGGAAATGCCACTGACCTAATTTGAAGAGTGCTGGCCTCTTCTGACGGGATCTCTTCCTGAACTTACTTAAAACCTCAACATAGTAACCCTCACCCTAACCCTTTGGCCAATCAACTCTGGTGTTCAAATCCTGGACGAGACTGATTTCATTTCACATAGCACTAATACCCTTGGGAAAGGTATGAATCCAATTATTCTCCCTCCAGCTATGGGGAAATAGCAGGACGGACTAGGTTCTTCAGCCTTGGTGAGGCAACTAGTCTAGGAGAAGGAAAACTCTGAATTCAAACCTGTTAAATTCCGCTTAAAAATTGACCATGTGTCATATCCTACCCGAGCGGAGGGGTTAGGTAAATAGGATCAACTCTGGTGTATTTACTTCCTTACTCCTTCCATACCCCTTATCAACCCTCACAGACTCCCTGCCTTCCTTGAATCTCTTATGCCACTCAAAAACAGATGCTCGATTCATGCAAGATGGTCGAAAAGCAGTCTGAAGCATTCCATATGTTTCTGTGGCATTTTTTTCCAAGTTTAAAACTCAGTTTTATTGCATATCATTCTTTTAAAGTGTCCTCAGGTCCAGATTGCATTTTTGAAATTCACCAGCTGTGAAAATCAGGCTTTAGTAGAGTGTATTCCAATTGCTGCTGTAGCTGTTCCTTTGAAGCTGAAATCATAAAAATTGGTCAGTCATCTCATAAGATGTATAGCAATTACATACTGTATTTTCAAGAGTCTACAATAATTTTAAATGCCTGTACAAAAAAAGTCTGGAAACTTATTGAAGGCACCACCTATATATATATATATTATATATATATTGAACTACATCATTAATATGTAGAGTGCTCAATATCAGAGATTGTGCATATGTATCAAGTTAAGATAGCATAGACACAGAGTAGTTTAATCATTGCATAGGTGAGAAACTGACAATTACAAAGAGCCTTTGACTATGTCTACATTATCCTAACTTATATATATATATATATATATATATATATATATATATATATATATATGTATATATATATATATATATATGCATATATATATATATATATATATATATATATATATATATATATATATATATAACAAATATATGTAGAATTTTATAAGAGAAGTCTTCTCCCTTAAGTATTTCAGAAAAAATGAAAATACAAATACATATAAATTTAGTGTGGGTGAATATATATATATATATATATATATATATATATATATATATATATATATGTATATATATTAATACTCAAGTATGCATATTATTTTCTTTCATTCACATATTATGATGGAAAACCAGCTACCAGGGTTCACAGGTTATTGGAAATGATGTTTCAGCCCTAAAACCATTTTTGACCTCTGGCTCATTATTGGGTTTTGTTGATGGCACAGCTGTTATTTTCATCATGTATGAATTATATTATTATTATTATTTTCATGTGTATGAAATTATATGAATAAAGATATATACAATCTAGCATAGATACATAGCTGCACATCTACACACAAGAACATACATCCACATTCTGATACATGAACACACACACACACACACACACACACACACACACACACACACACACACACACACACACACACACACACATATGCATGCATTTCTTTTTCTCTCTGTGTTTATGATTTAATGGAAGGAATTTCCATCACATACATGTCATAATATTATGCAGAAAAAAATGGACAAAGACTAAATACTGGATAGCTCTCTCTCTCTCTCTCTCTCTCTCTCTCTCTCTCTCTCTCTCTGTATATATATATATATATATATATGTGTGTGTGTGTGTGTGTGTGTGTGTGTGTGTGTGTGTGTGTGTGTGTGTGTGTGTTACTTTATTCAGTGTATTAAGATGAATTATTAAGATATTTTGGTGTGATAAGCCTAGGTTTTATCTATGAGAATAAAAATATAGAAAATAGATTTATTATGAATAGATGATTGAGGAAAGAGTCAGAAAGAGAAAATATTTTCAACACAAAGAACAGGAAGAGGAAGTGAAAAGAAAAAAATGTTGAATGGATTAAATTAAAACTGAAAGTCAGAGGAAAAGTATGAGTAAAAAGCAGGTGCTAATGAAAGGAAAAATAAGAGCAATATGGCTTGGTATACATAAAAGAGTAGGTGGACATGAAATAAAAATCTGAGAATAAGAAGTGCAGAAGAAGTAAAAGTGAAAGTAAAAGTAAGAAGAGTCTGAATAAGAAGATTGGAAGGAGTAAAAAGAAAGATGTTGAAAAGAGGATGAGAGTGAGGGGGATTATTTGTTTTGCTTTAAGGGTAGGTGCAGATAAAAAGTGAAAAATGCAAAGAAGTAAAAGAAAAAGTGAAAGTATGTATTCACCCAATCCCTCCATTTAAACCAGGATGTGACTTATGGCCAATTTTTAAGCTGAGTTTGAATTCAAATTTTTTCTTCTCCTTGAATGGTTGCCTAACCAAAGCGAAAGAACTAAGTTTGTCCAACTATTTTTCCATAGCTGAGTGAATAACAGATTCAATATTTCTCAAGACCATTATTGCTTAGTATAACATAAACAGCTTTGTCAAGGTTTTGAACTTATTAAGTCATTGATTCCAGTTCTATTTCCTATGATAATAAACATTACAATAAATTAAAGTTAGAGGAAGAATTTGTGTAATGTGTTAATGAAAAGAAAAGTCAACGAGGAAATATATGAGTAAGAAATCTTGATCGGTGCAAAATGGTAGGTGCAAATAAGGGGGTTGGAAGGAGTAAAAGAAAAGGGATAAAGTGAGAGGAAGAGTATAAACAAGATGATTGAAAGAAGTAAAATACGAAGTGCAAATGAAAAGAAATGTCAGCAACATAAGTAAGAAACGAAGAGAAGAAGGGTATTTGAAAATGTCTCCCATGGAAGCTGGGCCAAATAAATTTTATAAATAGTAAATTTCTACTGGGATTGTATAACAGCAAATCTCACTAAATATTAGAGAGGTCTCCTCAAGCAGGTAAGCCAGGCCCAGGAGCCCCAGATCCCAGGCTGCGTTACTGAAAAACAAGAATTGGTAGCAAGCAAGTTTTTTCATAGTTTTCATGAGACCAAAAATTTAATGAGGATTTAGAGATGAGGAATATATAAAAAAATATTACTTTTGAGACACTTTCTGAAGTTTTGCTGAACATTTATGAAATGATGGTTAAAGCTACAAGAATTTGTAGTTTTGGCTACATACATTTATAACTGAATTTTTGTTTATTTCTCTGAAACATTCAAAATTCACACAAAACATTAATATTTTACTACACAGCATATTTCTTTTTCATGCATGACCTCATAGCTTTGAAGGAATATTTATTGTAAGTGAATGGGGCTAAAAGAACATTGGTCTTCATCATCATGAAGGTATGCTGACAGCATGGATTCCTTTGACACTTTCTTGTCAGCAATCCCTATTGGCTATTGCTCTTGATAAATCATTTAGATAGCATCCAATATCCACACAGAGCTGATATGAGCGAAAGTTTTTGCTGGTCAGTCAACACTGGTGTGTCCATGTGTTGGAGTTCACAGAAAAATGTTGCTTCTGAGTTCATCCTTACTTTTTCAGTAGTGCCCAGCATGTTTTGCTCATCTTACTTGGATGGTTTGTAGTATGAGAGGAAAGAGGCTGTACAGTAGTTGGTGCTGCTTCCAAGATTTGTTCAAAGCAGCATACCACATTTCTGTGTATTTCTCTTCTAGCTTTTCCTCCAAGCATTTTGTTTAAGTCCAAGTAGTGCTACCATACAATAGTACTGACACAGCCACAGTTTGGAAGATTTACCATTTTATTTTATCAAAGAGATCAAATTTCCATATGGTTGTTAACCTGCCAATCACAGTCTATTCTTTACCTGTGCATTTGCTGACATTGTTTTCAGTAGATGAGATATTTCTACTGAGTTTTGTGAACTAGTCAACTAATTTCAAATTTTAAAAAATACCAGTTTTCTATTGTGTCTCTACTTTTTAAAACAAGGAACTTCTTCTCACACCACAAGGAAATGAATGTAGAATGTTGTATAAATCAGAAGATGAAAGACCAAATTTATATGTTGGATCGGTTTGAGAAAAAGACAAGAGAAGAGAAGTAGTTAGAATTGAGAAGGGAAGATGAGAAAAGATGAATGAGAAAGAAAACTGGAAACTGAAAGTGAAACCAGAAGAGAAAGTAGAAAAAATAGAAGGAATAAAAGATGATGCAACAAAATGAATTTGTAAAAAGTTAAGGGCATGCAGTAAGAATCAAACTCTTTAATAATGTTCTGCTAGTCTAGTTGCTAACCATAGCACCATATGAAAAGCTCAAAACAATAAGATGAAATAGAGGAATAATGCAAAGAGGATGGATGACATGAGAAGAAAAGTTAGTGATAGAAAAATAACGGGAAGGAGGAAAGGCAAGGAGTAAGGAGGAGAAATGAAGGTAGGCATTAATATTAAAAAATATGAGAAAAGTCAACAATTTAAAAAAAAGAAAGAGAAGAGAAAGAGAAGAGAAAGAGATATAAAGAGTAATGAACTGTGAAACTGAGAAGAAAAGAGGCTGAACCCTTAAGTGAAAGTCTTCATAGAAACAAAAAGTGAGAAGTTAAGACAAAAAGAAAGCTGGTGTGAAAGTGAAAGTAGAATTGTAAAAGGGAGAGAAGGAAAGTAAGAAAAAGCAAAGGTGAAAAAGTCAAAATAGGAGAGAAAATGAAAGTAGGGAGCATAATTAAAATAGGAAGAAATGTGAAAGAAGAGAGAAGATAGTAGAGACATTGAAATTTAAAGCCGAGAAAGTGAAAAGGACAAAGGAAGTGGATGTATGAGACTTGATAAAAAGAAAATAAGTGAATGATATAGGAGAAGAGAAAATTGTAAAAAGTGAAAGAAGGAAAAGAAAGTAAGAGTGAAAGTAAAAGTAGTTTAGTTTAGTAAAGCATGAGTTAGAGAAAAATAGAAAGCAAAGTGAAATTTTAGAGAAAAAAATGAAAGTAGGGATTTTAGTGAGAGTTAAATCTGAAAAGAAAGTATAAAAGAGATATAAGGAGAAAATGAAATCAGATAAAAGTTAGAGAGAGAAAATCAATGAATGAGAGGCAAGAGGATATAAATGAAACAGGAGAGAAAAAAGTGCTTGATAGAAAGTGAATGTTATGGGTGAAGAAAAAATGAAAGTAAGAGGGAAAGTAGAAGTAGATGAGAAAGAGAATGTTACAGAGAAAAAACATGAAAATGAGAAGCAAGGGGGTATAACCCCCCAAAAAAGGAGGGAAAGTAAATTTTTGAGAGAAAGCAAACATAGTATATCAAATAAAAGCTAGAGGTAAAGTGAAAGTGAAAGTAAGAAAGTGAAAGGCAAGATTGAAAGCAAAGGCCTTCTGCTGAACCAAAGAAGACAATGTGCAGCCAAAGAAAAGCTGTTTTAAAAGCAATAGAGGTTTACTCAGTTCCCGTCCATTGAGAAACCTCTTTTTAAGTCTGCAACATAAATGCAATCTTTTGTAAATTTTTCGCAGGAAGCATGATGAAAAGGAATTCTGAATTCAATAGGTTTTTTCTATGAGTGCCAATACAAAATTTATTATTAAGGATTTATTTTATTTGTTTATTTTATCTCTCTTTTCCATTTGCTGAATTATTTCCCAAAATTATTTTGCAATTTTTGTTTTCTTTTGCTGTCTTTTCCATTACAAAAAATCTTCAATGATGCTTTCTGTATTGCATGTAATTACTTTTTAAGAAATATATTTTTATTTGTTTTTTTTAATTGTGATGTTAATAAAATAATTTTTGCCAAATGATATTTCTTTCTTTTAATAATTAATGTTTTTGTTTTATAACATTTTATTGCAATGATTGCATTTTTTTCAATTTGATTATATTTTGTTGCTTAATATTTAATTTTCATTAACTAATATTATTTGTAGTTTTATTTCAAATGAGGCTTTATTATTTTTATCAATTAATCATTTGCAGTAATTTTAATTTTTCCTTTCTTTCAATTTTCATTTGAAACTATTTTTCCAATCTGCAAAATAGATGTGAAGGGGAAGCAGGTCAAAGCATAGTTGGAAAATTAATGAATTAGAAATATTTGAAATATTTTTTGTGTTTCATATTAAAATCTAATTCATATATTTTAATTAAAGGGATCTAAAAATATAGTTTCCTTATTTTTATTTCATTTCTTTTACTAATTAAACATGAACACTATAAAAAATATCTTTCATTTATATAGTACTTTTTTAATGCTATATTTTGAATAGGAAAGTTCCTCATAATGTTATATTTACAAAATATTGATCATGTTTTATTTTAATTGTATTCATAGCGACTCATGTCAAGATAACCAAAAGATTGCTGAGAGCAGTATTTCACAACCTTTTTCCCTATTGCACCCTTTTGGCTATTTCTTAAAGCAATCACAATCCCTAATTCTTTAAAAAAAGTTAAAATAAGATTTTACTGATGCTGTTTATTCAGTGTACTTGATGATTTGCTGCTAATTTTTTGATATCTGACTGATATTTGTGGGTTTTCCAGATAAAGAGTAAGTAAAAGAAGAAAACTGATAATACCTTGCTTCAGAACTTTGAATAATATCTAATATAACTGTCTTGGTTTTTCTCAAAATATTGAGCACCGGACACATAACTAAAAGGAGGAATCCCTTTGGCATATTGTTTAAAGTTACTAAAATTGGCAACCGTAGTCGAGGGTGACCCAGAGGCTCCCTTTTCTATAGCTGCTACACTGAGGTGTTGGGGAGGGTGCTACTCCTTTCCCTGGATTGCTCCACTTTATCCTTTATCCTTACCTTTTCATGCTGAATGTTAAGCAAGGTAGTATCAAGTACCATTTGTTGAGTCGACTTGGGATTAAACCAAGGTCTTCCGGGCTATTGGCGAACACTCTGACCAATATGCCACTGTCTGTTATTTGTTTAAAGTATGGGACTGCAATATCATAATAAGCAAGTTTGAACTCTACCCAAGCTATTACACTAGCATGAACCCATTTATCCCCTCTGCTATACATTGCTGACCTACAAGGATAGCTTAGGTATTAAATAACCCACAAAGGTTGATATACATTTTCGGTTCGTTGTTTTTAAAAACTCTAACACAAGTTCAAGGAAACATTATTTGAACAATAATTGAAGTGATCAGAATTATTGACAGTTGTCAGTGATACCAGCAGGTGAACCAGTCCAAACAAACAAGTTTACAATTCTCCATAAAAAAAAATTGCTAGAAAAATACATAAATTGGAAAGTTGTCCAGTGCCTAACTTGCCAAGCCAGCTTGGGCTGTAGAATACACCAACTGCACCTTTACAGTAAGAACCTCTCAGCAAGTGTTCTGATAATGACACTAAACAATCCAATGGTGATGTTCCTGTAATGTTGGAGCCTTGGGAAAGGCAAAGCACCCCTTCATTCCCATTGCTCCCAGGTCCACTCTGGCCCAGACAGGAAGGACCTGATAGGGTCCTATCTATGGATCAAATAATACTAAACTGTGCACTTATGCTAAACTGAATTGTTTAAAATAGAACTGATAATAAAAATGGATTTGGCATTAAATAACCTATAAAGGTTGATATGCCATAAAACCCAAACAACAAGTGCCTGACAGGTTAATTTACTTTTGAGCATAAACAGATGAGAAAAATCATTATAATTTTTATAGATTTTACAAAGACACTATTTGTTTCTGCTAAAGAGCCCAAAAATGTATATAAAAAGAAAGTTACCAGCAAATAAGTATATTAAAAATAATTATAATTATATGATTGTCTATAATAATTGAAAAGGATCTGTTTCACCGTACATAGCCAAACAGTTTGATGAAGAACTACCAAATCTGGAATATGTAATTATTGAACCAAGAGCGAGGTCTTGATTTAGAAAATTACTTTGTATTGGTGAAGAGTTGGATCTTATCAAGGAGTTTCTAATACTAGATGATAATTAGCAGAAAGACATATTGCTGCAAGACCTTACCAATTGTACAGAGCTTAAATTTCCAGATGTCAAAAAAGATTGACAAATTATTTCTTTTATTGAAATAATTATTCATATTCATTTGAACACGATTATTTTGATTTATAGGCAATTTTCTAAGCAGGAGATATAAAGTAATGAAATAACATTATCGTGTTGTTTGAATCGAGAATCAAGTCAGAAACAAATGGATAAAGAGTCACTGACTTAAAGTAAAAAAGATCTCTTTATAAAACTCAGTAAACTTTTTCACAGAACCAGATTTATAAGATTATGTGAAAATAAATGTTTACTAACTTTTGAACAGATTTTCCTTTTATAGAATAAAATGACATTTGTAACATTTCTGTGTAAATTATTTAACAAAAAGTATTATAAAATAGATAATGAAATTTAAAAAAAAAATGAAATAAGCAGAAGGGATTTTTGACATTTTTCTTGACATTCGTACCCTGAAGGATATGAATGTTTTGACTTAATTAGTAAACTCTACAGGTTACCAGGGATAGAGGAAGTATGACTATTTGTTTTTAGGTTGGTCCTGGCTGGCCTTGTTGCATGAATATGCATAACCCTTCTTGTTTGGAATTAATACATGCAGAGTTAAACAACTCATTGCCAAGTTGACTGGAGCTGTAGAATACACTGACTGCACTTCTGCAGAGATATGACACTATACAATCTAATGGTGAGGTTTCAGTAATGCTGGAGCTTTGAAGGATGTAGAGTACCCCTTAATTACCATCACTTCCAGGTCTACTCTGGCCCAGAGTGGTAGCACCTGATAGGGTTATATCTATGTGTCAAATAGAAGAAAATTACATACTTATGCTAAACTGACCCATTTGAAATGGAACTGTCTTTGTATGCTAAACTGAATTGTTAGAAATAAAACTGTTTTTGACATTGAAATTGTACTTATGTTAAACTGAATTGTTCAAAACAGAACCGTTTACATTTAACTGTGTGTAAACAAAAACTATACTTATACTAAACTGAATTGTTTGAATAAACTGAATAGCTTGAAATAGAAATGTTTTTGATAATTAAACAGTGTATTTATGCGAAACAGAATAGTTTGAAAAAGAACTGTTTATTTGTATAAAAACGTATTTGGCATTAAATAACCTACAAAGGTTGATATGCCATTAACCCAAACAAAAAAAGAAATATCAAAATACACAAAATGAAAGTTGATTGATGTCAAAGGTTATTTTATGCCTTGAGGTTAAGGAATCACATTCATTCTAAGTTCATATCATGCATTTTTTTGTAGTTGTTTTTAAATCTTTTTTTTTTTTGCATAGTCCAACCAAATATAAATAATCTATTTTACCCATACATGGAACCTTAACAGGTCTTACCACTCTGGGTCAGAGTAGATCTAGGAGTAATGGCAATGAAAGAGTACTTTATATTTCCCGGATTTCTAAAACTGGGGCCTTACTATCAGATGCAGATTAGTGTTATATCCAGGAAGCTCTCCTTTGAGGAGTGGATCCTACCACTTTGCTGCGGATACTGTCAGTGAAAACTAAGCCTCACCAACAGGGCATGAGTACATGTGAAGATAAACAACTGAAAATGCATAAAAGAAAAGGACAAAAGAAATAGGAATTTGCAAATAAATTCAGATTTTATTGTACAAGTTTTAGGTAAAATGCATTTCATTGTTCCAACAAATTAAGTTTAAGATTTTAATCAAATCTTTAAAATGAAGCATGAAATAGACTCAAATATCAATTTGTTGTTGAGAATATTCATCATTGGTGTTCTGATTTGGTATTTTGAGTACATCTGATCTCACATAAAGTTTTAGTAATTTGAGTCCTTTTCATTAGGTAGAAGTAAAAAGAGATTTACTTAGAGATGGTCTCAGTTTTCTACTGTTTTGACATTTTTTTTATTATTGTTACAATAAACATTCTTATTTAGTTTGGATTGGTTTGGTTTCTTTGTTTAATGCCATATCAACCTTTGTAGGTTATTTAATGCCAAAGCCATCCTTCTAGATGAACAGTGGTACTATTTCACCCATAGCTGGGAAGATAATGGGGTTCATACCTTTCCCAAGGGTATTTGTCTGAAAGCAAACGTAATAGCGCAATTGGTGTTTTGACTTTGCTTACTATGATTCCGCAGTCCATCGCTTTAACCATTACACCATGAGGACACCCCCATTATTTAGTTTGAGATTTTAATCGAATCTTTAAAGCGAATTATAAAATAGACACAAATACCATTTTGTTGTTGAGAATATTCATAATTATTGTTCTGTTTTAGTATTTAGTATGGGTTTGACTTGAAATAAAGTCTTTGTAATTTGATGGTAGAAGAAAAAAGAAATTTACTTGGAGATGGTTTCAGTTTTCTTTTGGTAGGTTATCAGAATCATCACCCTGATACATAGCAAGTTTTGTAAACTTCTGTCAGTTGGACACTAGTTGGAATCCTTGAGCAGGTGAGTGCTATTGTTATTCTACATAGTATTGTCTTTTCATGTGCAAATCATTTATATTCAAAGTAGTATCTTGAAACTATAATAGTTCACAAACGATTACTATAATTAATAAGGTGAGTGAAAAATTTCATGTGCAAATCATTTATATTCAAAGTAGTATCTTGAAACTATAATAGTTCACAAACGATTACTATAATTAATAAGGTGAGTGAAAAATTTTTACAATATTTGGTTTCTTTCTTTAATGGCATATCAACCTTTGTAGGTTATTTAATGCCAAAGCCATTCTCCTAGAAGAACAGTAATGGTACTATCTAACCCATAGCAGGGATTTACAATATTTTGGTAATGTGGATCACAATTTGTCATCATTTACTAATGTCATGAAGGTGACAAACCACACTGTACTGTGAAATGCTGAGTTCACCTGAAATTCTCTTAGTGTTACTTGTCAGATTTGCTTCAATGGCATAGCCTCAGAATCTAGTTTTAGGCCTACCTCATCTTGCCTGATTATCAAGATTCTTACAAATAAAGTCTTTGTAATTTGATGGTAGAAGAAAAAAGAGATTTATTTAGAGATGGTTTTAGTTTTCTTCTGTGTTGTCTTTTTGTAATGTGTGTTTTTTCTCACATGTGTTCATTTGGCTCTTAATCAGAGTGTGAATAAAATGCATCCAACACATGCTTTCATGGTAGAGCCAAGAGGCTATATACTCCCACCATGTTGCTGGTAAGTGATATAAGGTTAGTCAAATGTAGAGACCCACAAGAAATAAGAGAACAATGATAAAAATTGCTTAATTCTGTCTGCATCTCTCATCAAAGGCACCTCAGGCAAAGAGCAATAAAGTCAACCCTTACCCTTTTTAGGCAAGGGAGCTGGTGCTTTCAGCAGAAAGGACCCACTGGAAATGCATAATTTCTTTCTATATAAGAATATAAGTTCAACAGGCAAGCTTGATAATTGTGTTTTAAATTGTTATCTCTTTTATTCATTTATTTATTTTTTTACTATTGCCCACAACCTATCATAAATTGGTACTTCAGCTAGAAGTAATAATGTAATTGATTATGTTTGAGAATAAATCAATGCTGATATTTTTTGATGCCTCTCAAACAAATTAAACCAGTAATTTTTGAATAAGCAACTAAATCGTACAGTAACAAAATTGTTTTCTTTTGAGCTTACCTTCAGTTCTACTAAACTATCTATCTACCCTGATTGTGACAGTAAAGTAAAACTGTTGTGGAAAAATATTCTCAGAGCACCTTCTCTTTCTCTCCACAATGATTTTAGGAGCCAATTTTCAATGGCTTCAAAAGATGACACTCAAGTCAATCACACTCCGGAATATTTGGATAATCAATTTGAAACACAGATATACAATCAATGTAATAATAATTATAATAACAATGATAGACTCTATTAAAAACTCACAAATAATAATAATAATAATAATAATAATAGTAATAATGGTTGGTTGGTTGATTGATTGTTTTGTTTTACAGTGTATTAACCCTTTTTGGGTCATTTAACACCAATTTAAATTTCAAACAATTCAGTTTAGTATAAGTATAAAAGTAAAAAGTTGGCGACCAAAGTCGAGGGTGACCTGGATTGCTCCACTTTACCCTTGATCCGCACCTTATAATGCTGAGTGTTATGCAAGGCGGCATCAAGTACCATTTTTTGAGTCTTTGGTATGACTCGACCTGGGATTGAACCCTGGTCTCCCGGGCCACAGTTAAATGTCAAAACAGTTCAGTTAAATGTCAAAAAAGTTCTATTTTAAACAATTCAGTTTAGCATAAGTACACAGTTTAGTTCTATTTAAAAAAAAAAGTTCTATTTCAAATGGTTCAGTTTCACATAAGTATACAGTTTCAGTGTCAAAAGCAGTCCTATTTCAAACAATTCAGTTTACCATAAGTACACAGTTGAGTTCTATTTGACTCAAAGGTAGGACCCTATCAGGGGCTATCACTCCAGGCCAGAGTTGCCCTGCGTGTGATAGCAATGAAAGGGTACTGCACATTCCCCAAAGCTCCAGCATTACTGGAGGCTCACCATCAGATTGTTTAGTGTCATATTCAGGATACTCATTTGGAGGTCTTACCCCTCTACAGAGATGCAGTCAGTGTATTCTACAGTCCCAGCTGACAGGGCTAAATAATAATGGAGAAAGAGATGAAATAGAGAATCACATAATAAGTGAATGCAGAAAAATTCAGCAAAAGGAGTACAAGACTTGTTATGATTGACAAGAAAAGGTAATCCACAAAGAACTGTGCAAAAAATGAAAATCTGATCATACCACCAAATGGTATATGCACAAACCATAATCCAGAATGAGAAGTATAAAATTCTCTGGGATTTTGTAATACAAACAGATCACCTAGTCCTGGCCAGTACACATGGTATTGATCAAGAAGAAAAAAAGACCTTGTTATCAAGTGGAATTTACCATCTTGGCAGACCACAGAGTGAAAATAAAATAAAATAAAAAAAATGGACAAATATTGGATCTTGGCAGAGAATTAAAAAAAAAAACATATTGTAGAACATTTGGGTAAATGTGATGCCACATGTACTTAATGCACTTGGAACATGAGGGTGATGGTGATACCAATTGTGGTTGGTGCACTTGGAACAGTCCCCCAAAACTTGGAAAAAGGACTGGAGGAACTGAAAATCAGAGGAAAAATTGAGATTGTCCAGACAACAACATTGTTAAGATTGACTAGAATACTCAGAAGAGTCCCAGAGACCTGAAAAGATTTGTTGGCATTAAGACTACAGTGCAAAACCACCAGCTGATGTTGGTTTGAAAAACTCAAAGGGAGTAAAATAATAAAATAAATGTATGTAATGACACACACACACACACATATATATATATATATATATATATATATATTTCCTAATCTAATATCTACCAGCATTCACGGTACCAGAAAAAAAGAAAAAAAAAAAAACGCCAGGAAAAAGAGATAAGAGTATCTCGAATCACCGCCCAGGGGAAAAAGAAAAAATATTATTGGTCAAAAAGAAAGAAAAGGCCAACCTCGTCAGACTCCTTGAAAAAAAAACAAGGGATATGCAGTCAGTTGGTCAAAAGAAAACTAAAACCTGCGAATCCTGCAATGCTACAATTACAAGAGTGCTCAACAATTCTAAGCTAGGTGGGTTTTTGGTGAATATAAGACGGCGTTTTCTCCTTTAGCATTAGTCGGGGTTAGACTTCCTGATGATCCGATAAGGTGAAACTTTAGTAGAAGATTTCCGACTCGTGATTTAAGTTAATTTTATATATATATATATATATATATATATATATAATGTAATTTGCTATATTTACAAATAAAGAGTGATCTATATCCTTGATAGATGGTTGGCTCTGGGTAATTTTTTGTTGATTTTTTTTTTTTTTTTTTTTGGAGTCGGTGTCAGGTATTCCCTGACAAAATTTCCTCGTTGTTTTTACTCTATAAAGGTTAGAACCATCTTTACCACCAGATCTGCCATCTTGTCTTTCCAAAAAGATATCCTATCTCTACTGCAACAAAGTATGATGGTCTATAAGTAATCTAAGAGTAATCTAAATTTACGAATACATTTACGTACATACTTGTAAATGTGGATGTTTACTATTTGGCGATCTCTACAGTACATCACGGACTCTTTATTTGTGAATGTGATTTGCTCTAAGACATTACAAAATAAAATGATTTTGTAAGGTTAAGTAACAAATACAGTTATTAAGATTATTTTGTGATAGTAGAAAATAAACTAATTTATGTAAATTTACCAATATTTACAATCAATTTGTTTATTTACATCGTGGACGTAGATGGCTAGGGGTCGTCAACATTAACTGCTGATTTTGGCGGTTGTTGTCGTTGTTGTTGTTGTTGTTCGATACGCTTTTTAACAAGCAACTGGTGGAGAGTTCCTTGAACTGTGTTCTTTTCTTCAAGGATTACATGACAAGGAACGAAAGCCCCTTATTCTTATTTATTGTACAGCAACATAATGTAATGTGCTTTTAGCGCTTTTGTAGTGATATTACAACTTCAATATTTGTAGTGGACAGACGTAAAGTCGAATGAAATGACTTAAATTTGATTTTTATTTTTCCATTTATCTTTTGACAAACGACGTATAATCGAGAACTACTCAACTCGAAACGACGTAATCAGAGTGTAGAGAAGAGGAAAATCTCGTATTTTGGTTTGGCGTGCAATTTAATTCGACACTCAATTTCACCCAATCAGGATGACTTATCCTATTCAGCCCGGACCTTCATTTCCGGCTAGCAAAACGGGTGAGCCGCCAAAGCCACTCTCTTTGGCTTGAGACGGTGACCAGAACAGACGTTCTTTTGGCCGTCTCTGCTTAGCGATGCTTTTTAACATAGCAACACCAGCAGCAGCAACATGGACACTCAACGAGGGAACCATCTAATTTATGGATTTCGTACAAGGGATCCCAGTTGAATATGAATTGGATGCATTCAGCATGCCTTCCACAGGCACCACTTCATGTCACCCCCCAAAAATGGCTATGTCGATCCGAGCGTAACTCCGCTCTCGACACACTAGCTCCCATTTCACTTCTGGTCCACATTAATGGAGATAACGCACACTCTCCCCAAAAATACCAGACACGCAAAAATACACGGTGACTCTAAACACAATCCCTCACACGTCCCGCAACACACGCTGCCATCTCAACATCCCGCTACGCCATTTCGTCTCCAACACTAACAAGCCTAAACTCCGCGAATCTTGCAGCACCAAAAGCAAACCATATTCCATGCTGCAAATAAAAACTTTCTTTGTTGTGTTGTTAAAGAAAAGTTTCATCATTCATTTGTGTTGCCTAAAAAATATAGTGTTAGAGAAATTAATAATTTCCCGAAACGCTATAAGAAGTATGCCTGTATATATATAAAGTTTCGCTTCAACAATCGATCATCAGATAATAAAACAGTTTCCCTAGCCATATATAAATATGTACACGCACTCATATTATCCCCTCCTCTTTCTTAAGTATTAGCAGGTAGAGAGTTGGCGGAACTTCTATCCATTATCTGATGACAGCTTCTTAGTGTTCGCCCTATCAGCTGGGATTGTAGAATACATCAATTGTACCTCTGTAGATAATTAAGACCCCCTCCAATGGGGCCACTTGTTCGCCGTGACTAGTGATTCGTAATGGTTGGGGGTAGGGTCCTAGAGCCGAAGTGGTCAATGACTATAGACAACACTCGTCTTCGGCCTTTACTTGAGCTTGACAAGAAGTCAGAGAGGCCCGATCCAATCAATCAGTTGATAATCCTTCATACTGAATGGTCTTGATAACACACTTTAAGACATCTCAAGTTGTTAAACTTTATCTGTAAAAGAGGGGAAATATCTTAATGACTGTTAATATGAAATAATATAAAACGATTGATATTTTAAGTAAAAATAACGGACTAAGTTAAAAAGAAACAAACGTCTTAAGATGTATTTTGCAGTCTTTTAGGAAACTGATTTAAAAAAAAAGGCACAGAAACTGGAAAGCTCTGCCTAAAAGAAATCAATAGCTGTTTATATTTTTTCTAAGATTGAGTTCCAAAACATACAGCAAAGACAAAACCAAAGCTAGATAGAATCATTGTATACCATTATTCTAAACATAATTTCCTTTTTAACACACACACACACACACACACACACACACGGCCAAGTTTTTCCTGATATATAGATTTTTCCAAGTTTTTTGTATATTTCTTTTTATTAAATCGTTGATCTAACATCCCTAAAATATCATCCCTCTCAGTCCTGATCCTGGTTCATTCGAACTGAAATGCTTTAGTATCAACTTTGTTTCTGATGATCTTTTTCAGTTGGTCGTCTCCACAGTCAGTATCACCCAATTGTACAAAAGTCCTTGATTCGTAAAGTGAATCTTCGGGATTAGTCAAAGAAACTGGAGAATTTTCCTTACTGACCCAATTGGCTCTTAAGGTCTCCCAAAATTTAAAAAAGCTTTCTGTTTCATGTGGCTGCCCTTGTTCACTTCCATAGTAAGTAAGTAAAGTTTGCGACCTCAGTCGAGGGTAACTCGATGGCTTCTTTTCAATAGCTACTGCACCCAGGTGTATGAGAGGGCGCTACTCCTTTCCATGGATTGCTCCATTTTACCCTTGATCCTTATTTTATATAATGCTGAGTGTTAAGCAAGGTGGCATCAAGTACCATTTGTTGAGTCTTTGATATGACTCGACCTGGGATTGAACCCCGGTTTCCCGGTTCATTGGCGAACGCTCTATTCATTGGGCCAATGGCTCGATACTTCCATAATAGGGTAACGTAGATAAAGATTAGTGATGATTTCATAGTAAGGGAACATAAATAATACAATCGGTTGGATTGGTTAGACGACAGAAGAAGATATGCATCATCACTAATCTTTCTCTATGACAACTGCCACTGCAGCCATTAGCATTTATCAGTAAAACTCTCTATATTAGTATATTATGGAGTCTGTCACAACAACTAAGAGCTAAAAATAGCAGAGAGTGACTTGTCAGATCACTCACCATCAACGATGTTTGAAAGACAAGAGGAAAACATAATATTTTTACTGGAATCTGGGAAGTGTCCATTGAATTCATGCAAGAGTGAAGTTTAGAGACGTTCTTACAGTCTAACAGGTATGTGTATTTATAAAAGCATATGTAGTTACAACGTAACCACATACACACACAAGTTATATATATATATATATATATATATATATATATATATATATATATGGCATAATGGATATTGTCATAGGAAATGGACCCAACATACCGATTGACAGATTGATTTTAATGGTATGACAACCTGTCAAGGGTTATTTTATATTGAGTGGTATGTATGTATATACACATATACATGCATATATTTATACACACACACACACACACACACACACACGCACACACACACACACACACATATATATATGTGTGTGTGTGTGTGTATTTATATACAGATATACAAGCACATATACAAATACAAATATATATACACACAGATATACATGCGTATATATATATATATATATGCATATACATATATGTATATACCCATGTACATACATATATGCATATAAATATTTCGTATGTATATTTATATTTATACATACATACATACATTTGTATATGCATGTATATATACATACATATACATATATGTCTATATATATACATATACATACATGTATACATATAAATAGACGTACATGCATATAGATATATATCCCTACCCATGAGCATATACAATGGGAGAAAGATTAACATATATTTGGGATTATTGTGATACACACACACACACACACACACACACACACACATATATATATATATATATATATATATATGTATATACTAAATAAAGAATTAGTAAGAGCACCAGAATTTTGGGCTTCTAAAAAAGTAAGTAAGGTTGGCGACCTCAGTCGAGAGTGACCCGAAGGCTCCCTTTTCGATAGCTACTACACCAAGGTGTAGGGGAGGTCGCTACTTCTTTCCCTGGATTGCTCCACTTTACCCTTGATACGTACCTTATAATGCTGAATTTAAAGTAAGGAGATATCAAGTTCCATTTTTTGAGTCTTGGATATGCCTCGACCAAGGATTGAACCTCAGTCTCCCGGACCATTGGCGAACAGTCTACTCATTTGGCCGATGGTCCGGTGACTCAGTATTAACTAATGTGTTAGAGTAGCTTGCACGATGAATTGAGAGACAGACCGACAGACAGACAGAGTGTGTGTGTGTGCGTTTACTCATACACACTTCACCTTTTGCATTGATACTATTTGACTTTCATGACTTCTTTCAGTTGTTTTCGTATTTATTAGAAAACTCTCATAAAGTATAACATGTCTACATATAATTGTCCATTTGATGATCATTCATATAAAAGGAAACTTTATACTCGAATCATATAACTGTATGCAAATAAAACTAGTAGTGTTAACCATGCTTGAAACTATTTAACGGTGTACAAACAAATGGGCTTTGGTTCGATTAAAAATAAGGTTACCAACAAACTATTTTCTTATGAATCACTTATGTATGAACAGGAGTTAGCGTTGAATAATCCACAAGAGTTGATTTGCCACAAAACACAACCGAACAAACGTACACTGATGCAGAGAGATTTATAAATGCATACATGTATGTGGATAAATATAAAATTACAATTATATACGATACACGCACACATGTGTATATGTATATATATATACATATATATATATGAATGTTGGCTTGTGAGGAACTTGTATGTGATTTAAAGTCTCAAACAAATATGTTGCGGTCTGAGTAGTTTTTTGTTTTTTGTTTTTTTTTGTAGTAGGTGTTGTTTTTTCTTTGTTTTTGTTATAGTAGTGGTGGTGGTATTATTGAGCTGGGGATGTGACGGGCAGGTGGTATTAAATGTGGGTGTCGGGTGTTGGGAAGGAAAGCAGAAGCAAAATATAAAAAGAAAGTTGTGTAAGTAGTGGTGGGGGATGTAATAGTAAAAAAAAAAGACAAAGACAAGTTTGGCGTACTTGAGGCTGAAGATGAGGCTTCGGGGATTCAATACGTGTGACGGGAGTGGGGATAGATGGGTTGATCGAACCATTTTCCTCTCCAGAGAGAGGAATCTGTTCATGTCACAAAGGTCAATGTTACTCTTTGTCTTCATTGTAAAAGTCTTGTTTCTATTTTTTTCTTTTTTTTTTCTTTTTTTTTTTTTTGTAACCAGGCCGGAAAAAATATTATCCATTTTATTTATTTACTTTTGAAAGTCAGGGAAGAATTTTTCGATCTGCGTCGCGGGTGTTGGGTTGGGAGTCAAGGAGAAATTAGATGAATCTTTTTCTTCCCTTTTTTTTCTCACTCTCATTTCCCAAAACCATTACTTCTTGTAGGACTGAATCAAACTTTATAACCAGCATTGCCAAGCTCTCTCTTGTTACATCTACGAGTTACCTACACGTAAACGCAGGTCGTGAAATGTGTCGGACTTCCACCTCTTCTCAATGAGACCATCTATTTCTTGCTTTTTTCCAAGTTAGCTTTACTGAGTCGCAACCATCTTAAATTTCCGCTTTTCTTTTAATCTATTTTCTTCTCCAGAATCTTTTCAATCTTCTTCATTTCACAATTTCTCTCTCTCTCTCTCTCTCCCTCTCTCTCTCTCTGCTTGTTTGTTCTCTCCTCTTTCTCATTTTTCTTCTTGTTCACGTTTTCTTTTTCTTCTTTTTTGTGCAATCCTTTTTTTCTCTCTCGTCATTCGTTTTGTCGCGAAGGCTTGGTTTAGCCGTCAAGCAGACACGTATCCCAAATATTTATAAATGAAGAAAACGATGACGTCTTGGTAGTAGGCGAAATGCAATTTTATTTCATGAAATTCAAAACATACTAAATGAACAATAAAAATGTGTATATAGATCCTGTGAGACTCTGTAAGGACCAACATTTTCTCTTTTTGTTTCTCTGACTTTCTAAACAGGGTTTTTACAATTTGTGGTCATGTCATCAGTCAAATGCGGTACATATTTTATCAGGGAATGGGAAAAATTATCCCTAGTGTCCCGTCTTTCATTTTCTTGTCAGTCATTCTTCGACGTTTCTTTTTATTCCTTTTCGAGATTTTTTTCCTTGTTTGCTTCGTCGTTTTTTTAGCCTTGCACCTTCTTTCACTTATCAATATTTTCAACTTTCTTTTTCTCATTGTTTCTCTTTTCTTCTAGAGTTTTTTTTCTCTACTTTTTCCTATTGTTTTCTTCCTATTTCTTGTCATCCTCTTCTCTTTTTTTTCATTTCCTTTACTCTCTTGCATCTCCCCACCAATCTGTTTTCATTCTTATTCAACGATATTTACTACGATTAATATGCAACCAACCCAAATGACGTAATATAAGAAGATTGGTTGAGCTCAATCTTCCAAGAGGGAAAGACTGGCCTGCTTTGAAAATCTGTACTCGAAATCCTGATTTTTTCTTACTGGACTCGAGGGCAACGCAAAAATTTATATTGTTATATGGCAGAATTCAGATCTCTCCCGATTCACAATTTCAATCAACAAACATACACGTGGCTGGAGAAGGGTAGCATTCGACCGGATGTTAGCCTGACGGCTGCTGCCGAGACAATGAATAAAATGTGTCTTTGCGCAAGAGGCTCCGCGCAGAGCTTCCGGGCGTGAATGCAAGAAATTAATTCACATTAACAAAATACCCTTTTTCAGCCAATCATAAATCTTCCCCCTAAAAAAAATTCCCAGAACCGAGTTGATCCAAAGGGTAGCTATTTAAGCAGCAAAAATCTTCAAAGGCGTCAGACCGGCCTACCGAGGGTTGACGGGAAGAACACGTTACGGCCATAAGAACTTATGTGAACAGTGACGGATTTTTGACACACCACCTGCTGTGAACAACTGCTGACTTAGCTACAACGCCATCCCGTCCACGACTGCTACTACCACCAAGATCATCTGATACCCTTACCCCCTTTATACCACCATACCCACCAAGTGTTTTCTTAACTTATAACATACATGACCGTCAATGAACTCTGGCTTCACACACACACCACGTTCATTCTATCACTTGATATTGTACGCTACAAAGGTGTACAGTTGATTCTTCGCTTTATCGCCTTGTTTTTCCTTTTTGATAATATAATTGTTTAAAAACTTTCAACCTGTGTTTGTCTTTTCCTTACTACCATACGCTAAATATAACAATATTCACTAAGATTGATTTATTCATCACAAGGCCATAAATATGGGTACCCTATGAGGATCGAACCAACTCCACAGAAGTAATTTTCTATTAGATTAGATCGCTAACAACCATACGTCGTTCAGTTTTCTTACTTTTTCTCCTTTGATTCAAATTTTCTCTTCTTGTTTCTCTTAAATCTTTAAAAATTTCCAGCCAAAGAATTTTGAAATAAAACTATCGAATCCAATAAATGAAATTAGACAACAAAAAAACAAACAAACAAACGTATAAGCAAGTTTGTTTTAATCAAGACCTCGTTCAACGCTCCTCATATAACAGAAAGGACATTGTCAAAAAAGGTTTAGTATTTTTTATACAACTTTACTGAAAACTAGAAAAAAAAAGGAAAGAAAAAAGACATTCTATAAAACTGTTCAGTATCATTTCTTACAATATTCGTGTTATTCGGGAAATATTCCGAAACTTCTACATTTTCCTCTAACTCCAGTGGATGATGCTGTCGAACAAAAATTGGCCACCACTGTCATTTGAACACAAACTAGACACGCATTTAAAAAAACCAACTTTCCGTCATTTCACCCAAATAGAATTACTAAAACATGAAATCACCTGAAACAATTATCTATTTAAGCACAGCTAAAAATGAAATCAGACTATTTTTGTTGTTATTGTTTTATGAAATACTCCTAATGAATTTACTACTACATTTGCTATTTTGAAAGAAGTTCACGAGCGAGGCAGATTTTCCTCTCCTGTCACGGCTTAACACGACTCTTGCTAGAAAAAATTATTTGTTCGGGAATATGATCTGTTCAAGATTTAGAAATTTAGGGATACGTCCCAAAAAATGTAAAGAGCCACTTAACAAGTCATTTTCGTCATCTTTATCTCATTTCGGTTGACATATTCCTCAAGTGTATTTTGTTTCGACAATGAATAATGAAATCCAGTGCATTATACTTGAATATTACTACTAAATGTAAAATCTGAAGAAGGCACGCTTAGCGTAACGGTTATCGCCACAGGAAATGGAATCGGTGATTAGAGTTCAAATCCTGGACGAGGTTGTTTGCATTTTGCTTCACACTAAGGCCCTTTGAAAAGGCAATGAATCTAATTGTTCTCTATCCAGATATGGCTAAGTAGTAGGCCAGACTGAGTTCTTTAGCTTTGGCAAGTCAAATAGTCTTGAAGAAGGAAAACTCTAAATTCAAACCAGCTTTGCTCCGCTTAAAAATACTTTATTTCGCATCCAGCCCTTAACGTTGTTGGGTAAATACACACACGTATGCCTGGATAAGTTTTTCTTTCCAGTTTAAATACACACATAGAGATACAATATACGCATACGTGGAGGTGTCCGAGGTGTAATGGTTATCGTCGCAGGAAATGGACACGGCGTCCCGAGTTCAAATCCTGAACGAAGCTGTTTGCATTTCACATAGAGCTAATATTCTTGGGAAGGGTTTGCATCCAACTATTCTCCCTCCCGCAACGGGTAAATTGTTGGGCAGACTGGGCTCTTTAGCTTTGATATGGTAACCGGTCAAGGAGAAGGAAAAATCTGAATTCAAACTTGTTAAACTCCGTTTAAAAAATTGACCTCGTATTATATCCTTCCCATATGGTAAGTAAATACTTATTAGCTGAATTTTTTCACTATGTGATTGATATTCACGATTGCTTAAAAATTTATCTTGTGTCACATTCAGCTCGTACAAAGGGGTTGGTAAATACATACCTTAGTTACCCGAAGGCTCCCTTTTCAATAGCTACTACACTGGGGTGTAGGGGAGGGCGTTACTCAATTCACTGGATTGCTCCACTTTATCCTTGATCCTTATCTTATAATGCTGAGCGTTAAGCAAGGTGGCATCAAGTACCATTTTTTGAGTCTTTGGTATGACTCGACCCCTGGTCTCCCAGATTATTGGCTAACACTCTACTCATTAGGCCAATGTCTGAACTTTTACTTAAATTCATACAATGCACGCACGCACGCACACACACACACACACACACACACTTTTACTTAAGTTAAAAGCAAAATCAAAAACCAAAAAAAACCAAAAAAACAACTTATTACAAAGATATGAGTTCAGGTAAAAAATGTATCGCGTGAAAGAAACTGATTTTGCGTTCTCTACTTTTCGTACTTAGAATGCAACAAGAATATGAAAATCGCCTGCAGACATCAATTGTCCACTCACCGGTCTCTTTTTTTCTCTTTTGTCCAGAGAAAGCAGTTGGCGCTTTGCCTTTGACGAACCACAGACAGAACAAAATGAAAGAATAAAAGAAAAGAAATTCTGAACCATTTTCCTTCCCTCCTCTGAAACTCTTAAAATCAGTGTTCTTGCCTCTTGCACTGAAATCCGTGCTCAAAGTCACTCGTTCTATTAACTTGAAGCTGACGTAACATTGTCCAATGTTCTTAAAGCAAGCCCTCATATTTTTTCTTTTCTTTGCTTTCCTTATTTTTTTTTATCTAACCATCAAACTTCTTGTCTATCACCTCTCCATCTTAAATTCCCCCGACACCACCTACCAACACATTCCCTTCAAGCACTCATGCCTTTTCGTTTGAGATCAAACACAGCTATTTTCTTTTAGGCCAGCAAATCCCTTTTACAACAACAATGACCACAACTTTTCAAGTCTCTTGCCAGTATTCGTGCTGTCTTGTTAGTAACAATCGTTTCACTAATATTCGCTTTTTCTTAATCTTGCCCAAAGCTGTGGTCTCTGCCCATCAAGCCCGCAACCAATATCTATTCTTCTCGTGATTCTTTCCGTTTCATTCACTGCCAAATTTGCACTTTCATTCTCCTTGGGTAAGAGTGTGACCACTTACGACTCCCACGCATATATATATATATATATATATATAATGGAAATAATTATGAAGAAAAAAAAAGGAAAATATTCTAAATGTGATGAATTTATTATGATGGAAAAGTCAATGTTAAAACATTTCGGTTTTATTAAACCTTTATCAGGACTTTATGATAGAGAAAAACTGTTGCTTGAACAATGATAGATGTTTTATTTAAAAAAACATGAGTAGAGAAAGTCCACATAGAGAAAGACTTATAACCGTTCAATCAGCGTTCTTTATATATATATATATATATATATATATATATATATATATATATATATATGTGTGTGTGTGTGTGTGTGTGTGTGTGTGTGTGTATGTGTGTGTGTGTGTGTAACGGATTATGAAGCAATTGGGTTTCCATTGTAACAACAGTCCATGATATTAATGCTTCTATTTCAAGAGAAGAATTCTAATCAGCGTTACATAGTTATCTTCGTTATATCTAGAATTTTGACGTTGAAAGAATATTTGCAACGACTAAAGACACCACGAAATAATAATTCATTTACGAATTGGACAGGAAATTGCTTTATTTTCTCGTTGAGAGTGATTCAAATGCTTTCTTCGCATAAAAGCCCCACCCCGCAACGATATGCCATTTTTGCAAGGTAGAATACCTACTTACATGCAAAATGAGATTTATATATATGAAAGAACACAAAAGAGACATTAGAATTGGTAACCTCAACAATGCACTTCTTCAACACATTTCTTAATCTTATCATAACTTTAATTTCAATTCTGCAAAGATGCTCATTTACATTAACAATAAAAGACTAAGACGAATTTTCGAGGCCGGTGCTATTTTACTCAGTTATTCCGTAAATACTCGTCCGGGGTTTTATAATATTTTTCCGCACTTGAGCAAATCCATTTTAAACAATTACAATATATTCCATATTTAGTGAATATATTCCACATACATGATAATTTTATACTTTCTCTTTTTCTTTTTCTCTTTCTCTTTTTTTCTTCTTTTGATTCAAAAACTTTCTCAATAAACAAACGGAACATAAATTCTGTACAATATTCTTAATAATTCAAATGACGTAATTTAAAACAAACAAACGCTGATTCACTAATTAAACGGCCAACTTCTTATTATTATACAAAATTTCCCTAGGTTTTCTATTTTTTATTTTTCAAACCTCTATCGTTGATTTAGCATCACTAATATCATACTTCCCAGTCCTGATGATGGTTCATAAGAAACGAAACGCTATCATATTTACCCAACCCCTCCGCCCGGGCAGGATAGGGCACAAGGTCAATTTTTTAAGCGAAGTTTAACAGGTTTGAATTCAGAGTTTTCCTTCTCTCTCCTTGACTAGTTGCCTCACCAAGGCTGAAGAACCTAGTCTGCCCTACTATTTACCTATAGCTGGAGGGAGAATAATTGGATTCATACCTTTCCCAAGGGTATTAGTGCTATGTGAACTCGTATCGCCGTGTCTATTTCCTGCGACGATAACCATTACACCACGGGCACCCCCTTAAACCGAAACGCTATAGTGTAGACTTTGCTTCTCAGTAAATCTCTCCTTCTACTTGGATTACTTTGTTATCAATTTTCCCTATATATTGTCGGATTACTCTCCATTATATACTTATGTATGTATATATATATATTTAATTAAATTATGGGTACAGGAAAATTTATATATATATAAGTAAAGTTTTTTTATATGTATATAAGTAAAGTTTTATATATATATATATATATATATATAAGTAAAGTTGTCGACTTTTCTCGAGGGTGACCCGAAGGCTCCCTTTTCAACTGCTACTACACCAAGGTGTAGAGAAAATCGTAACTCCATTCCCTGGATTTCTCCACTTTACCCTTGATCTTCACCTTATAATGCTGAGTGCCAAGCATGGCGGCATCAAGTACCATTTTTTGAGTCTTTGGTATGATTCCATCTGGGATTGAACCCCAGTCTCCTGAACCATTTGCGAACACTACTCATTTGGCCAATTTGCCTATCAATTTTAACGTATTATCTATATCAATTGTATCATAAAACAATTTGAAGGAGATTCAGCGAGTTTATATCTATCGTAATAAGCACTTGAAACTTGTAAGAAGACACCTTTGTAAATCTGTACTTCTTATATGCAAAATTCAGTTTCTTTTCGCCATAAAATTATTTCAAGAGATAATTAGAAAATTTATTTCTAACAAGGAAACAAACCGACCACATGCGGCACTTGATTTTGGCCAGAGTGGAAAAGGAAGAAATAATCCCAGACAATATGGCACCAAAACGCTATTTCCCACAATTTGTTGACAATTACTACTAAATATTTTTTACGAACTTGGGGGCCAGACTGTCAAGGTGGTAAAAATTTAACCAGGAGATTGGTTCATCACTCGATTTTTGGAAAACCGAGAATATTCTAACAGGCAAAAAGCTTCCCGGGAAATAAAACTAAAATCAAACGAAAGTCGACAACCAAAATCCTACGAAATTAAACAAAGGATGAAAATTCTACTCGAGAATTCTACTGAAAAAACAACCTTTCAGAAGACTCAAAATTAGATGAAAACGAAAACTTTTCGACGAAATTAAAAAGAAAAAAATTACTCAAGTTCAAAGAACTTTGTTTCCCGGACACCCTCTGGTAAGTCCCACAAATTACGCTAAAATTTGCAAGCTTTATCTTTTCCATCCTTCTGAATTTAATAATTACACCTTGTTTCTTTGTATAAAATTCCTTTCTAAAGCTTTGTTTTCTGTATTATCCTTTTAAATCAGTATCCGAACTAGAAAACTGTGGAACTTACCGTTTGAACTTGCCGTTTAAAATTACATACTAAAGCCATGTAAAACTTTTACCCAGTTAAATTCTAAATTTGGCTTTAGTGACATTTTCTTCATATTAAATGTCACTTTAAATTCTTTCATAACATGGAGTGATTTAGATAACTGATTTTAGTCAGGGAGTATGCATAGTTTCCCGTTGCTCCTGATTTGGCGGAAAAGAAAGTGTAACAATTTAATTCGGGTATTTTGAAATGCTTTGTCTCAGGTAAATATCTTATTTCTTGTTTTATTTTGTTTCAGTTGAATTAATTCCATCTCATCATTGTTCTTAAATGATCATATTAGTATAAATAATTGAATTATGTGAATAGAAATAATTATTATTCTATGTTGTCATATTTTTTGAATTTGTTAAATTTTGTTTTGGAAGTTACTCTCGGATGGAGGTTAATAATGTCAGCTCAAATTGTTATATAGTCATTTACATGTTCATGCATCACAACGACACAACATCAAAGACAGACGCATGAATAAACGACGCAGGAAGGAAAACGCAGGAACAAAGGACGCATGAAGACTTCTTTAGAAAAATATTCACCTCTCACTTTATTGCAAGGGTTCGAAAGGGTTGTTCAAGATTTGCATGTGAGAGGGTGCTGGAGACCGAACATAAACTTCATATTTTGACCCCACTGTTATGACCGTCACGTTGTGTCTTTCTTGTTCTCTTAGATGCTCAACCAGAGGTCTTGGGGTCCACTCCATCGGGGCTTTTCCGAGAGCCCCCTCGGTCGGGTGTGGTCTTCCCTACCACATCTGGTCTCTAGGTGTCTGGAATTCTACTGGCAACTGCATCGGGGGTTTCCGAGGGCCCCCTCAGTCGGGTGGGGTTTTCCCTACCACATCTGATCTCTAACTCTCTGGAATTCTGCTGGCAACTGCATCGGGGGTTTCCGAGGTCCCCCTCGGTCGGGTGTGGCCTTCCCTACCACATCTCGTCTCTAACTCTCTGGGAGTCTGCTGGCAACTGCTCTGGGACCCAAACTCAACTGAGTTAAATAATAACTCAACGCCCACACGATCGCCTACTGGATCTTTGAAATCGAATGTTTAATCGTCATCAAGCGGAAATAACTGTCATGCAGTTCAGAGGTTATTCTCTTCCGGTGCATGACTGTAATGGCACAATGGGACCTTCACCTTGTCCCATATCATAAGCCTTAATCCGCCCACGCGATCTCTTTCGATTACTGGCCGTTGGAATGTGTCACTTCCTTCCGGTGTATTACCTTGGAATAGTATTTTTGGGCCGGGTCGAAGGTCAAAATATAACAAAATACTTGACATTTTGGAGGTAATATGATGCATTTAATTTTATCTTTAGTCATGTTTAATTCCATCTACAAGATCATAACACTGTTATTTGCTTACCAGCATATTTTTCAGGATATGCCACTGATATATATATATATATAGGGTGTCTCAATACATGGGACTCATGTGACTGCTAATAATTCTACTAATGATAATGTTGTATTCTTTTTTGTTTCACATTTGAAAATAGTATACAAAAACTATTAATCATCTATTACAATGCTTTGGACAAGAGAGAAAAAATATTTTGCGTCACTACTTATTTGGAGACAAAATCATTCAAAATTGTGCCATCAAAATTTCGCGGGAAATTTAACTTAACTTAGCTTTCTATGATCCTTGTATCATTTCACCCAGAGAAACCCAATTTTTCGTTGGGTACACAAATTTCGAGCCTCAGGGTCAGTAAATAACCTCAATAAGAAGGCAGAAAATCCCAGATCTGACAAGAAGTTGATTGAATGATATCCTGACAATGTGGATGCGGTGAGAGATTCTGTTTGAAGGAGTCCGACGAAGTCCTTCCGAAGACGTTCCAAAAAATTTGGTCTTTCATGTGCACAATAGGATAAAGTCAATATCTGCTCTTGTCATCAGGTTTGACCTTTCTGAAGTGATATGGTTGCTTTTTAAGACTCAGATGAAAGATGACTTGATGCAATATGAATTATCATATAAATGGGTTACATCTATTTTGGGACACCCTATGTGTGTGTGTGTGTGTGTGTGTGTGTGTGTGTGTGTGTGTGTGTGTGTGCCTGGGGTATCTCAAATATCTGTATCTGTAGCCATTTTCCTTACATGGAAATTGCTATCAATATGAAAAAATCATTTAAATCAAACAATTCGAAACGAGCGGACTCGAAAGCGGGGTTACCTTGAAAAGCTTCCTTGAACCTAACAGCACTCAACTTTTTTCTTAAGGATCTTCTGAAGTCAACAATCTATCAGAATTGGCCCAGAATAATCATTGCATTGAATGAAAAAATTCTATTTGTATGTAACATAAGTTCTCCAGTTAAAAATGTTGAAACGGAAGCCATATTTGCCAAGATAGAAATGATCAACAAATGAAACATTCATACTCTTCAAAACGCTCTCTCCAGCATTCAACACACCTGTTCCAATGAGTTTTTCATTGTTCGAAACATTTCTGAAACTTCTATTTTGATGTGATAAGAACATGTGTCATCCTATTTCTTTTAATTTCCTCCACATTCTCCAATCTTGACTTGAGTTTTCGATTCAGGAAACAAGAAAAACTTGCATAGAACTAGTTCTGGTGTGTATGGACAGTGTTGCACTTGTAAAATCTTGCAGAGACCGGCTTCAAAATTTTATTGAAACTGATACTGACTTTTCAAGACAGCAATCTAGATTTTTATCATTCAGGGTTTTTGGACTGTTGTCTTCATCTTTATTGTTATATTTATAACGTTTCGGCTGATATGTCTTCTGTCCTTCTTCAGGTGTTTGTCGAACTCGGGGGCCTATACGGAACTTCGAATCACGTCCTTTATTAAATCCACGTGGGTCGCTTGCTCTGATTCCGATAACCATAACCGGGTACAAGAGTTAAGTACTCCTGTAGTGTTACTCGCCTATAGTTAGGATTGAACCTGCAACCTCCAGATGATTGTAACTAAGAAGCTTAGGGAACCAACGCCTATAACTGTTACGCCATGTGTAAGCTCCCCAGTTCGACAAGAAACACTCATTCTCACTATTTTTCCATTTCTAGACTCGACCTTAAATCGGCTTCTCTTTGGATCCCACTTGGTCCTGACTTCCCTGCTGGTTGGCCGCTCGAATTCTTCCGTTCAGACCCGAGTCACAAACTTCCACCCTTAGTGTTATGGTAGGGAGTAACATATCCGTTTCCGGCATTTCTACTCTTGCACTGAAGATTTTGAACTTCCGGTTTTTTTATTTAGTAATTTTAATTACAGTAGTCATTCACAGGTGACTGGCTGATCTACAACGAGTGCTTTGGTCTGATTCACTCGGTGGTCGCTTTTCAACTGGTCGCTCGCAGATTCTGTCTGCTATAAATATTCTTTTCTTTTTCTTATTTTTTCCTCTTCATCCTTACCCAGAAATTAGTTCCCCGTTTGTTTTTTTTTCAATTTCTATTTTATATAGAACGGCCGTTCAATTGAAGATGAATAAGAATATTCAAGTCTCGATTTCATTCCTTTCATAGTTAAACTGAGAACTTTTCAATACTCCAAATACTTTCTTGGTGGAGCGATTTAGAAAGATGTGGGGAAATGTCCTGCAAGACAGACTCAGCTCTAGTTTCTCTTATATTCTCCAAACTTATGCGTAATACAATGTATTATTTGTAAAAATTGGTGCACGTCACACTTTATGTTTATGCATGTCTCTACATTTGTCTGCACTTCAAAACTTTCCAAAAAGATGGTAATTAAAAGGAAAAAAATTCAATTACATCAATATAAACGAATCATAGTACTTCATTGTCACTCTTCGCACCAACTTCCCCTTTTGTAACATTTCACATTCTTTTCTCTTTATGTAATTCTCATTCCTGTTTATCCACCCTTCTTTGGTTAAAGTTGTCATTACCAGTAATCTTTTATAATTCTAACATAAAGAATAAAACGAAACGAGGAACTGGTCACTCCCCATCGAACATAACCATCTCTGAGCACGGAAGGGTGTTTATCACGAAGTGTCTGTGTGTAGAAGAAATAGAATGTTCCAAAGGGGTCGTTAGGATATTCAACTATTGTTGCTGAGCAGCTGGGGGTATGGGAGAAGATGAAGGTGTGTGCAAGGGGACTGGTTGTGGATAGGAGCTGTCAGATTTGTTTGAAGTTTGAAGGTGAATGGCAGAGAGAGAGAGAGAGAGAGAGAGAGAGAGGAATCATAATGAAGTTAGTAAAAAGAAAAAATGGAAAAAACTGAAAACACAAAGAAGAGAAATAGTATAAAACAAAGAAAAATCATAGGAGGATGAGAGCGAGAGAGAAAGAGAGAAAGAAATAATTGAAGAAACAGGAAACTTTAAAAAAACAGAAATTTTAAGCAAGAAAGTAATAAGAGCTACAAATGGAGAAAAGAAAAATGAGAGAGAGACAGAGACAGAGACAGAGAGACAGAGAGTTGAATGTGGAAAGATTAGGAAAATGAAGAAAAGCAGAAAAATGGATTGTTTAAAAATAAGATAGAAAAAGAAAATATATTGATTGGCAGGGAAAAACTGAAAAAAAAATGAATAAAGAGGAAAAAGAAAAGGAGAGAAACACTAGAGAACACATAAATATCAAAGAAAGAAAAGAGAATGAGAAAAAAAAGAGATGAAGAAGTGGGAGAGGCTACAAGGAAGAGAGAGAGAGAGAGAGAGAGAGAGAGAGAGAGAGAGAGAGAGAGGAGTAGGGAGCTTGAACATGTGTAAGGAGTGTAAAGAAAAGCAAAAAGAAAAATCTGATTGAAGGCAAAAAATACTGAAATAAAAATCAAAAAAAGAAAAGGAGAGAAACACTATATAACAAAGAAGAACTGAGAGAGAGAGAGAGAGAGAGAGAGAGAGAGAGAGAGAGAGAGAGAGAGAGAGAGAGAGTTAAGATCAAAAAAAGGAATAGTTTATCTTCATTTATTTTATATATAGAAAAGGACAAGAAAAATTATTGAAATAAGAGAAGAATAAAAAAACAAGTTTACTGAGAGCCAAAAGAGAGAAAAGAGAAGAAAAAAACAAAAAGAAAAAGAAAAGAAAGGATAAAACAAAAAGAAAGAACGAAAAAGTGAAGAATGAATGAAAGTGGAAAAGAAAAAAAATGTAAAAATGTAGAAAGAAAAAAAAGAATTCAAGGAGAAAGAAAGAAAGAAATAGGAAATGGAAGAAAAGAAAGAAAAGAAAGATAGAAAAAGAAAAAAGAGGAAAAAAATCAATGTTTTTTCTTTTTTCTTTTCTTATTTTTAAACATTATATTTTTCTGCTTTTCTTCATTTTTGTTGTCTTTCAACAAGAGAAAAACAGAAGGAGGGAGAAAGAGAGAGAGCGAGAAGGAGGGAGAGTATGGACTATAATGAATAGAAGATGCAAAAATGTGTTGTTTTTTTTTAGATTACAAGTTAAGATCAAAATTGAAGTAAAGAAGAGAAAGGAAAATTAAAGGCCTTTTGAGTGGCATCCACAAACTGATATTTAAACAGAAAAACTATCTAGGAACAATCTAGGAAAACAATAAAATTAAAAAAAAAAACATGGAAAAAAGTGACAGTAAAAAGATAAAACAAGGTTTTTTGAGCAATGATTAAAAAGCTAGTTTCGTAGACAATTACTGCTGTTGTGAGTTTAATCTTTACTGGGTTATTATGGTCTTATATCAAAACTAAACTATATTTAGTAAATCGTTGGTTGGTTGGTTTGTTGGTTATACTTTTTGGAGTATCAACCTTTGTAGAATATTTAATGCCAAATCCAGTTTATACATATATATCAAATAAATATAGTTTGTTAATGAATAGTTCATAGCTAATATTTTTAAATAAACCCGAGCTCATTTGTTTGCACACTCTTATATTATTCCAAGTATTGCTATGTAATTCTAATATTCAGTTTAACATGAGTCATTTGTTTGCATGCAGTTAAATGATTCCAAGTTGAGAACAGGATTACTTATTCCTATTTGACTCATAAATGGGACCCTAACATCTACTATCACTCTAGGTATTAGGGGACCTGATAGTAATGGCAATGAAAGGGTACTCCATATTCCTGAAAGCTACAGAGCCTCATCATCCAATAGTTTAATGTCATATGTTGGATACTTTTTGGTGGAGGTTTTATCCCTCTGCAGAGATATAGTCAGTGTATTCAACAGCTCTAGCCAACAGGGTTGTAAATAAATATTGTAGAAAGTATACATATTAACTGCATGAATATTCATAAATAATAGTAAGTAAAGTAAAGTTGTCTCCCTTTAGTCGAGGGCGACCAGAAGGCTCCCTTTTCAAAAGCTACTACACCGAGGTGTAGGGGAGGGCACTACTCCTTTCCCTGGATTGCTCCACTTTACCCTTGATACATACCTTATAATACTGAGTGTTAAGCAAGGAGGTATCAAGTAACATTTTTTTAAAGTCTTTGGTATGATTTGACCTGGGATTGAACTCTGGTCTCCCGGACCATTGGCAAACACTCTACCCACTGGGCCACATAGTTGATTTTTGTTTAAAAATTTGTTGATTAAATAAAAATGCATATACATAACAAAAAATAACCCTGTTAGTTTGACTTAGAATATATTGACTGTATCCCATGCAGAGGGGTACACCACACTGAAAAGGGTGTCTTGGGTGTGACATTAAAATGAATCTGGTTTTGAGGATCTGAGGAGTGTAGTGTACCCCTTCATTGCCATTACTCACCGGTCTATTCTGACCTTTGAGTGGTAGAAACTATTATGATCCCATCTATGATCATTTATTTGAAAAATTATTCTATTCAGATAAGAATGCTTGATATTATATAACTGTGTACAAACCAGTAATGATTGACAATTGAAAACAAGCATGATTTAAAAAAAAATGCTATGGAACATTGAAAATATAGTTATGATTATAATCAAACATTTACAAATGAACCAAAGTTTGGCTTTAAATAACTCATAAGGAGTTGATGTGTCATTAAACAAATAAACTAAACCAAACCAAACCTAACAAAAAGGAATTAATTTATAAAAATTTTTTCTTACAAGAAAAAATATAGAAAAATTGAAGATTCAGCTTCATGAAGTTAGTAGTATTCTTTTGTTGGTAAATATACAGTGTTTCAGAAAAATTGATAAAATTCAGAATTCTATTTTTAATGTTTTATGGGTTTTTTTTAAATATAGAAATTCCATTCATTGGAAAAGAAAGGCATTCAAGCATTAAATTACAAAAGGATATTAATTTTTCTGAAACACTCTGTACATCTCAAATGATATCAAATTTTTCAAAACATACTGTATTCATCTTATTTTTGAGCAAAAATTCATATAACTTTTTAGGTGAGTTGTTTGATTTTCAATAAGACTTTTTTTACTGGTTTTCCGAAATTTTAAGGTTGATAAAAATATCACAAGTGAGATTAATTATAAAAACTATCCATAAAAGAATTACTTATGAAATGGAAAATATAAGGTTAATGTTGCCAGATTCTGGATTTTACTTCAGATTGAACACCAAACACTGGTTTCAATCTGAAATCTGCATTGACTTCAACTAAGAGAGAGCTTCTGAATAGAGCATTATCAGTTCAGAAAAATTGACAAATTATATCATATCTAACATTGTATTTCACATCATGTTAACACCCTTGTGGAAGACATAATTCCATCTCTTCTACCTCCAGCTATGAGTAAAATAGAAGGGCAGACAGGGCTCTTTAGCCTTGTACAGTAACTGGCCTAGAAGAAAGAGAAGCTGTACTCTACTGATCTTCTTTTACATCCTGCACATAGGGGAGGAATTGGTTGAATATATTATTTACTAAGCTTAACTTGATAGGGTATGAATCCTCATTAAGGAAATTAAGTGCAGACATATCAGAGATATACTGACAAATTTAATGAGTTTGGTTCACACTGAGTTCTCAAGTACTATGATCTTATTACTGATAAATAAAATACAGTCAAAAATGGAAAGATGAAGGTTAATCCCAAAGACCACTTGCTGTTAATCATATTTACCAATCCCTCTGCTCGGCAGGATATGACACAAGGTCAATTTTTTAAGCGGAGTTTAACAGGTTTGAATTCAGAGTTTTCCTCCTCCTAGACTAGTGGCCTCACCAATGCTGAAGAACCCAATCTGCCCTACTATTTACCCATGGCTGGAGGGAGAATTATTAAATTCATACTTTTCCCAAGGGTATTAGTGCTAAGTGAAATGCTATCAGTCTTGTCCAGGATTTGAACTTATGTCACTGTGTCCATTTCCAACGACGATAACCATTACACCATGGGCACCTCCTTGCTATTGATAGATATTTGAACAGCGTTTAAATACTGAGACCCTAGAAGAAGGGGTTTTTTTTCAAAATTATTGTTGTTCCTCAGATATTTTGAAAATTGAACGTTTTCTTTTTTACTTTTTGAGAAATTAACAGGTGATGTCATTTATGCATAGAATTTAAAAGTTTGTCTAGAAAGGAAGTGAATAAATCATTCAAGCATAAATAAATGTTAAAAAAATGGAATAAAAATTATATCAATAAAGAGGCTGGGAAATATAAATAGCCAAGAACATAAAATAGTCTGAGAAATAAATAGATTTAAGAATATGTTTATAATGTGTATGTGTGTGAGTGTGCCTGTGTGTGTGTGTAAGAAAGAGAGAGAGAGAGAGAGAGAGAGAGAGAGAGAGAACATTGGTAACATCATCTCAGTCTAAAATAAGGATATCCCTTAGGTATGAGAACATTATGAGAACAATATGATGGAAGTGCTTATAGTATAATGGATATTATCAGAGAAAGTGGACTTAGCTACCCGAGATCAAATCCTGGATAAGTTCAAATCCTGCATTTTAGATAGCACAAACCTTTAGGAAAACTATGAATCTAAGAATTCTTCCTCCAGCTTAGGGTAAATAGAAGAGCAGACTGACTATTCTAACCTTGATATGGCAGCCAGTCTAGAAGAAGGAAAACTTAGAATTTAAAGGCCTGGAAAGGGAGAGGCTCCAACAGGCTATTCCTGTCCAAAATATGTTACATTAGTTGTGCCCCTCACACAAAACCAGATAACGGGATGAATTTTGAAGTCTTTTTTAAGAATAACATACACTCCATATTAAATGTTAAAACTCAAAAATTCTCTCTTCCAACTTGAATTTCATGCAAGCAGTAAAATGAATGGAATAAGTCATTCTCTCTCTCTCTCTCTTTCTCTCTCTCTCTCTCTCTCTCTCTCTCTATATATATATATATATATATATATATATATATATGTATATATATATATATATTGTAAGTAACTTGGCTGACCGTAGTTGAGGGTGACCGAAGGCTCCCTTCTCAATAGCTACTACACTGAAGTGTAGAGGAGAGCATTACTCTTTTCCTTGGATTGCTCTAGTTAACCTTGATCCATACCTTATAATTCTGAGTGTTAAGCAAGGAGGCATCAAGTACCATTTTTTGAGCCTTTGGTATGACTTGACCTGGGATTGAACCCCAGTCTTTTGAACCATTGGCAAACACTCAAACCATTATGCCAATCGGTATATATATATATATATATATATATATATATATATATATATATATATATATATATATATATATACTTGGTGAGATATGTTGATTAATATATGCATGAATAGAACACACACACACACACACACACACAAATATATATATATATATATATTTGTATAGATAAGATTAGAGACTCGGTAGAAGATAGACAATCTAGAATTGCCTGGCAAACAATAAACGAAGTGAGCAGAAGAAAGAACACAGCCAAAGCAAAACTTAAAGCAGCAAACCAACAAGAAAGAATAAAACTGTGGAAACAGCACTTCGAAAACTTACTTGGAAACCCACCAAAAATAACGCATGAACCAATCACCAGAATAATTAGCAAACAATTAGACATTAAACTTGGACCGTTCACACAAGGAGAACTCGACTCGGTTCTCAGAAAAATTAAAAATAGGAAAGCTGCAGGACTGGACGAAATTCCCCCGGAAGTATGGAAGACCAGACAATTCGACGACATACTGCTCCGACACTGCAACGCAGTATACAATCAAAATCCGATAGATAGATGGACGAAGGGATGCATACTCCCCTTCCCTAAAAAGGGGGACCTCGGATTAGCCAAAAACTACCGAGGCATAACACTTACATCCATAGCTGCCAAAATCTACAATGCCCTACTACGAAACCGCATAGAACCCAAAATCGACAACATACTTAGAAAAAACCAAAATGGCTTCCGAAGAAATAGATCTACGACCTCACAAATACTAACCATCCGCAGAATCCTTGAAGGTGTACGGGCAAAGAACCTACAAGCGACATTAATATTTGTCGACTTTACCAAGGCTTTCGACTCCATTCACAGAGGAAAGATGGAACAAATCCTACTAGCGTACGGCATACCTAAAGAAACCGTAGCGGCAATAACGATTCTCTATAGAAACACTAAAGTAAAAGTACGATCACCAGATGGAGACACAGAATACTTCGACATTGTAGCAGGAGTACTACAAGGGGACACGCTGGCTCCGTATCTCTTTATCATTTGTCTAGACTACGTACTTAGAACATCGATTGACAAAATCAAAGAGAATGGCTTCGAACTGACGAAGAAAAAAAGCAGAAGATATCCCGCAACAACAATTACCGACGCCGACTACGCCGATGACATAGCGATACTGGCAAATACACCTGACCAAGCCGAAACACTTCTGCATAGCCTGGAACGAGCAGCAGCAAGCATAGGCCTCCATGTTAATGCACACAAAACGGAATATATGTGCTATAACCAAACGGGGGACATCTCCACTCTAGAAGGAACCCCTCTTAAACTAGTAGACAAATTCACGTACCTAGGAAGCAGCGTCGAATCAACCGAAAAGGACATCGAAACGAGGTTAACGAAAGCATGGACAGCTATCAATAGGCTATCGACTATATGGAAATCAGACCTAACCGATAAAATGAAACGCAGTTTCTTCCAGGCAGCGGTCACATCGATACTGCTATATGGATGCACTACATGGACGCTAACAAAACGGCTCGAGAAGAAACTAGATGGCAATTACACAAGAATGCTGCGTGCAATCCTCAACAAGTCCTGGCAGCAACACCCAACAAGACACCAACTGTACGGCCACCTGCCCCCTATCACGAAAACTATTCAAGTTAGGCGAACCAGACATGCAGGACATTGCTGGAGAAGCAGAGATGAACTCATAAGAGATGTACTCTTATGGATCCCTACACACGGCCGCGCAAAAGCAGGACGACCAGCACGAACGTACATTCAGCAGCTGTGTGAGGATACAGGATGTTGTCCTGAAGACCTGCCTAGGGCGATGAACGATAGGGAGGAGTGGCGAGAGAGGGTCAGGGATATCCGTGCTGCCAGCACGATATGATGATGATGATGATATATATGTATATATATATATATGTATATATATATATATATATATATATATATACATATATATATACTATATATATATATATATATATATATATATATACATATATATATATATATATACATATATATATATACATATATATATACATATATATATATATATACATACATATATATATATATATATATATATATATATATATATATTTGTGTGTGTGTGTTCTATTCATGCATATATTAATCAACATATCTCACCAAGTACTAACATTCCTGATAATATTTAATAGCTATGAGTTGATAATATAAGAATGCTATATAGCACACATGGTAAAAAGCTTAAACAAACTCTAAATAATAGAAGTCATTCTTTAAAAGAAAAAACAATTCAAATTAAACCAAATATCCTTCATCTTTTGGAATGGGGCTCCAAAAATGTGTCTAACACATAAAATAATCTGCATCTGAGACAAAGTCATATTTATACAAACCTTAATTTTCTAACACTACCTCTGAAGCCATTTTATATATAATACCTCGAATATGTAATAAAAACATTATTTAAAAAATTCACAGCATTCCCTATTAATACCATATTTTAATTTTTTTACCACAACACTACAGAAACTTATGTTCTTGTTAATGACTAATGATATTTGCTCAGTCAGCTGGGCCGTAGAATACACCAATTGCTTCTTTGCAGAAGGGTAAGCCTCCACCCCAACGAGTGTCCTGAATATGACACTAAACAATATGATGGTGAGGTTCCAGTATTGCTGGAGCTTTGGGTAATGCAAAGCATCCCTTCATTGCCATTGTTCCCAGGTCCACTCTGGCTCAGAGTGGTTGCACCTATCTATGGGTCAAATAGAACTTAACTGTGATTTCAAGAGTTTACTGTATTTATGCTAAACTGAATTGTTTAAAATAGAACTATTTTGACAGGAAAACTGTGTATGTATGCTAAACTGAATTGCTTGAAATAGAACTGTTTTGACATTTAATCAATGTACTTATGCTAAACTGAATTATCTGAAATAAAACTGTTTTTACATTTAACTCTGTGTATTGCCCAGTCGGCTGGGGCTATAGAATACACCAACTGCACCTCTGCAGAGGGGTAAGACCCCCCCCCACAATGAGTGTCCTAGACATGACACTAAACAATCTGATGGTGAAGTTCCATCATGCTGGAGGTATGTGGAATGCAGAGTACCCCTTTATTGCCATTGCTCCTAGGTCCACTCTAAATAGAACTGAACTGAATACTTATGCTAAATTGAATTGCTTGAAATAGAACTGTTTTGACATGTAAAGTGTGTACTTATGCTAAACTGAATTGTCTAAAATAGAACTGTTTTTGACACTGAAACTGTACTATGCTAAATTATATTATTTGAAAGAGAACTGTTTTGACATTGTGCATAAACAAAATCTATACTAATACTAAAGTGAATTGTTTGAATTAGAACTGTTTGTCTACACGGAATAGCTTGAAATAGAAAGGATTTTGACAATTAAAGTGTTTATTTATGCTAAACTGAATTATTTGATATAGAACTGTTCATATGCATGAAAATAGATTTGAAATTTAATAACCTACAAGAGTTGATATGCCATAAACCAAAACAAACAAAAAACATAATTATTTTCACATTTAAACTGCATACTTATGTTAAACTGAATTGTTTGAAATAGAATTGTTTTGGCATTTAACTGTGTAAACAAAAACTATACTAATACTAAAATGAATTGTTCGAATTAAAACTGTTTGACTTAACTGAATAGCTTGAAATAGAAATGTTTTTTGACAATCAAACTGTGTACTCAGACTAAACTGAATTGTTTGAAATAGAACTGTTCCAATATAAGAAAATGGATTTGGCATTAAATAACTGATAATGGTTGTTATGCCATAAATCCAAACCAAACAATTGATGTTAAAAGTGCTTCAACTAGAATTAAAAAAAAGAAGTTTTGAACAGTTTATGAAGCTTTGAATCCATATTTGCTGTATCTTACTAGCTGGCAGTATTCTTCCTATTACTGGAATTGTTCTTTAATAACTTAGGCAGTTTGGCAGTGTGCACCAACCTGCCACTGCCTGTGGAGATGGATTATATGAGGTTGACTGGTTGGTTTTATGGCATGTCAATGCTGGTGTATATTGTCTTCAATGATGCTAAAATAGGTGGCATGCAATAAAATATCTTTTATATGAATGATATAACCACATATTTTCTGGTAGAATTTGCCTAAACCTTTACAGTACCTCCAAATACTGAAAAATAGATTTAAACTCAAGTGATAAAGGTTGATAATAGAAAAATTAGTAGTGATTACAATAGTAAGTAAAATTTGCAACCATAGTCGAAGGTGACCAGATGGCTCCCTTTTCAATAGCTACTACACTGAGGTGTAGGGGAGGGCGCTACTCTTTTCCCTGGATTGCTCCACTTTACCCTTGATACGTACCTTATATTGCTGAGTGTTAAGCAAGGAGGTATCAAGTACCATTTTTAAAGTTTTTGGTATGACGTGATCTGGGATTGAACCCAGGTCTCGCAGACCACTGGCAAACACTCTACTCATGAGGCTAATGAGCCAGTGTGATTACAATATCAAGATAAAATTTATGGTATCAGAATGACTATTGCTATTGTTGGTGATGTAGTAACAGTAACAACAACAATAATAATAATGATAAATTAGCAATGATTGTGATAATAATTTTTTTTATTATTAGTGATATAATTATCAATGATGAATTATTATTATGATATTAATGATTTTATCGGTAATTAAAATGGTTGTATTCAGAATAAAAAAAATATAAAAATAACAAGACCTTAAATAAAGACTAAATTTCAATCTTAAATAGAAATCAGACAACCCCCCCAAAAAAATAACAAAAGATATGTTTGATATTAGTAATAGTATCAATCACCATGTTTTTCTTAATAGATAAATAAATAATTCAATAGATTTTCCTTAAAATGAAAAAGATTAACTTATTGAGAAGTTTTGTTAAAATTTTTTTTAGGTACATAAGGATACATGACACCTAACATTGACATTACATCCATTTTTGACACCAACTTCTAGCATATATCTTTTTGTCTTTCTTTCTTTTCTTTTCTTTCTTTCTTTCTTTCTTTCTTTCTTTCTTTCTTTCTTTCTTTTCTTTCTTTCTTTCTTTCTTTCTTTCTTTTCTTTTCTTTCTTTCTTTCTTTCTTTCTTTTCTTTCTTTCTTTCTTTCTTTCTTTTCTTTCTTTCTTTCTTTCTTTCTTTCTTTTCTTTTCTTTCTTTCTTTCTTTCTTCATTTTATTTTATTTTCTATTTTTATATTTTAAATGAGCAAGAATCCATTAAAAGAATACTTGTATCATTTTTTTTCTCTTTATCATGTGATGGCTATCTGAAGAGGTTAGTTCCTGATATGGTGTGACCAGCTGAAATAAATTTATAACAGCCAAATGATAGTATGTTGAGTTTTTCTTCCAGTTATTATATATCCCAGCTGCATAGTCTGGATCAGGCACCAAGTGGCATTGGCCTCCGTGTGAACACAGACAAAATGCAGTACATGTGTTTTAATAAAAAAGGAGATATATCCACACTAAATAGGGGTTCTCTGAAATCAGTGGATTCATGTACCTTGGAAGTAGTGTCTCATCAACTGAAAATGACATCAGTATGTGACTAGCGAAGGCATGGACTGCTATCGATAGTTTATCGATTGTATGGAAGGCAGACCAATCCCATAAAATAAAGTGCTATTTCTTTCAAGTAGTGGTTGTATCAATTCTCTTACATGGATGCACCTCATGGATGCTGACTAAGTGAATTGAGAAAATGCTAGATGGGAATTGCGCAAGAATGCTATGGGCTGTATTGGACAAATCCTGGAAGTAAAATCCCACAAAAAAGCAGCTGTAATACCAGAAACCTTCAATCTCAAAAACCATCCAAATAAGATGAACAAGACATGTGGGATACTACTGGAGAAGTAAGGATGAACACATAAGCAACATTGTCTGATAGACCTCTTCACACGGATGTGCAAGTGTTGGCCGACCAACAAGAACTTATCTCCAACAGCTCTGGACATACACAGGAAGTTGGCAAGAAGACCTGCCTGGAGTGATGGATGATAGAGTCAAATGGCAAGAGAGTCAGGGAAATTCATGCTTGTAGTGTGACATGATGATGTGAATATATATATATATATATATATCAAAATATAATCAGAAACAAGACTAACTTTCAATCAGCATTAAACTAACTCACAACTCTTAGTTCCATGCAGTTGATGAAAGGTGAATTTCATTTAAGAGAAAAAAACTCACCTGATGTTTGAGACCATGAAACTCAGAGTTGTGAGCTAATCTTATTTCTTATATTTTATTATATATTTTTATTTCTTATATTTCATTTCTTATATTTTACTATATATTTTGATAAATAAATTTTGATATATATATATATATTGATACATTTATATTTTACTATATATTTTAGTACAACTGCGGTCAGAATTATCCTGATGAACCAGTAAGTATTCACATTTCACTCTACTCAGTGGATTGAGTATTTTAGCTTAAGGAATTTTGTGGGTATTTTCCTTCTGAGAAGCCATACGTTATTCAATGAATATTTTTAGTCTTTTCTTTTACTTTTTCAAAAAGTTGTTCATAGTTTTAATTTGTGCATCTATTATGTATGTATTCTGTGTAATCAATGTGGTTTTATATATATATATATATATATATATGTATATGTGTGTGTGTGTGTGTGTTTGGATGTTTATGTGTATGTGTGTGTGTGTGGGGGTGTTTTTATGTAAGTATATATATGAGTTTATCTGTATATATGTATATGTAATTACAATAGTTTATGCTTGTCACTATCTCACTCGGTGGGTTTGTGGCAGACCAAATGCAGAATAATTTGGCGAATGCTTGATATCTGTGATAGAGCTATTATATAATAAGGAATAAATATATATTAGTTTTTATATATAATTAATAGCAGGGATGCAATTAAATTTTTTTTTATTTCTGTCAAACTTCCACTACACTTCATTACACATATATTTCAGAGACAACCTAAAATTTGCTGTGTGGTGCATGTATCATCATACACACACACACTAACAATCACATATACTTCTACAGACAATAATACAATATAATCTACGCACCCATACACACACACACACACATACACACATACTCATACACACACATACACACACAAAAAGAGTTATACGCAATCCTAACATAAATATTCTTTTGACTGTATTTTTCAATTTATCCAAAATCTTTCTTTCTCTGCCTGATGATTGTCGTAATAAGACAGCATGAAACCTTTGGTTGCAGATGAGCATCTATGCTATTAGATATATATAAACCAATATATATATATTTATTATTATATACATGTATGAATATATAAGAATATATGTATATATATTTGTATTTATATATTCATCATCCTCATTAAATTATACTGACAAAATGGAGTTCTTTGACTCTTTCCAACCATCCTTATCATCCATCATTCCTGGCAGGTTCTCTAAACAGCATATTGTGTCCGCACAGAGCTGATGAATATAAGCTTTTGCAGGCTGGCCAACACTGGTGTGTCCATGTGTAGGAGTCCATCAAAAAATGTCACAAGTTCATCCTTGCTTCTCCAGCAGTGCACTGCATGTCTTATTCATCTTACTTGAATAGTTTGAGAGATAGGAGGCAGGTAGCCATAAAGTCACTGTTTTGTGGGGTGTTACTTCAAGGATTTGTTCAAGACAGCATGCAGCATTCCTACATGGTTCCCATCGAGCTTTTTCTCTATGTGTTTTATTAGTGTTCATGGGGTGCATCCACATAGTAGTATAGACACAGCCTTGAAGAAATCCCGTTTTATTTTATCAGAAAGATCAGATTTCCATATGACCAATAACCTGTCAATAAGATTCCACACTTTGCTAGGCATATGTTAACATCACTTTCAGTAGATGAGATATTGCTACCAAGCTATGTGAGCTGGTCCACTAATTTTAGAGGCTGGCTACTTAGAGGGGAGATGGTTCTGTTTTATTTAAAACAAATTTTCTGCTTTATTTGCATTCGCATAGAGGCCAATGCCTCCTGCTGCTTGCTCTAGGCTATGCATTAGGGATTCTGTTAGGGCTGATGTATTTGCAAGTAAATCAATATCTATCTATCTATCTATGTACATTATGTACTATACATGAATTATAAATGCTTAAAGAAAAATTAAGAAGGGGAATCACCCCATTTTTGGATCATGTGTCTCCTTCATCTTCCTTAGATTCACCTACTCACCAGATGGAGTGATAATATAAAGCACAGACCCAAGCTACTGCAATCTGTCTGTTGACTATGTGGACACATCACATAAAACTTGAAGACATCGGCAGTATATAAAGTTGTAGACCCTCTTTAAAATTTTTCCCTTATATATATATATATATATATACCACCCTCGCCACATGAGCTGGAGGAGACACAAGATCAATTTTTAAAGCTGAGTTTAACAGGTTTGAATTTAGGGTTTTCCTTCTCCTACATTTTTTGCCATGCCAAGATTCAAGGGCCCAGTCTGCCCTACTATTTGACCACAGCTGAAGGGGAAATAGTTGAATGTATACCTTTCCCAAGAGTATCAGCACTATGTGAAATGCAAACAGCCTCCTCCAGGGTTTGAACTTGGGTCACTGTGTTCATTTCAATGACAAAACCGATTCACCACATCTTTATATATATATATATATATATATATGTGTGTGTGTGTGTGTGTGTGTGTGTATTTACATTGTAGTTGTATGCGTACATATAATCATGCATACTCATCAAAGTCATTATGAACCCCATTTTTCATCATACTTGCTAAATAGTTTTACATAGATTTATTTATCTTCTTTATTTCTCTTCCTAAGCACTTTGGGGAAATATTTATTAATAATGCTGACAGCAATTACAGGATTTAAGTTTCCTTCTTCCCATAAGCAATGCAGCAATTAATCTAATTGACTGAAGAAAACCTTCAGCAGTTCTTCTGACACACATTTATGCAGAAAACCACCACCACCACTACCACTAACATCAGCACTACTGCCCCTGGCACCACCACTGTCAACTCCATCCTAACTTCATCTACCTGTTCTTCTGTAGTTGTCGAATGCATTTCTGCAGTGTTTATGATAATCTTCTTTATTGTCAACATCATCAACAAATATTGTCAAGAATAGTAGAATCATCATTGCACTAATTATCATTTTTCTGTGCAACATTAAAATCTTTATCAATCTTACAGAGTGATGCAATGGTTAACAAGCTCAGCTGGCAGATCATTACTAGTGAGTTTGATTCGCATAGGGTTCCTCTTAAAGCCTTTGGCCAAAACTAAACTAAGCAGAGAAAATATCTATGTATCACTTGATCTATACATGTACACACACACGTACACATACACATACTTGCCCAGTCAGCTGGGGCTGTAGAATACACTGACTGCACTTCTGCAAAGGGGTATGACCCACCCCTAACGAGTGTCCTGGATATGACACTAAACAATCTGATGGTGAGGTTCCAGCAGTGCTGGAGCTTTAGGGAATGCGGAGTACCCCTTCATTGCCATCGCTCCCAGGTCCACTCTGGCCCGGAGTGGTAGCACCTGATAGGGCCCTATCTATGGGTTAAATAGAACTAACAGCATACTTATGCTAAAAGGAATTGAGTAAACTGAATAGCTTGAAATAGAAACGTTTTTGACAATTAAACCGTACTTACACTTAAACTGCGTGCTTATGCTTAACTGAATTATTTCAAATAGAACTGTTTTTCGACATTAAAACTGTATTTACACTTAACTGAATTATTACATGTAACTGCTTGAATAGTTCGAAATGGAAATGTTTTTGACCATTAAACTGTGTACTTATGCTAAACTGAACTGTTTTCAATAGAACAGATTATTTACATAAAAATGGATTTGGTGTTAAATAATCTACAAAGGTTGATATGCCATAATACCAAACAAACCAACCAACCATACACATACAAACATACAAAGTATAAATTTACCCTTACCAACCACCATATACAAAAAAGTATAAATTTACCCTTACCACCCACCCCATCATCATGTGACACAAAATCAAGTTTATTTTGGGGACCTTCCTGTATATAGATGAATGATGCCAAAAACAACTCAGTTCAATCGGCATTGCCACTTAAGAACAACTTGGGTATCAGGAAATGGTCCTGTCACCCCTTTTGGTGCCTCCTGTTGGCATCCGTTGCCATGGGGAAAGACCTTCCTTCCCAAAATGAGCATCCTGGGTATGGCACTAAACTGCATCCAGAGATGAGTCTCCAGTGCTGGAGCTTTGGGAAGTGTGGTGTCATACCTTCATTGCATATTACTCCCAGACTCTGTTAGGGTTCCATTTATGGATCGAATAGATCTGTGTGCAAATTATTTGCATTTAGTAGAAATACTTAAACAAATGAATATTTTAAATGTATAAATGATTATTTTCAAATATATATATATATATATATATATATATATATATATATATATATATTCATATTATTATCAATATATATATATATATATATATAGTCATATTATTATTAATATATATATATGTATACATATATTCATATTATTATTAATATATATATATATATATATATATATATATATATATATATATATATATATATATATATATATATATATAATAGTTTGGTTTGGTTTGGTTTTATGGCGCATCAATGATTGTTGATTATTATTGCCAAATCCATTTTTGTACATATAAAACAGTTCTATTTCAAACAATTCAGTTTAGTATGAGTATAGATTTTTTTACACACAATTAAATATTAAAATAGTTCTATTTCAAACAATTCAGTTTAGCATAAGTACACAAAACATTTC
>OY757908.1:91667869-91677869 GCA_963585895.1 Sepioteuthis lessoniana
TGGGAAACCTACAAATGTAAAACTTCTCAATACTTCAGGTGCCTTCATCCTTCATCAAATCCTTCACTGTTTATTAATAGAAAGAAAGAAAGAAAGAAAGAAAGAAAGAAAGAAATCTGGACATATGAGAAAAAACTAAGAAAAAAAGAGGAGGAATAGGAGAGAGAGAGAGAGAGAGAGAGAGAGAGAGAAAAGAAAATAAAGTACAAAAAAGAGAGAGAAAGAAAATTTAAAGGAGGAAGAGCAAACAAGCCATTCTCAGTTTATTGATAGATAGAAGGAAAGAAGAAAAAAAGAGAATGAAAGAAGAACAGGTGAAAAAAGAGGAGAAGGAGAAAAAGTCGAGAAAATAAAAAACAAAAAGAGAGGGCAAAAAGATTAAAATGAGGAGGAGTAAATAAAAGAAAAGAGAGAAAAGGGAAAAGACAAAAAGCATGAGGAATTGAGAAGATTGAACAGCAGAGAGAAAGAGAGGGGATAAAGGAGAAGAGGGAGGAAAAGTAGGGAAATATGAATGTAGTAGAAAAAGTGATAAGATGAAAAGAGGAAGAAGGAGGAGGTTTAAGGGATAAGAAAAATAAGAAGAAAGAAAAGTAGAGGTAGTTAGAGAAGAATGATTTAGAATATTAATGTTGTAAAGAAAAAGAAAAAGGAGAAAAAAGAGGCAAGAGGAAGAAAAAGAAGGAGAAAGAGGCAAGAGGAAGAAAAAGGAGAAGAAAGAGGCAAGAGGAAGAAAAAAGATAAGAAAGAGGCAAGAGGAAGAAAAAAGATAAGAAAGAGGAAGAAAAAGGAGAAGAAAGAGGCAAGAGGAAGAAAAAGGAGAAGAAAAAGGAAGAAAAAGGAGAAGAAAGAGGCAAGAGGAAGAAAAAAGATAAGAAAGAGGAAAAAAGGAGAAGAAAGAGGCAAGAGAAAGAAAAAAGTGAAGAAAGAGGAAGAAAAAGGAGAAGAAAGAGGCAAGAGGAAGAAAAAAGATAAGAAAGAGGAAAAAAGGAGAAGAAAGAGGCAAGAGAAAGAAAAAAGAGAAGAAAGAGGAAGAAAAAGGAGAAGAAAGAGGCAAGAGGAAAAAAAAAAAAGAAGAGCGAGGCAAGAGGAAGTAAAAGGAGAAAAAAATGGTAAGAGGAAGAATAATGTTGAAGGAGGAGTAAATGAAGAATATTAATAGAGTGAAGAAGATAAAGAAAAAAGAACAGGAGTGGTGAGAGAAACAATAAGGAGAAAATGAGGTAGGAGGAGAAAATGATGAAGAATATTAATAACAAGAAGTAGAATAACAATGGCGTTAAAAATGAAAGGAAATATGAATGGAATAAGAAGACAGTAAAAAGAGTATGAGTAGGAGAAGAATGAGAATAAGGATATGAATAAGGATATGAATGAAAGCAAGAAGAGGGTAAGGATAAGAATAAGAAGGAGAAAGGCAAAGGCAAAAAGTAAAAAAGAAGTTAAGAAGAAGAAAAGAAGAGAAAGAGCAGAGTAAGAAGAAAAATAAAAGTTGGAAGAGGACAAGGAGGAGAAAACAAGAACAGTATGAACAACACAAGGATGATGATGTACATACTGACTTTTATTGTTTGTTCGGACAAGAAATGACAAAAAATATTAACACCCATAACATGAAAATAAAAACAAGGTTATATAAAATTGATTTACACCACAATAAAGTACGAATATCAAAAAGTAAAAACCTTCAACTCCACAAAAAGTAACAAACGGAATCTATTTTTGAGTTCCTAGAGTAGAGCAGGCAACCGACATACAGATTTTCAACAGTTTGGTTCGTTTTGTTCTTTTATTATCTAACCAGCTCATTGGCCTAGTGGGTAGAGTGTTCGCCAATGGTCCGAAAGACTGGGTTTCAATCCCAGGTTGCATCATACCAAAGACTTTAGAAATTGTACTTGATACCTCTTTGCTTAACGCTCAGCATTATGAGGTATGTATCAAGGGTAAAGTGGAACAATCCAGGGAAAGGAGTAGCACCCTCCCCAACACCTTAGTGTAGTAGCTATTGAAAAGGGAGCCTTCGGATCACCCTTGACAACGGTCGCTAACTTAATTTACTTTTTACTTATTTACAGTCCAGTCATATATATCCGATATAAAATATTTATCAAAGACTGATTATCCACGAGTACATGTATAATTTTTCATAAAAGTTAAAAGACTATGGCTGTTTTTATAAGTTTTATGTTTTATAATTTTTTTGTTCTAATGAGTAGAGTGTTCGCCAATGGTCCAGGAAACCGGGGTTTAACTGCAGGTTGAGTCATACCAAAGACTCAAAATATGGTACTTGATGCTGCTTTGCTTAACACTCAGCATTATAAGGTATGGATCAAGGGTAAAGTGGAGCAATCCAGGAAAACGAGTAGCACCCTCACCTGCACCTCAGTGTAGTAGCTATTGAAAAGGGAGCCCTCTGGTCACCCTTGATTAAGGTCACAAACTTTACTTTTTACTTTCATAAATCTCTCTATACCAGTCCATTGTCCTAATGAGTAGAGTGTTCGCCAATGGTCCAGGAAACTGGGGTTTAATCTCAGGTTGAGACATACCAAAGACTCAAAACATGGTACTTGATGCTGCCTTGCTTAACACTCAGCATTAAAGGTATGGATCAAGGGGAAAGTGGAGCAATCCAGAGAAAGAAGATGAACCCTCCCCTGCACCTCAGTATCGTAGCTATTGAAAAGGGAGCCTTGGGTTGCCCTTAACTAGGGTCACCACCTTCATTTATATATAAAACACAATAATTTCTCTATTCATAGTGGACTCTCCAATTGATCTCAATGTACAAGGGCCCAATAGTTCAGTTAAAGATGTTGATAAGAGAACTACCAACATGAACAAATTGTTTATAGTAGTGAGAATCAGCCATGTTTTTTGGATGAATTGATGACAGAAGAATTGTTTGGTTTCTTGGTTTAATGGCATATCTATCTCTATGGGTTATTTAATGCCAAAGCTATCCTTGTAGAAGGACACTAGTGGTACTGATGGGGATAGGGGGGGGTCATATCTTTCTCTAGAGTATTAGTCTGAAAGTGAATGTAATAGCATGGGTGGGTTTCAAATTCATTTACAAAAGTGTTAAGGTCCACTATGTTAGCCATTGGGTCTCTCCTCGAACAGATCCATAGTTCACTTATGGGCCACAAATTTTCCTGAACAACAATCCTCAGGTTTTGAATTTAGAGTTTTTCTTTCTTCTAAACTGGTTGCCAGTCTATTTTAACCATTGCTAGATGGAGGCTGAAGAGATGGATTCATGCCTTTCTCAAGGACATTAGGTTTGTTTTCTTTGTTTAATGGCATATCAACCATTGTAGGTTATTTAATACCAAAGCAATTCTTCAAGAAGAACAGTAGTTGCACTATTTAACCCATAGCTGGGAGGATAAGGGGCTTCATACCTTTCCCAAGGGTATTTGCCCGAAAGTGAATATAATAGCACAACTTGAGTATGAACTCGCAAGTGTGAAAGTGAAATGCAATCAGCTACATTCAGAATTTGAACTTTGTTCATCGATTCTAATTCCTTCTGCCAATTTCTGTTACGTCACATCTATCTAAGCCACTATTAAATTTTTCTGTATTTACGTTTTCTTTAAATTTCAGTAATGTTTAAATTAGGGATAACGGACCCTTTTTTTTTCTTTTTTTTTTCTACAGAGGAATGTATAAATGTTATATCTGATAATAATATATAATGATATTCCCACCGTTAAATTTTCTTAATTGAAAAAATATTAAAATCTTATTTTAATTAAAAGATTAATTTTTTTTTTATTCTCTTCTCACCAGAAGCAATATAAATACATCCAAATGATATTCAAATACTTAACAATATCTTCATTTACCATCTGAAGAGGGTCATCATAGACCTGAAATAAATTTATAATGAAACCAAAGAATTAAATTTTTTATTTTTATTTTTATGTAAAAAATATTTTGGCTTAGCACGGGAATTTTGATGTATTTTTGATCCCAGACCAATTATACTGTTCATAGCAATTGGCATTGAGCACATGAATTTTTTCCTCGGATAACATGGATATATATATTTGTATACTCTCAACAATTATAGGTAAATTGCCTACCCAATTTCAAAAAGTAAAGCATTTAAAAAAATAGTAAATGCTTCACCAGTAAAGTAGGGCAAATCTAAAACCTTAAAGTTTAAAAGTTTTTTAAAACATTAGTGCCATTACTCTGTGTTTCATATGCTTATTTATTGGATCTTCTGATATATATAAAGTCTGGTGGTTGTATAGATTTCATATTCCTTTTCAAAAAAAGTAATGAAAGGGTGGTAATTCAATTGTTTGTTTGTTTTTTGAAAAAGAATATAAATGATATGTTACTTCCAGACTCAATATCCATCTGAACAAATATTTTGTAAAAAACTTTTTAACTTTTATATATAACATTATTTTGGTTGTTGGGCTATTATGTTGGGGTTTGTTGACCTCTTGAGTAGACCAAGTAAGAAATGAACACAATATCAAAATCAATAATTGAAAAGGTTAAATTAAATTGTTTTTAAAGTAAATTACTTTAAAAATTAAAAATTTCAAAAATAGCTGATGCCATTGGATTTTACATTTTGAATTCATCTCATGGCACTTTTTGTAAAACTTTTTGTGATGCTTCTCAGATTAATAGGCATGAAAAACAATGATGTCATTATTTGAATAAGATCTTCATAGTTCTTAACCACCTTGTTTGATCAACAGTCAAACCTTAAAAATGATTTCCCTGGTTGAATCATTTCTATACTCAGATAAACAAGGGACATCTGAGAAATGCCGGAGGATACAGCGGTTGAAATGTGTTTTAACTTATCACAATAAAGATGAAGACAACAGTTCGAAAAATCATAATCAAAATAATACATATCAAGCCTCATCTAAAAAATTCTGACAGATTTATATATATATATATATATATATATATATATATATATATATATATATATATATATACAGATATAGGAATAAGTAATATTTGGGGAGCAAAATTTTTCTTATTTTGACAAAAACTGAAAACAAGATTTTTTCAACTGTTTTTTTATTAATCTTTTAAGGTTTTTTTTATAAAAGAATTCTCTAAAAATTTCCCTCTGATTGGTTTCCACCATTAATAGTCATTTTCAAGGGTATAATCAAGATGTTAATTTGTTCTTTAAAAATCCAATGAAACTTTAGTTTTGAATATATTATGATTTTTATCCAGAGCGCAAAGAGATTTTGAAAATTTGTAGTTGTCCTGTTGCATTCTTATGATGTTAGCATTTTCAGATTTCGATCATTGTGTGTTCATGATGTAACAAATATTGGACCCTGTGTAAACTATCAGCAGTAGCAGACACTTTTTCAGCAATTAAACGCATCTTGACTGCTTCTCCCCAGGTTGAACACTCTTTTATCTTTTTACATTTTTTTAAGTTTATATAAAGTCACTTTGTATTTTACATATTTGTAGATTAATTGCAAATGAATAAATAAGAGGATGTATTTTATAATCAGTATTTAAAGTTAGATTTAATAGTTATCTTTCTTGTGAAATTATAGTGATTGGGTGAGTGCAAATACAGATTTCATAATGTTATAATCAAATTGCAAACTGAATTTGAATTTCATTAGTTATTTATTGAAATTTGAACACAATTGAGATTATGTAATTCTTGGCCAGTCATAAAATTTTTGCAATATTAATATACCATACAAAAAATTTGGATCAATAGGTTGGTGTAATTCTGTGACTTGTTTTTATGACATAACTTTCTTTAGCCATTTCTCTCTCATTTTAAGTTATTGGACAAAACCAGAGAAATTAATGCCTCTCAGAATATTTTCAAAAGATTATTTCTATAGAAAAATATCATAGAAAAACCTTGATATTAAAAAAAATGGAAAAAACTTTTTCTATCTTATTGATGATTTTTGACAATCTTCCTTTTGTAACAATAATTATTCAGATTCTTAATTTTTGTAAAGCATCTTCATTGTGTTTTAATTCCATGCAAACATATTTTTAGCTCAGGTTAATGAAAAATAAAGAATTAAAAGTCAAAAAGAAAAAAGTGAGTTGATTGGTTGGTTGGGTTTTTATGGCATATCCACCCTTGCTGGTTATTTAATGCCGATTCCTGTTTATACATATACATTACCTATATATGATTAGTAAACAAATTGTTTGAGGGTAAAAATGAAAGAATCTTGAGGTAGAGAATAGGCCTTGTATTGCAAGTAATTTCACTCTAGAAATACATTAAGATCATGCTAATATCAAAACAGCTCACACAACGTTAAATCATTAATATGCATGAACAATGTGCAATATGTATCCTATGTACTAACTAATGGAGTTTACATAGTCATGAGATATTTAATATGCAAAATGAGTTTCAAAAAACAAGTTTTGATCAATAACTCTGTTATACAAGAAGCACACAATAAGTTTCCAGACTTTTTTCGTATGGGCACTTTTATTGATAGTACACACATGAAACTCTAGTCCCCTTTGAAGTAATCTCCTCCGGCTGCAATGCACTTGTTGTATCGTTCCAACAACTTCTGGAAGGCCCCTTGGAAGTCCTCTTGTGTGAGCGTGGCAATGACCTTCGTCACTGCCTCTTTCATCTCCTCAATTGTCTCATAATGATAGCCTCTAAGTTTTTCCTTGTGCTTAGGGAATAACCAAAAGTCATAGGAAGCAAGGTCTGGACTATAGGGAGGGTGAGAAACTGTCTTGATGCCCATCTTGGTCAAATAGTCTGTGACAAGGATGAAGTTGTGGACTGGTGCATTGTCCTGCTGGAAATGCCACTGAACCGATTTGAAGAGTGCTGGCCTCTTCCAACGGAATCTCTTCCTGAACTCCCTTAAAACCTCAACATAGTATTCCTTGTTGACTGTCTGTCTAGTGGGAACCCAGTGCATGTAGATCATACCAGTGTTGTCAAAAAAAAGGGATCATCAAAAGTTTGTGGGTGGATTTGCTCGGTCTGGCCTTCTTGGATCTGGGAGAGCCAGCATGCTTCCACTGGGAACTCTGTCTCTTGGTCTCTGGGTCATAGCAGTAGATCCAGCTTTTAATCACACCAGAGCATCAAGAACTGTGAGATCTGAATTGATCAGCTCGACCATCTCCCTGCTGTTATGACAACGTCTTTCTTTCTGATCTTCTCTGAACACCCTTAGAACAAACTTTGCGCAAATTTTCCACATCTTCTGTTCCTCACGAATAATTGTGTGTATAGTTCTCACACTGACATCAAACTGTGCACTTATTGTCTCTATAGACACACGATGGTCCTTATCCATGAAATTCTTTATTTGTCCAATCAACTCTGATGTTCTGACTTCCTTACTTCTCCCACAGCTCTCATCATCCCTCACAGACTCCCTGGCTTCCTTGAATCTCTTATGCCACTCAAAAAACTGATGCTCGATTCATGCAAGATGCTCCAAAAGCAGTCTGAAGCATTCCATAAGTTTCTGTGGCATTTTTTCCAACTTTAAAAGAGAATTTTATTGCATATCATTCTTCTAAAGTGTCCTCATGTCCAGATTGCATTTTTGAAATTCACCAGCTGTGACAATCTGGTTTTAGTAGGATGTATTCCAATTCCTGATGTAGCTGTTCCTTTGAAGCTGAAATCATAAAAATTGGTGAATCATCTCATTAGATGTATAGCAATAACATACTGAATTTTCAAGAGTCTATGACAATTTTAAATGCCTGTACAAAAAAGTCAGGAAACTTATTGAAGGCACCTCATATTATTCATTTGTAATTTTATTGTTTTATTTTCATATATCTTATTATCATGGTTAAGAATTAAAACAAACATTGCAGAGAAAATAGGGCATTTCAATATTCCATGTGAATATTTTATGTTATAAATACGTTAAATAAGAAAGCCAAGAAGTTAATTGAATTCTATTAAATTTAAATGAAGGAGTGCAATATATATTAATATTTAGGCTAATTCATTTCCTTTGAAAAATATGCTACTGACACAGATGCATGGGCAAGTGAACAGACATGAAATAAGAAACCAAGAACTTATTATTTTGTGAAATCTATAATGAAAGCAAAAAACATAAACACCCCTAAATACAAATACAAATATATGGTAACAGTCTTCATTTTCATATTGCATCATTCAGGTTTTATAAGGGGTGGGTACTAGGGATGGATATTTACATACAAAAAACAAAATCAATCAAGATCCTTTTTTATGATTGCAAATTGAAATCCAATCCTAAAAAAAAATATTGCAGCTAACATTGGGTATTTGGAAGCTAGAATATACTATAAATGTGTTACTGATATTTTTACAAGACTAAGGCACTGTGAATTTGGTTTAGTTTGATGGCACATCAACCATTGTATGTTATTTAATGCCAAATCCATTTTTATATATATGAATAGTCCTATTTCAAAAAATTCACTTTAGCATAAATACAGTTTCAATGTCAAAAAACAGTTTTATTTCAAACAGTTCAGTTTAGCATACAAAAACTGATCTATTCCAAACAATTTATTCAATTCAGTTTAGCATAAGTATGCAGTTTAAAAGTCGAAACAGTTCTATTTTGAGCAATTCAGTTTATCATAAGAACACAGTTTAGTTCTATTTGATCTGTAGGTAGAACCCTATCAGGTGCTACCAGTCTGGGCCAGAGTGGGCCTGGGGGTGATGGCAATGAAGGAGTACTCCACATTCCCCAAAGCTCCAGCATTACTGGAACCTCAACATCAGATTGTTGAGTGTCATATGCAGGACACACGCTGTGGGGGGGTTCTTACCCCTCTGAAAAGAAGCAGTCAGTGTATTCAACAGCCCCAGCCGACTGAGCAAGAAGGCCCTGTTAAGGAAAATATTATTAAAATACATTCTGTATCCCAAGAATGACATTAAACTGCATCTGATGGTGAGACTCCTGTTCTGGAGATCAAGGGAATGTGGAGTACACTTTTATTGCCAATACTCCTTGGTTCAGTTTGACCCAGAGTGGTGTTACATGTTAAGGTCCCATCTATGGATCAAATAAATCTGTTTAAAAATTATTTGCATTTGATAAGACCATGTGCTAAACCCCCATTAAAAAAAATTAAGGAACAACTACTTAAGAAATGTTAATATGAATGTACAGTGAATGTGATTCCCTAACCTCCAAGCATAAAACAACTCTGGATGAGTTGACATGGCATTAAAGTCAATAAATCAATCAGAAATGTATTGTAAATTATTCAACTATAAGAAAAGATAATCATTATAATACAATGGAAAATCAAATAAAAAAGGATTATCAGTTATTGGAAATAAAGGCAATTATTTCTAACAGAAAAAGGATATTCACTTTATAATACTGGGAGTTACAAAAAATTCATATCATTTGAGATATACTGGGTGTTTCAGAAAAAAATTACCTCAAATCATAATCTAATTACTTAATCAACTTCAAAGGATCTCAAATTTTAACAATTTCTTTTCCAGCAAATAGGATTTCTATCGCCAAAAAAGCCATAAAATATTAAAGATAGAATTTTGAGTTGTTTCTTCATATTCTGTTAAAATCTGAGATCATTTAAATGAAAATTCATTAAGTTATTAGATTATGAAATGATATTGATTTTTAAAAAATACCCTGTATAATACATATATCTTATTTATATTGGGCTTATGTTTTTTGTTAGTGAGGGGCAAAAACAATAGACATAAAAATATCAAGAGACAAAAATAGTTTGATAATCACAAAAGGGTCTGACATTTGTTTGTTTAAAGCCTTATTGATATAAAAATTATTACTGGCATTTTTTGCAATGATGCCAGGAACTATTTATTGCCCAGTATTTACAAGTCTGTAAATAAGGAAAAGGGTTCTTTATATTATTATTATAATTATTATTATTATTATTATTATTATTGTTGTTGTCGTTATTGTCTAAACTTAAATGTTACAGGTTCCTTTTTTTATAGTCATTT
>OY757908.1:91680369-91727869 GCA_963585895.1 Sepioteuthis lessoniana
ACACTTAAAGAGAAAACAACAGGTAATCATTACCATTAAAGACAGTCAAAAGGCCATCAATGTCCTTATCAACTCTTTTTATTCTTCTTTGTGTACCTGCTTTTAGAAGCACTGATACTTTTGTTGCAAATCTAGACCTCTTTGACAAATGCCAGCTGCTCTAACCATGATGCTAGATCAGTGAGGGCGTGCATTTTATATTTCAAGACACCTTAGGCTTAAGAAGATCAAAGAATTTATCACAAAGAAGCCATATGTTTTTGAAATTCTCCTTCTCTAATGTGTCCATATTTGGTAACTAATTAATTTAATCCAGATTTCTTTCATCAAAACCAAATCTCTTTTTGAGCTATTTTTTTAAAAGAACAGTTTTTTTCTTATTCTTTACAATTTTCCACACTCTCATTCACACTATCTTGCTCTCTTTCTCTATTTCTCACTCTCTCTTTATATATATATATATATATATATATAGACACACACTTAGGTATATTTATAGGTATTAATGAATATAATTATAGTGTTATTTACAGTATATTTATATACATAAGCATTTATTCATATATACACTTTAAACCAATTGGCTGTGGTTGTTGAATACACTGACTGCATCTCTTCAGTGTAATCCCCTTCCCTCCAATAAGTGTCCTGGATATAACGCTAAACCATCTGATGGTGAAGCTCCAGTTCTGGAACTTTGGTTAATGTGGAGTATCCCTTCATTGTCATTAATCTCAGGTCCACTATGATCGAACATGATAGTACCTGTTAGGGTCCCATCTAAGGGTCAAATAGAAACATTTCATCATTTTCTATACTTAAAACCATCTAACTGTGTGCAAACAAATGACTGATGACAAAATGAATTATTAGTATAACATAGCAATACTTGAAAACATTTGTGTGCAAACAAATAAGTCCTGACTCATTTAACAATAAAGTTACCCGCAAATTATTCACTTAAAAAATTATATTCATTTAATATATGTATAAACAGTATTTGGCATTATATAACCTACAAGGTTTGATATACCATAAAACACAACCACCCAACATTATATTTACATGTTTACTATAATATATATGTGTGTGCATGTGTATTTACATATATAAATACACACACACACACACACACACACACACACACACACACACACACACATATATATATATATATATATATATATATATATATATATATCCAGCAAATAAAGACTGTGAATATCCTAAGAAAAACTGCTCAATGCAAGGCTGTTTAATACAAAATATATGTGCAGAGCAAAATATATATTTTTGTTTAAAAAACAAGAAATTTAAATTATGGAATACTATTTTCAATTTTCTTGATTTTTAAACAAATATATATATATATATATATATATATATATATATGTATATATAGATAGATATTCTTGTGTCTATGAATACAAACACATACATACACTCACGTAGAGATGCTATCTAAAAGTCTATTAAATTTGACCAGAAGGAAAAAACCTAGTTTCCACAGTCTTTATCAAAGTAGTCCCTTTGTTTTTAATTCTCCTTTATGTCATAGAAGGCATTTATGGTATAACGGTTATCCTTATAGCAAATGGACTCGGCAACCTGAGATCAAATCCTGGATGAGGTCATTTGCCTTTCACTAATACATTTTGAAAAGGTATGAATCCAGTCATTCTTCTCCCAGTTACGATTACATTAGAGGGAAGACTGGGTTCTTTAACCTTGGTCTGGCAACCAATCTAGGAGAAAGAATATCAATGAAATCAAAATAGATGTCTTTTGCTAAAAAAATTGACCTTGTGCCACATCCTGCTTATATTGGAGGGGTTGGGTAAATACACATGCACAAAAAAAGAATACTAGCTGCAAAAGAGTGTATGCATTTCTTACATTCAGCTGGTACACTTTTCAAATCCTCATAATCTTGGGATTGCTCTCACATTCAGCCTTTTCTTTAGTATTCTCCAATACAGAACACAGAAAACAATAAAAATTGAATTTTTTCCAAAACCTTTTCAAGAATTTTGTTTTACATGTTTTTAGTATTGGGATTGGTGACTTAATTTTCACCAGGAAAAATTTTATTGTATAAGAATTAAAAAAGTTTGACCACACACACACACACACACATATATATATATATATATATATATATATATATATATATATATATATATTTATGCACACAACAGGGTTTGTTTTTTTCTCTTTTTTTTACTTAAAACATTAAAATTGAGTTTCGAATATAGAATAACTTAAATGCTCACATTATCAAATATGAAATAAAACCAATCGAAGTTCTAATTGATCAATAGCTTCACTCAAGCAAAAGAAATAGACTGGGTGATCAATAAGATGGATTGAACCAGAGGGATATCTAATCTATAAGAACTCAATAAGCATGTAGCTGGAATAATGAGTAGGTTGATAGTTGAAACCTTGGCATGCAAGAAACCAACTTTCAATATGTCCATACTGATGTCAGAAAATAATTATAAAAACTTTCAGAAATATATCTTTACAGGAAGAATTTCTGAAATAAATTTAAAATTGTAATAATTTTTTAGTTCGGTTTGGTTTCCTTGTTTAATGGCATATCAACTTTTGTGGGTTATTTAATGCTATAGCTAACTTTGTAGAACAGTAATGGTACTATTTAAACTATAGCTGGGGAAGAAGTGGGTTCATTATTTTTATTTAAGATTTTGACTAGTATTTCTTTCATTTAAAATTCTTAGTAGCTTTTATTTTTTTTCATCATAACTCACCTAAGTCTTAATTCTAAAACAGTGTGAAACAGTTCAGATAGATAAAGATTTATGCATGATTAGCTCCTAGTGAGAATCAAACTCATGTCTTCTTTGTCTAAGAGGGGTCTGGTTAAGTAAAGTAACTGCTCAACAATGAAGAGCCAGAGGTTTATTGAAGCCCAAATCAAACCTATAAATGAATCCCTTATTCTGTTTCACCATCCCTTTTAAGCACTATATTGTTATTCAGTCCTGTTGGTAGGCTTAGAATCGAAAAACTATCCTCTGCAGAGAGATGAAACAACTTCCTCCAAAAAAAGGGGTGTCCTGGATAAGACACAAAACTGCATTTTGTGGTGAGTTTTCACTTCTGGGGAGAGTAATAAATCTTCATTGCCATTACTCCCAGGTCAACTTTGACTTTGAGTGGTAGTACCTTTTAGGGTCCCATATATGGGCCAAATAGATCTGCTTAAACATTATAAATATTAAATAGGATTACTTGAAACCATACAACTGTATGGAAATCATTTATAAGAAGTTTTGCGATTAAATCACCTATAAGAGATTGATGTGCCATTACAAATAGACCAAACCAAACCTTATCATTGTTTTTACACTTGTAGCACTAATCGCACCTTTTTTTGAAAAACATATTTATTTTTAGATGAAGCATTATCAATCATCATTTTTTTCAATTCCAGTTAGTATTTTCTTTCATGATCTTAATTTTTAATTTTTTAATTGTTTTAGTTGTTTGTTTTTTTTACTCATTTGGATCATTATTTTATGATAATGAAAAAGGTTGAAAATAATAATAAAGGATAAAAAATAAATAATCAGTGAAACATCTTCTTTGCCTGCTTAAATGCATCAATTGTTTAACCGGCTACAAGGAGCCAATAAGGGAATTCTAACAGGATCAAGCATTTTTTGTGATGGCCATACATGAAACTCAATTCATGCAGGGCTCCCCACAATTAAATGACCTTGTGTCAAATCCTACCTGGTGAGAGGTTAGATAAATATCGCAAGAAACCATTCATTTTGCAGAAGTTCAAATCAAACCTATTAACATATCTCCAATTTTGTTCCTCAGTCTCTATCCGGATCATAATAATCGTTGTTTTTAGAATTAAACTAAACCAAAAAAAGAAAATTAATGAATTAACAAGAAAGAAAAAAAAGTATATATATATATCATATATAATGATGAACAGTATGACTGTTTCTATATGCTTCTTTGTTTGTTTGTCTGTAACCTGTTGGACGCATTTTTAGCATAACTATAGGAAGTTGACTCAACTACCCGAGTTCAAATCCAGAACAAGGCAGTTTTCATTGTGCTTATACTCTTGGGAAAGATAGGAATTCAACTACTTTCTCTCCAGCTGAGGGCAAGTCCCTATAGCTAAAGTGCTATACTGCAACATCATAGTCAGTGTGTTCAAACTCCAGTCATGCTATTATGTTCTCTTTTAGACTAATACCCTTAGGAAAGGCATGAACTTCCTTATCTCTCCATCTATCGATGAATTATTGCCACAACTGTTTTACAAAGATGGCTTTGACATAAAATAACCTACAGAGGTTGATATGTCATTAGAACAAAGTAACCAAACCTCTTTCCAGGTATAGATAAATAGTAGGGAAGATCAGAATCTTTAAACTTGGTATGGCAACTAGTCTAGGAGAAGGAAAACTTTGAATTCAGACCAGTTGTAGATTTGGAGAAGGATGGGTTCTGCCAGGTTATTTCTACCCAAGACATTAGAAGTACCTCCATTATCAGACCAGTTTATGGGACTAGTGAGACCAATCATACTAAAGCAAACAGGAAAATAAAAGTAATGAGTTAATGTCAGCTTGGAAGTAAGCAGATGAAGAATGTATCCTCAATGTCAAATTCTGTTGCTTGAACAGCACAGTAAAATTAATATTAAAATACTATGTTAGGCAGAGAATGGATACAATATTAATCCTTGAATAGGGAATGATACAGGTCTTAAGCACATCACACAGATACTATGCTGATCAAAGGCAGAAAGCTAAGAAGTAACATTTTGTTATCTGGCAGATTACACAGGTTCTACACTGATCCAAGGTAGAAGCCTTGGAAGGAACATTTTGATCCCTGGCAGATCCCACAGATACTATATTAATGCTAAGCAGAAGGCTAGAAAGAGACATTTTGTTCTCTGGCAGATTACACTGATACTCTACTGATTCTAGGCAGAAGCCTTGGAAATAACACTGGGATCCCAAACAGAAAGGATAGATACTACATTGATCCTATGCAGAAATATTGAACAATATGTAAACAATCCCGTCATTTTTTATGGGCTCTATGCGAAATAAATGAGGATGAATGAGATGTAGACATAGCTAGTTTAGTTCAATATCACAAGCTTTTTTGAAACAGAAAATTCTTATTAGATAATTTTAAATGATTTTTGTAATGTTAGCATTGGAATGATAATCATTATTTGATTGTGGAAAAGAAAACGTAATTCTTCCAAATACTTTGCCATTGATCGAACAATCAATTGATAACTGAGAAACCAGATGAAATTAAAGTCTGCCCCAAGCAAAAAGAAACTTAGACAAACAAGAAACCTAAGTCTATTAAACGTAATTCTGACTTTAAAAAATGGTGTTACTGTTGTTAGCAAGCGTCTCCAAGCAAAATCAGACAATTTATGTTTAAGAATTATACAAACTGAAGTTATATTTACCTTGACAGATGTCAGCAATGAATGAATGAAATGTTAGTTTTCTTCAAAACAGTCCCCCAATTTTGTTCTCAATATACTTATCCCAGCAAATTTTCCATCCACCCTGTTGGTGGAGCTGAGATTATGCTGACTGTATCCTCCACTGAAGGCAATGACCCCCCAAAACACAAAAGCGGTGTCCCAAGAATGACATTAGACTTCATCTGATAGTGATGGTCAAGTTCTTAAGATCTAAGGAGTGCGAAGTACCCCTACATTGCCATTACTTCCAAGTCCATATGACCCGAAGTAGTACTACCGGTTATGTTCCAGACCATGGGTTAAATAGATTTGTCAAAAAATTATTCACAACAGCTCTGTAGCTGTTGCAGTTGAAAACCAACTTTGTAGGTTCAGCGTTCTGGCTCAATGTAATTTTTTAATCATTCAAATTATCGATATAAGAGACAATCATAAAATGTTTAATTGAATTCTTCATTCCTTCCTTAATAGAATTAAGCTCAGAGCGTTATTCTAGCAACAAAAAAAAAAAATTATTCATGTTTCAAAGGAACGTGTGTAAAAAAACCTTTTAAGAAACAACTAGATAAAAAATGTAAATATGAATGTACAATGAATGCGATTCCTTAACTTCTAGATATAAAATAACCCGAGACTGGTTGATATGTCATTAAATCAATCAAATTTTTGAAGTACATTTGAATATCCTCTTTTGATATGGTGTGAAACTGAACTGTCTCCAAACCATGGCCCAAAAGTATGTAGAAAGATTTTGTCAACTTTTTGGTGGATGTTTTGATTTTTAATATGACAAACTATTTGTGTGAAGGTCAACAACCAAGCATAACTATTAAAGCTACCAACAAAAGTATCACTTATTAAATCAAAAGAGAAATCGATTAAAAAAAAAGATTAAAAATGAATAATAAAGTATAGTTGTACATTTTCAATATATTTTCTTCTAATCTTTTTTGACTGCGATTTTAAAAGTAAAATGTGCAAATTAGCCAACTCGAATAGAAAAAAAATCATTATCGTTGTCAAGATATGAAGTAAACTGCTAAGAAACGTGTTTGAACCTCAGTCATAAATTAAAGCTTCTGCCCCAAGTCTAAAAAGACAAGGGTTAGGTTCACATTGCTTGATACTAAAGGTGCCTCTCAATGGGCGCATTCGTATGCGGCAAGGCTCTCACCTAAAAATTTTACCTTATATCGCTTACTATCTTGATAAATACTGCAAGCCTCAACACATAATGGCCCGGCGAAACATTAAAGGGTAAGGATTAGATTCATTACCTGAGGTGCTTTCAAAAGATGTGGGGGATGCTGACAAAGCTAAGGAATTCTTAGGACTTTCCTCATTTGTGTACGGAAGTATCTCTTTCTGAAAATCCTACCTGTGATGGAGAAACTTGGAAAATACTGTTGGAGGCAGAAAGAAAATATTTTGCTTACATAATTTTATGTTGAACCCAATAGATAAAGACAGCCGCTGTATATAAGCGTAATCTAGCAAAAACTTTACGTCATTGTAAGATTTTTAATATAGCTATAAGTTTTGAATATTCTAACTTTATAGAATATAGCATTTTCCAATCAAATCTGCAGTTGAAAACCAACTTTGTAGGTTCAGCGTTCTGGCTCAATGTAATTTTTTAATCATTCAAATTATCGATATAAGAGACAATAATAAAATGTTTAATTGAATCCTTCATTCCTTCCTTAATAGAATTATCTATATCATGGACCTCAGTCATAACGGGAATTCAATGAGTTCCACGACTGTCTATCTAAATTGTAAAAATTAAGATAATTAAAATTAGAATTTCAAGTTAATTTTGAAATAACTTTTAATTTCTTTATAAAAATAAAAGAATCCTCGGTACAAGATGTCCAAATAGCGAAACTGCTAACTTATAAGCATACTGTTACATTTCCGAGTGACATATCTAAATAACGTCAGAACTGCGTTTAAACATTCCTCTTGGGACCATATTTCCAGGCAAGTGCTGAAAAATCAATTAGTGGGGGCAGTCTGTTTTTTAAATAACTCTGGAGGACCGGCTTATTTTGGTAAAAAAAAAAGTTCCTGGAATAATTTGATTTGGATTCAGCAGTCTATATGCTACTGAATTTTGTGTAAAGAAGAATATTAGTTGGAGAAATGTTACTTCCTCTGAAGAATGAATAGAAGAACAATAATGTACAATTTATTTTGCGTTGATTTCAATTTTAAAAATTTATTGTTGCAATGTTATTTTTATTATTTTTAAAGGTATAATTGAATTTATTCAACCATTTATGTTAGGACGTTCGCATTTTTACTTGTGAATAAAGTCAGAAAGTTGCTTTTTTTATTGACCTGTGTTCCAATATCGGGTTGTCACCAATTTGTAGAGGAATATTAGCTGGAGAAATGTTACTTCCTTTCAAGAACTATTGCCTACAATTAACTGCAATACATTTTATTGTCTGAGCAAACCAAATAGAAATAATTCAAAGGGAATAAATGAACACATGTAGGTAGAAATGTCTTTATCTTACGTACGAGTGTATAAAATTCCTCAGAGATATAAAAGTTCGTGGAAGATTTACATATTTGAAAATTATTCCTTAGTTGTTGGCTCCTAGGTATGGGTTAAATATCACCAATACTAACCTTCAACAGGGGTGGCTTGACATTAAATAACCCACAAAGGTTGATAAGCCATTGAACAAAGAAACCTAACTTAAATTGTTGTTTAGGTGGAATTAAATATGTCTGTATGTAAGCAAGTAAGTTTAGGACAATGTATGAAGAGTCTCTGGTGTCAGCTTTAACGCAATACGGGGTTATCTGAAGACGAGAAGTTCATGTACTAGAGAATGAGACAGGTTTTGTCTCTACGTCATTCTTCGGGTAAAGAGAATAAGACTTTCGCGCTCACTATCTTTACATTGCTATGACAACGCCATCCAGCAGAAATTGGCAGACAAGGATGATTACACACGCCCCAAAGCTCTAGGACTGGAATCTCATCATTGGATGTAGTCATACCCAGGAACAAACTTATTTGAGATCGAGGGGGTCTTACCCCTTTAGAGTCGGCGAATCCTTGGCCTTACCGATAGAGTAAAAAAACGCTTGGCCAGGCATATTACCCTTCATTTTAAGCGCGCGGTTAACATAACAGTTATCGACATAGGAAATGGAATCGGTTATCTGAATTCAAATCCTAGACCAGAGGCATGAATTCATCTGTTCTCCCTCCCAGCTGTGAGTAAATAGTAGACTGATTATTTAGCTTCGGTTGGGTAACCAGTTTATGAGAAAGAAAACTTTGAATTCAAACCAATTGAACTCTGCTAAAAATTGACCTTGTATCACATCCTGCCTGGGGTGGGGAGGTTGGTTAGATTTATACTGTTAATTTTAAAACGAAAGTAATCTGGTTGATGCGTTTTCAGACAGTTGATTTGTCTAGCAGAGCTTGCTGGATATGCAACTGGAAGGCTGCATTTAGTGTTTTACAAGGCTACTGGTTCCCCACTCTCGCTCTTAATTGGTCATAACTACTACTATGAGTTTGTAGTCTCTGTAATTTTTTATATGTATGTGCAGGGACCTCATAAGACAAGTAGAATTTTGTTCCGTGCCGCGTAAAAGACGTAACTAAACAGGGTGATAAAATCTTAATTAATTAGTGTGTGTGTCGCAAAAACATCGCCTTCGGTGCTCAGCTCAACATCAAAAGAAAAATTTCTTTCATACTGGTCTGTCAGGGTCTTAGAGTACGTGACCTCTTTGCTCTCTCCATTATTAGTCTCTATGTCTCATCATAATTATTTTGTCTGTAGAAAATGAATCCGTTTTTACCCGGAATATTAATAAATGACAGCCTCACTTTCTTTCTTTCTTTCTCTCTCTCTCTCTCTCTCTCTCTCTCTCTCTCTCTCTCTCTCTCGTTGTGACTTTGTTGGAGAGTAATACTTAGGTACTTGGTCTCGCGGATGATTTGCAAAAAAATGTTAATGAGTAAATAAATATTTTTAGGTGCAATCCTCTTTGGGTGTCTAAAATTTGTGATCTGCTGCCAAAACTAGTCTTTATCAAATAAATACTAGTCTTTTTAATTAAATAATTTACTGATTTATAAGAGTAAGAAATCAGAGACCATCTAAACTACAATACTATGAGAAGAGTCCTGGATACTTGAGGAGGCTTGCTGTCACTCAGACTCCAATAAAAGACTCGCAAAAACTATGGAACATGAAGGTGACAATTATACCAATTGTGATGGGTGCTTTTGGCACGGTAACTAAAGGATTATTAAAGGGCCTGGAGGATTTGGAAGTTGGCGGCCGAGTAGAGACTATCCAAACAACTGCATTATTGAAGACGGCCAGAATACTGAGAAGAGTCCTGGAGACTTGAGGAGACTTGCTGTCACTCAAATTCCAGTGAAAGACCATCAGCTTACGCTGATGTGAAAAACACTAATGAGTAAATGATAATAATAATAAACCAAGAAACCGTTCAGAAGAATGAGTCGCACAAACTTCTTTGGGATTTTGATATACAAACGGATCACCTAATCTCGGCCAGACGACCATACATAGTGATAGCCAACAACAAAAAAGAGAACCTACCGAATAGTGAATTTTGCCGTCCTTACAGACCACAGGTTAAAAATAAAAGAAAGCGAAAAGAGAGATAAGCAGATATACCTTGCTAGAGAACTAAACAACAATGGATCATGAAGGTTACGGTGATACCATTTTTAGTTCGTGCACTTTAAATAATTCCCAAAGGATTGGTAAAGGAACAAGAGGACTTGAAAATATGAGGACAAGTAGAAAACACCCAGACAACAGCATTGTTGAGATTGGCCAGAATCATCATCCTCATCCTGTCGCGCCGCCAGCACGGATATCCCTAACTCTCTCCCGTCACCCATCTATATCGTCCATCGCTCCCGGTAGGTCTTCAAGACTACATCCTGTATCGGCACAGAGCTGTTGTATATAGGTTCTAACTGGTCGTCCTGCTTTTGCTTGTTCATGTGAAGGGGTCCACCGGAGTATGTCGCTTATGAGTTCGTCCTTACTTCTCCCGCAGTTTCCCGCGTGTCTGGTTCGTCTAACTTGGATAGTTTTCGTGATAGGTAGTAAGTAGCTGTACAGCTGATGTTTTGTTGGGTGCTGCCTCCAGGATTTGTTCAATATTGCTCGCAGCATCCTTGTGTAATTGCCGTCAATCTGAGAAAAAGATTGGCTAGAATACTGAGAAGAATCCTGAGGACTTGAGGAGACTTGCTCTCACTCAAACTCCAGTGAGAAACTATCTGCGAATGCTGGTTCGAAAAACTCTCAAGTGAGTAAATAATAATACGAAAACTGGTAGAAAAATAAAATTATAAGTACCTGGGAATACTGGAAATGGACATCAGACAGACAAAAATGAAAGAAAAAAGTTAGAAAAAAGTACCTCAGAAGAAAAAAGAAAACTTCACGAAACCAAGCTCTGCAACAGAAATCTCATCAAAGGAATAAAATGTTGAGCTGTCCTCCTTGTAAAATACTGTGGACCATTTTTAAAATAGACATGGGAGCAACTCAGACAAATGGACTAAAAGACAAGGAGATTGATGACTATGCACAAGGTTTACACCCGAGAAATGACATACACTGGCTATATGTGTCAAGAAAAGAAGGAGGAAGAGTACACACTAGCATTGTGGATTGTGTAGATGCAAAAATTCAAGGACTCGAGCAATTCGCAAAAAGAACAAGGAAAGACTAATTATGGCGCCTAGTAACAACAATGGCAACATAAATGCCAAAAACTAAAAACAGAAATGTGAAGATAAACCATGAAGATTGTACTTAAGATACCTGGATATGGCTACGAGGGGGAAGCCTTAAAAGACAAACTTAATCCCTTAATAGCAGAAAAAAATAATGCCATGAAGACTAATTATATCAAGGCAAAAATGATTATACGTCAATGCGGAGGCAGAGATATAATAAACGAATGCAGCAAACTTGCACAAAAGGAATACAAGACCAGGCACGACTGAGTGAGAAAGGTACTATTTACCAACCCCTCCGCTCGGGCAGGATATGACACAAGGTCAATTTTTAAGCGGAGTTTAACAGGTTTGAATTCAGAGTTTTCCTTCTCCTAGACTAGTTGCCTCAACAAGGCTGAAGAACCTAGTCCGTCCTACTATTTACCCATAGCTGGAGGGAGAATAAGGGGGTTCATACCTTTCCCAAGGGTATTTGCCCGAAAGTGAACATAATAGCGCGACTGGAGTACGAACTCGCGTACTACGATTCCGCAGTTCATCGCTTTAACCATTACACCACGAGGACACCCCCCTCTACACCACGAGGACTGAGTGAGAAAGGTGATCCACTGGGAATTGCTCAAGAGATTAAAATTCCACCATATTATCAAATGCTTTATGCACAAATCAGTATCTGTCCTTGAAAATGAGACTCATAAAATTCTCTGGGACTTTGAGATACAAACGGCTCATCTAATCCCGGTTTGATCAAGTGTTAATTAACCAGTAGAAAAGTACATGTAATCTAGTGGATTCTATCGCTCCAGTTGACCACAGAGTAGAAATTTAAAAAAGTAAAATGATAAACAAGTACTTAGATATTGCCAGAGAGTTGAAAAACAAAAACTGTGGAACATGAAGGTGCAATTGTAATTGGTGCACTAGAAACAGTTCACAAAATCTTGGAAGTAAGTTTGTTGGATTGGAGATCAGAGGAAGGATCTCGACTCTACAGACCACAACATTGTTCATATCGACAAGAATTCTCTAAAGATTCCTGGAGACCTGAAGAGACTAGCTGTTACTCAAACTTCAGTGAAAAGCCACCAACTAACACTGTTGTTAAAAAACTTGTAAGGAGTAAAATAACAGTGGCTCATTTTTTGTCTATTCTAATCGTTCCTTAAAAAATAGCTTAAATGACGCTCATTTAATTCGTGATATTTCATTTAGATAGGATAATTAATTGTCTAATCAGAAAAATGTATTAATAAAATACGTGTAGTTGTTGGCTCAAGTTTTGAAGGACAAAAAGTTATTGTCACTACTACGTCCATCTATTGGTTATATATTAGTATGCAGAAAAGAACGTCTCGCTCAGTCTTGTGGTCGTGTGTCAAGAATAAAAATAGTTAGAGTTAATTCTTGTATATTTAAAAGGGTTTACCCTCTTACAGTTATGCCCCAATTCAATGCATTTACTCTCTTCTATTTTACTGTGGATAATCTTTTCAAGTTTTATCAACCAGCGACTTTCATGCTACATTAAGTAGCGTTTAGATTAATCACTTGAGAAATAATGTGGTGTTCGGGATCTTGTGATTAAAATAAAGGTTGTTTATCCAATTAGTCAAATAAGGTTAATTTTAAATATATTAAGGTTATGGCTCAAAAATCTTTCATCATGCTCAAAACCAACTAAAAGATATATTTTCCACCAAATGTAGAACAATAAGTCATGAAAAGTTTATAGATATGTTAGAATAACAATTCCCATTGGAAACGAAAATGTTAGTTTGTTGGCACTAACGAAAAGCTCTAGAATATTTTATTGCTCTATATTGCTTTTTTTTCTTTAAACTTTAGACAAACTCTTCTTTGGGAAAAGCTTCAAAATACAAAGCTATCCAAACCTTTAAGAATAAAATAAATGAAAATAAACCTTGTATTAAGTCTTTTGACGAAGGCTTACGGCTTCATATATTATCTTGCTTCTGTACTGAATTTGTGGTGATAGTATCAAATATAGAATATTTGCACTTGGTTCTGTTTCTACTAACACTTCTACAAATATTACTTCCTCGGAATTGAGGTCTACTTGTTTGACGTATATTTCTCTGATGGATACTGAGAGGGGCTACATCTGTTTAGCCCAAATCGTTATTTTGGCTTGTAATTGCTTGAACTGTTAGTTTGTTGGGTGTATTGGCGTGCATAACAAATTTACGTCCTTATCTCTTAAACATTTGTTTTGGTTGTATAAAGGCAAATTTAAGATCAGCGAAGCTTCGGTGGGATTTGAGTTTGCGTTGATTACCATTTTTTTTTCTGTGTCAAAATTTTTTTAAAGATGTACAAATGAGTTCGTCCAACGTTTTGCGTTTAGAAATCAGCTTTTTCACTTAAATGTCAGAAGGTTGCTTATGTCTTGGGCCTGAGTTCCAGCATCGGGTTGTCACCAATATATTGTGGTATTAGGAATGTAGTTGTAGAATTTATTCGGCCTTAGGAGAGAGATAGAGAGAGAGAGAGAGAGAGAGAGAGAGAGAGAGAGAGTAAAATTTGGTCGTTTGCCTGTTAACCAAGCGAGAGTAGTACGAGAACGAACGAAAGAGGAATTCAGAAGAGGGCGTGCGAGGAACACTGTTCCGATTACACAAATGAAAATTGAAAACAAATGATGACAAAACGGAAATTAATTCTTTTAGAGTAAATGGATAAGACGTAACCGTTAGTGAGAAAATCCTTGCAACGGAAAAGTCTTTGATAGAAGTAAAGTCTTGTGTTTTTCTAGAGATATATGAAGTTGTTTACTTGACGGGAATCTTGTTCTGTTAGTTCTGCTCTGTGGTTTGTCCACAACTGAATGTGTTCCTGCCAGTTGTTCTTACGTGTGGCAGTGAACTGTAAAAGACCTGTCGGCTACGTTTTGCCTTCCGACTGATGTGCCTACAGCTGCTACGCCTTCCGTTGTCTACTGTATATGTGCAGTCTACCATGGAAAGTTTCATTGGATACTTTTACTGCAATCCACTAAGCTTGGCCAAACTAAAATTTCAGACTATTGGTCTTTTATTTCTTTTGGTTGGAATATGTAGTTTGTGGTGTTTAAAAAGGGTTTTGAAGGTCAGGGGCTAAGGGCAAGGCTGTGTTGCCGTAAGATATCTGACTCCATATTTTGGTTGTATTATTTTACCCCACGTTGACTGGCCGGCGCAATGCTTTGTCCAAAGAAAGTCCCAAAAGAAATATACAAAAAGAAAAGATAGAAACAGATAAGAGACGAAACATTTCTTCCATACTTTCCTTTATTTACTTGGTGAATGGACTAACCAACGCTACGTCCCAAGACGTAGCGTGGTGCCCAAAACACCAGACAGCAAAATGATGTTGTTGGTTCGACGGACACTGCTTGACAAGACCCGGTTCACAGAAAACCTGAGTATTTATCTCTCTCCACCGGCTCCAAATTCGCCACTCCAAAATCCTTCTAATTTTGGCGCGACCGCTTCCCATTGACTACTTTACTTTTTATTATTTTTCTTTTTTTCTGATTTTTAACCGGATGGATGCGTGGAGCCTTATGCGTGGCGACGCGTTTATACATTTTGTATGTGGCAGCCGACGAGTCAACATCCGGTTGGGAGTTTTATTGTTAATTCCTAAATATTGTTTCTATTAAAATACGCTGTCTACCATATTGTTTCTATTGTAGTATGCAGTCTACCACATAGTTTCTATTATAGTATTTCAGAATAAAGTAAAATTTTATTTCAGATTTCCTCCTATTTGTTAAAAGATATTTATACATTTTGTAATAGAAAAAGAAAAAAACAAATCGGCTCCGTTTGTTCTCAGAAAATATCACGTTGAGATTGTGGAATTTCAACCCATCTCTTCTCTTCTTTTTTATCTTCTTCATTTTTAAAATTCTATTTTGCCATCTAGCCATAATTGTTTATTTATTGAGAGCGTGCATACGAATTTGGATCAACAAAGTTACCTTGATGGTTTACCATTTCATAACGATTGCTGATATTGTTTAAATGGCGTTAGGTTGGCTGACTAGCGTCATTTAAATAATATCGGCTATCGGTTATAATTATCTAAATAATATCGATTTATATATAGATAATGTTATTGGAATGATTATTATTACTATTTAAATTATATTGGCTAATCAAATTTAAACAATATCATCAGAATGAATAACGAATCCAATCTTATACTCCCGTTTTATAATTGGAATAAGTGTATATTTGTCTCGCCTTTGGACAATAAAATATCGACAATTCAGTCCATGATCAATGACTCACAATGCTGGCACAATGACTCAAGAGAAGACTCATGACTCAAATGTTTAGGTAGACTTCATACAAAAATATGGTAGACCTCAAATACTGAAGTAAACGGCATATGATAGGAACACCATTTTTTAGGCTTCCGTACTTAGCTTCAAAAATACTCCAATATCGATCTAGATGAAGAGTAGCTGGAAATGAGACGCACATTTTAACGACAGGCAAAACACGACAAGAAGATCATTCAGATCTGTACGCCCATTCAAAAACAATAAATATTAGCATGATACCAAATTATTGATTTGGTATTGACGTCATTAAAAGAAAGTTTGCGGTATGGTTTCAGATTTAATTTAGCTCCGGGGCACCGATACCGGTGTTTTAGGGAGAAAATACTCCATTTAATGGCATAAAAATACCTCCCCCATTTACATTCAGTAATATAGGATTAGGATTGGTTAGATACACTGATAGTCTACAGCGTCTGGGTAAACATTGTTTACCTATATTGACACTGTAGAGAAGAGAAAAATCTCGTATTTTGTTTTGGCGCGCAATTTAATTCAACACTGAATTTCACCCAATCAGGATGACATATCCTATTCAGCCCGGACCTTCATTTCCGGCTAGCAAAACGGGTGAGCAGCCAAAACCACTCTCTTCAGCTTGAGGCGGCGACCAGAACAGACGTGCCTCCGGTCGTCCCTGCTTAGCGATGCTTTTTAGCTAAACAAGCCACCCAGTGTGAACATCTCACTGTGGCTTTAACACTAGCAGCAGCAACATGGACACTCAACCATCTAATTTATGGATTCTTTACGAGGAATCCCAGTGGAACATAAATTAGAAACATTCAGCATGCCTTCCACAGGCACCATTTCTTGTCACCCCAAAAATTTACTATGTCGATCCGAGCGCCACGTCGCTCTCGACACGCAAAACCACACGGTGACTTTGAATACTTCCCTCACACGTCCAACGACACGCTGCCATCTCAACATCCCGCTAAGCTATCGCGTCTCCAAAACTAACAAGCCTAAACACCACGAGTCTTGCAGCGCCAAGAACAAACCATATTCAAAGCTGCAAATAAAGAACTTTCGTTGTTGTTGTGTGTTGTTAAAGAATAGTTTCGTAATTCATTTGTGTGCCCCAAAATCATTTGCGTTATCCTCAAAACCGCCATAACACCATTGGCCAAATTAATTCATTCATTTACGAAGAAAGATACAATCAATTTTCAGAAAAAAATAATTTAAAAGAACTGGAGAAAAATATGATGCGAAGATATATTTTCCATTATATAGAAATGGGATTATTGTGTCGTGAGATTTATTTTTACATTTGTTTAAAAAAAAAGAAGATGCAGGGGCGAAATGGGCAATCGGGCAATTGAACTAAACCCCAAGGCCTAAAATACCAAAAAATACCAAATAACAAACGACTCATTTTTCATGTGGTTTCAAAGGAATGAATGTGTTATCGCAAAAATGTGTTAACAATATGAATCCCTGTTGTTCCATTGATATAATTCGTGAGATATTTTCGTAACGATACTCCATAAAACGGAAAATGAATACCGCAATAGGTTTTTCAATATTTTTTGAGGCATTGAATTTTAAAAATTAAAAGTCTGATTAAACTTGTACATATCTGTATGGGAGGGATGGTATGGTAGAACGGGTTAAAGGATCAATAAATTTGTTTTTCTAGGGGACCAGATCATTTTCAGTCTACCAATGAAAAGAAATATAAAAACTGATTTTAATCTTTTCTGTAGGGGCTAATAATATTTCGTTCTTTTTTCCGTTAAAACAAATAAAAATTATTATTCAATGTTAATTTTAGTTCTATTTGAAAGATAATAACACCAGGATTATCAGTGTTAAATGCAAAATAACATTAAAGATATAATTAATTTCTTAAATATATTGTAAAGATTTAAATTCACCAAAAGTTGGCGAGCTTACCCAACTCAAGGTTAGGTAAATTAAAAAGTGTTATAAAAATTTTAGAATACTTTAAAAAAGATTTTTGAATGAAATTAGTAATTAGAAACATCAATAAACCGATTTATGTGAAAATATTACTTACGCGTAATTCGTAAAAATTGATGACAAGAGATTTTCTGCGTCACTTTACAACACTAGTATTAAGACGCAAAAACTTATGAATACGGAAGGAAAAGAAAACTTTTTAAGTATAGAAAATCGTAACGGCAATAGTCTATTTTTTGTATTTAATCTTGAAAAAGGAAAATAATCACGCTGACAAGTTTTTTGAATGTACAATAAAGAAAACTCAATGAAACAATGATATTTAATTTTTTTGTTAATTTGTTTATAAAATAGTGAACTAATAATTGTTTTTAATTGTGTTTTTAATACTTAAGGTTTTACCTAGTAATTATCAATAAATCTTTCATGACTCCCCTGCGAAACATTAATTTCATCCTTTTTTAAATTTTCTATTGTTTTATGAAAATTTTGCTTTTTTCTTTCCTTTTTACTTAAATATTCAACCCGAATACAAGGCACAAAACTGGAAATGGCTTAAATGATTGTTAGATTAGGTTGCATACTTTTTTCATCAAACGTTTTTCATATCTTAAAGAATAAATATAAATACCGAAAAAAAGAAAGAAAAAACTCTCAGTTGCTTGCTTTAAAATTTATATCTCTCGATTTGTTCACCAATGACCCAGGAGACCGGGATTCAATACCGGGTCGAATCATAGCAAAGACTCAAAAAATTGTATTTGATGCCTCCTTGCTTGATACTCAGTATTATAAAGTACGGATCAAGGGTAAGTGGAACAATGCAGCGATAGGAGTAGCGTCCTCCCTTACACCTTGGTGAAGTAGCTATTGAAAAGGGAACCTTCGGGTCACCCTTGACTAAGGTCAGCCAACTTATTTAAAAACATATTCAGATTTAGACTGTGATTAGATAAAAGTACACCTAAATCTATTGCAAATCTAAGATCTCCCCCACCTTTTAAGCAAAACAAATATCGATGCAGAATCATTTCCCTAATAATATAAAAGAAAATGATATTTTCTATTAAATCATTGAATTAAAAGCTCGCAAAATATTTTATATTATTTTTTATTTAATATTTACATTTGGGATACCATATTTTTTCTAACAGCTCCCAATTTAATTTTTTTTTAAATTTCGTACACACCTTCAGATTTTATCTTTTTAATATATGTAGAAAGTATATGCCATATCCCATATCTCTACGGATTAAATAGCACCACACCACAAGGGAAGGGTAAAGTTAAGTAAGTTGCTGGCGACCTTAGTCAAGGGTGACCGGAAGGCTCCCTTTTCAATAGCTACTACACCGAGGCGTAGGGAGAGGGCGCTACTCCATTCCCTGGATTGCTCCGCTTTACCCTTGATCCTTACTTTATACTACTGAGTGTTAAGCAAGGCGGCATCAAGTACCATTTTTTGAGTCTTTGGTATGACTCGACCTCGGATTGAACCCTGGTCTCCCGGACCATTGCCGAACAATCTAAAAAAAAATCTCCCAATTATTTGATAGAATAAGTAATGCATTATAAAATTCATTCATTAATAAACGAATACTGAAAATTTCATGAATATTATATAATTCGCCGATTTGGGAGATTTTTAAAATTTCAATTAAGAGGAGGGATTTGTTAAAGTACGAAAGATCCATGGCAGCCATGTTGTTCGTACCTACTTTTCAGCGCCAAATACACTCGCACTTGACTTACATTTTAAAAATCTAATAAGTATCAAGCAAAACTCTTGAGATTGGATAGTTCAACTTCGCAAAGAAGCTAGATGGCAATTACACAAGAATGCTGCGTGCAATCCTGAACAAGTCCTGGCAGCAACACCCCACAAGACACCAACTGTACGGCCACCTGCCCCCTATCACGAAAACTATTCAAGTTAGACGAACCAGACTTGCTGGACACTGCTGGAGAAGCAGAGATGAACTCATAAGAGATGTACTCTTATGGATCCCCACACATGGCCGCGCAAAAGCAGGACGACCAGCTCGAACGTACATTCAGCAGCTATGTGAGGATACAGGATGTTGCCCTGAAGACCTACCTAGGGCGATGAACGATAGGGAGGAGTGGCGAGAGAGGGTCAGGGATATCCGTGCTACCAGCGCGATATAATGATGATGATGATGATGATATATATATGAGGCAAAATATTTCAAATTTGTTCAGCTATACCGTACGAAAAGTTACCGGTTCATCAGTAACATTTCTCAAATCCAATAAAATGTTTCTTGTAAAACCTATAGCAAAAACAGACTTTCTCTAAATCAAAAAGAACATTATTTGATATTCATAAAATTAAAATAAACGATTGAAAAGTAATGAAAGAAAAAAATGCGCCGAACTGTTTTTCCATTGAAAGTTTTTTTTTTGACAGGCTACAAAACGTAACTTTTCAATAGGGATGGTCCCAAAAGGAATGAGGCAATGAATGTGTTGTCGACTGTGATCCGAAACTAAGTTATTTTAATTTTACATCCTGGAAATTATTTTTTTCGTTTTGAAAGATGAAAAAATAAAGATAAGATTGAAGTGATTTTAATTAAAAAAATATAACAAATATTTCATATATCACTTATAAAATAACTGATTTTATTTTGAAAAAAATGTTACAATTAAGCTTAGAATACCATAATTCGAAGTGATAAATTTTCAAATGTGTCTCATTGTATACGACCGTAGTGCTGACGACAGAGGAATTTATTTAAATATGAAGATAACAATAAACTTTTAATTGTTTTATTTTCAATTTCTTATTTTGTATTTAAAACAAAACGGTTAGATACTTTTTATGTTAATGCCAAAACTCGAGGACATTGTAAAGACAGCAGGTTTCGCTGACATCAGCACATAATGTCACTACATTACTCTCGGGATCAACTCTTTTTACAAGTACTCAGTACAATGCTTGTGTCCATAATACATATTTCTCTACTTCGATATCTTTCGCACTCTGCATTTCCAAAATAATACCTCCAGGCCTCTCAGGTTGGGCAATGGCGAGCAACTCGAATAACCCATCTCCACGAGTGAGTTCGAGTCTCATTGGGTGCCTCCTTCATACTGCCTCGTGCCACATCTAAGCAAAAGGCTTAGAAAATTACTTCCGGTGGAGAGATGTACGTATTCATATAGATGTTTTTATCAACACAAGTCGTACTTTACGGGCATATTCGTAACTTATATTGTTTGTTTGTTTGTCTGGCATATCAACCTTTGTAGGTTATCTAATGCCGAATCCATTTTATACAAATAAACAGTACTATTTTAAACAATTCACTTTAGGATAAATACACCGTTTAATTGTCAAAAACATTTATATTTTAAGCGATTCAGTTTAGTCAAACAGTTATAATTCAAACAATTCAGTTTAGCATAAGTATAGTTTTTGTTTACATACAGTTAAATGTCAAAACAGTTCTATTTCAAACAACTCAATTTAGCGTAAGTACAGTTTCAATGTCAAAAACAATTCAGTTGAGCATACCAAAACAGTTCCATTTCAAACAATTCTCTTTAGTATGAGTACGCAGTGTAAATGTCAAAACAGTTCTATTTCAAGCAATTCAGTTTAGTATAAGTATGCAGTTTAGTTCTATTTGACCCATATATAGGACCCTATCAGGTGTTACCACTTGGGAGTGATGGCAATGAAGGGGTATTCCGCATTCCCCAAAGCTCCAGCATTACTGGAACCTCACCATCAGATTATTTTGTGTCATAAGCAGGACACTCGTTGAGGGAATCTTACCCCTCTGTAGAGGTGCAGTCGGAGTATTCTGCAGCCCCAGCCGACTGGACAATCGTAACTCATCGATACCTATAGATTTCATTAGTCAAAAATATGACCCAACAATAAATATCGCTCTGTTGACTGGGCTTGGAATAATTGCATTTTTCCTCTGCAGAGGGAATAAGAGTCCTCTCCAAATGGGGTGTCTGAACTTTATACTGATGATGAGGCTCCAGTTCTGGAGATCTGAGGAGCGTAGAGAATCATTTCATTGCCCTTCCTCACAGGTCCACTCTATGGGTCAAATAAATCTGTTTAAAAAGTGTACGTATTCACTTGGGCCGAAGGCAAAAAAAAAAAAAATTAACTAAAGAAACAACTGTACAAAATATGAACGAACAGTTAACGCTATTTTCTAACCTCTTTGTTTAAAATAACCCTATACGGGTCGACATGCCGTTAAAATCAATCAAACAATGAATAATCAACCACCATAAATAGTTTTACAATTACATACAGACGCCCTGACCAGAGTCGACGCTAGCCTTTGTTAGACCCTCGGAGGGATTAGATTAGCCACGCCCTAATAGTCGGAACCAACATTTTCAATGCTTGATCATTTTCACCCTAATAGTACCCCCTAAAAATATTATCAGTTTTATAAGCTGTAGCCATGTTGATTACACCATGACAATTAGTCTAGTTTAAAAGCACTGTCTAAAAAAAGTTCGAATTCGAGTTACCCTTACCTCACTTTTAACCTGGGCTAAATGTCAACCTTGCATATTTTACAATAAATAAGTAAATGAAATAAAATTAAACAAAATAAAATCATAAATTGAATTACTATGATATAATTACTCTACTTAAAAAAGAAAATGTACAAAATAGAATGAAATTCAAGTGTTTTTGTACTCCAACCCCGGGCAGTTACGGAGCCCAAAGCAATCGCTTACTTTGGACCTGATGAAAGTAAATGCGTACCTTAGCACGAAGAAATGTATTGAATTTATTTTTATCTGTCAATCAATATAATGAGATAAAAACGCTTATCATTTGATGATAAGATATAAAAAAATCTTCGGCTTTTCAGAAAGTCTTTGCATATTAAATAAAAACTGATAAAATTGAAATAATAGCCGATAACACAAATTTTGTTTGTTAATCAAATATCTATTTCTTATGACAAGTGTATTTTTGTTTCAGAGTTAATTTCATCTTTTGTCTGATGGGTCAAAAATCAGTCGATATTTAAAACCTATCATGAAACAAGAACAAACAAAACATCTTATAAATTCAAACTTGGACAAAATCTATTAGAAATATACAAATTTATCAACGTAGTACACAAAAAAGTGTGTATGCACTCATTATAAAATACATTCAACCAAACACTCGAAATACAGGCTTTTATATCATAATTCGAAAATACGTACGTTTGTGTAATGATTAATTTTACGGTACACACAAAATTTATATGTAATATAAAGAAAGACGAACGCAAATGTTTATGTGAAGAAATGCTAAAGTAAGCTATTCCTCCGAATGGAAGGAGTCTGCTTGCCTTGAGAACCTGCATTCAAAGTCCTGGCTTTTATCTGGGTATGGAAAATTAATCGCTTGACCAAAAAATATTCCTTCGTACACAAGAAACGAAAAGCGGTTTATACTGAATGACACTACCAGTTAGAAATTGTGTTTATCTATTTACAACATACTTTCTCAGTATACTGTGCCCTTTTAGAATGTGGAGGATTACAGATCTTTCCCTTTACAGCTCTTACACGCACGTTTCCCCACATTTTAAGGCTAAAAATCAAGGGTGCGTATTTTACACAAAAACTAAATATTAACTTTTTATCCCTCCTCGCACTTCGCCATATTTAGGATGGCATGACCGAAAGTAAATTATATCTATAATCCAAACTATCTAAAGTCTAACAAATAATTTCTATTTTCCACTGCTACAGTGAAATAGCCACTGGATACATGGCGCAACGGATGTAGGCGTTGGGTAGAAAAGAGCTTCTAAGTGAAACAACCAAGAGGTTGCAGGTTAAATCCCTTCAATTTAATTTAATCCCCGGTAGATGAAATTTAATCCCCTGTGGATTAAATAAAAGGTTCAGTTCGAAGTTCTGTGTGAGCTCCCGAGTTTGGCATGAAACACCTTAAGAAGGCCGAAGGATACATCGGCTGATATGTTGTGCGTATAACTATGAAGATGAAGACAATAGTCCGAATATTCTAAGGGATAAAAGTGATCAAGCTTCATCTCAGAAATTTAGTCTAATAATTTCCGTACATTTGCTATAAATGTTGTGTGTGTGTGTGTGTGTGTGTGTGTGTGTGTGTGTGTGTGTGTGTGTGTGTGTGTGTGTGTGTGTGTAAATACCGTGAATTTTTTTTTCAAAACTGTAAACTGTATAAAGTTTTATTTTTTGTCAGCATGAACCAGATTAAAAGTATAATTAATGTCAAATTTAGCTGCAAAAATTCTCGAAAGTCAGTCTATTATTTACATTTTTTTTCAGAATTTCGTTGTCGAAAATAAAATGATGTGTATCATTCACGTCTGCGTAGTATACAAAAATAATAACGGTACACTATCGTTTGGAATTGTGCCGAACAAAGCAAAAAATATCCACAGATGTTCTGACGCAAACACAAAGCATTCGTAGTGACGTCAAACACATTCGGCACATCGCAGTATTGGACGCAACAAGACGTACAATTGCTTTTGTTTTCAATATCTATCAGTTAGCTTTATATTTTAGTAACAAGTACGAGGTGGGGGTGTTGCTGAAAAGTTCTCGATCCGAACCAAAACGAAAATGATATCACGCATAAAACGTAAAGGTTGTTAAACACACTTGACACATTGTTCGTTAAATTACATTGACTCATTAAAAAAATTTACAAAAAGGAAAAAAAAGAAATAATCCCTTTTTTATTTGTGCCGTGAGCTTTTTAGTATTTCTCGAATATATATATATATATATATATATATATATATATATATATATATATATATATATATATATATAGATTATAAACTCAGTTAATAATCATATTTATTTTTGTCTTTTAGTATCACGCTTGTGTGCTAAGCATTTTCATTTCATTCCAAATTTATTATTGTTTTAGATTTTAACGAACAGAGACTATTCTGATATATATATATATATATATATATATATATATATATATATATATATATATATATATTACCCGTGGTGTAATGTCTAAAATTTTGGACTGCAGCCTCAAAGTAAACTAGCTTGAAATTCAATCGTGCTATTATGTTCATTTTCGAACAAATACACTTAAGAAAGTCATGAATCCCCTGATTCCTCATGGTATGGGTTAAATGTATCATGGCTGCCCTTTTACAAAGATGGATTTGACATTAAATAGCCATCGAAGGTTGATATGACATTAAACAAAGAAACCAAACCATATATATATATATATATATATATATATATATATATATATATACACTAATATATATATATATATATATATATATATATATATATATTTGGTGGGCTGGTTGGTATTTTATGACATAGCAATCCTTGTGAGATATTCAATGGCAATCTATATATCTATCTACCTATCTATCTATCTGATTTGTAAGCGATTAATTTGTGGGTAATCTTGTTTTTATAGCACAGTTGAAAATTTACAAAAATTATAATAATTATTCTGTTCAATATTAATTATTTGTTTGTACATAGATAATCTCAAATATTGCTATTTAACACTAGTTATTTTATTAATCAAGTATTCCAATGTAATATGAATAATTTGCTCACAGCTGTATCGTGTCAAATATCTTATTATGATGATTGAAATATAATGATTGAATAGTTTTATTTGACCCCTATAAAGGGCCCTAACAGGTACTACCATTCCGGGTCAGAGTGGAACTGAGAATAATGACAAGGAAGAGCTACTCCACTTTCCTCAAAGCTTTAAAACTGGTGCTAATGTCATTTTATGAGAAGCGTCCGCTAAGCATCGCTCTCCAATAAGTGTTCCTATCTCGCTATCTCAATCTGTTCATGTCTCTATTTCTGTGTTCATAACTTAGCGATTGTTTTAAAGTTTGCCAGTCTGTTTAAATCCAATTAATAGACCGAGAAAGAGAGAAAAAAAGCAAGAAAAATAACTGTGCATAGGTCGAAGTTTGAAAACTGAGCAAAAAATTACTATACCTAAGTAATAATTTTCCTGGGGTAATGGGAAAAGTTTGGGGCAAATCTTGTTTTAAAAAATTAAGTCCATAAATCAATGATGTCTTAAGCATAAGTCAAAAGTCGACTTATATACGAGTATATACGACCAAGTCGATGCTCACTAGGTACCCCACTAATACTGCGATCTTGTACCAGACTGAAATAAGTTTCTTTCCTTCTTTCTTTCTATGTGTGCACGTAAACAAACACACACACATATACTCGTACATTAATGAAATCTGTCAATTCATCTATCTATATGTATTAACGTATTTATAAACACATGCACATGGAGTCACAAATATTTACACTTTTCTTTTTTCTTAACAGACATATGAACACATGTTCTGCTATATGTACTACATGACACGCACCTGAAGACATTTTCTCTCAGAAGGACGCACAAAAATGATTTAAGTGATAAGGAAGTTGACCCGATATGTATCGTACAGAAGAGTGTTCATCTTTCATGAATAAATTGCAGTCATTAAAGAATTTTCTTACTCGTACAGATATGGGGACACATTACATAATAGAGGGTGGGCAGAAGTAACAGGGTAGACAATAAGAACATTATATAATAACATTTATTACTATTAAAATTTACTTTTGATTTATTTCTGTCTGTCTCATTCTATACAATAATAGATATAAACGTTTTGGGCAATTTTAAGGGAAAAAAATAAGTGCTCATTATCGGGCTGATTTAAAAGGTAAGCTCCGCACCCCCCCAAAAAAAACTCTATTGCCAAAACAACCACCTTAAACAAGTTCATGTCAAATGTAGCATTTTTTGCTTTTAGGTGTTTACTAACTTACATACTTTGATTTAAAAATCACTTGTTAAACAAAGGTTAAAATGTCCTGGATATGATACTAAATTCTCTGATGGTGATGATCAGAATGCCGGAGCTTTGGGGAATGCGGAGTACTCCTTCACTGCCATCGCTCCCAGGTCCACTCTGGCCTGGAGTGGTAGAACCTGATGGGTCAAATAGAACTAAACTGTGTACTTACGCAAAACTGAACTGCTTGAAATGGAATTGTTTTGACAATTAAACTGTGTACTTATGCTAAACTGAACTGTTTGAAATAGAACTTTTAATTTGTATAAAAATGGATTTGGCATTAAATAACCTACAAAGGTTGATAGGCCATAAAATCCAAACAAACCAAACCAACAAAAGTTAAAAGTAACACACACACACACACACACACACATACACACAAACACAAACAAACACAAAGGTTATTAGAAAAAATAAGATTAAAAATGAATGTCTGTTTTATCATTCACAGTAGTAAATTGGTTTGCAAATGTGGTTAGCCGAACACAGTTCGTAAGTTCAATTCTCACTGAGTGATCGCTAGTTGTGGACTTGCACTAAATTAAGCTAAGCGCAGTAAATAACAATGATGTTTATTTTTTAAATTAATTTTCAGTCTTATTTTTGATACTTGTTTTCTTTCTTTCTTTCTTTCTTTCTTTCTTTCTTTGCTTATCTATTTATTTAATTCTTTTTTAAATCTTATTCTTTCTTTCTTTCTTTCTTTCTTTCTTTCTTTCTTTCTTTCTTTCTTTCTTTCAAATAAGCAATTGTTTTATTGATAGTTCTTACAATTATTCCCGGCTGCAATAGTGTAATCAACGTTGACCTTCTCGCAAACCGGCAACGTTAGCCTTATTGCAAATCGAATTATCTACCGAAAAAGTTAACTAAATTTTTTAAACTAAAAGTAAGATAATATATTTACCAACGAAAGAGAGCTACTTAGTTCCTAAAAACAAATAAAAAATTTCTCCATTCATTTCTTTTTTAATTGTAAAGTTATATTTAATATGTTTTATTAGTGATATGCTTTATCAATTCACTAGATTTTGAAATAGAAATCGAAATGAATTATCGTCAATTTTTATTTATAATCCACGGATTATAACTCTGATGCACACATTTCATCGAACTTGTAGTGTACAGCAAGAAAATAATAATAATAATAATAATAATAATAATAATAATAATAATAATAATACAAAATTGTCGATTTTGCTGTCCTGGCTGACCACAGAATAAAACTGAAAGAATGTGAAAAGAAGAATAAGTACGTCGAACTTGCTAGGGAATTGAAAAAAACTGTGGAACATGCAGGTGACAATTATACCAATTGTAATTGGTGCTATTGGTACAGTGACTAAAGGATTGCTAAAGGGGCTGGTGCTATTGGTACAGTGACTAAAAGATTACTAAAGGGAAGTTGGCGGACAAGTGAAGACCATCCAAACTACTGCATTATTGAGAACGGTCAGAATACTGAGTAAGGTCCTGGAGACTTGAGGAGACTTGCTGTCCCACAAACTCCAGTGAAAGACCATCAGCTAACACTGATGTGAAAAACACTAATGAGTAAATAATAATAATAATAATAATAATAATAATAATGGTACATGCACAACCCAGAATCTGTTTTGGAGAATGAGACGCACAAACTCCTCTGGCATTTTGAGATACAAATGGATCACCTAATCTCGGCTAGACGACAAGACCTTGTAATAATCAACAGAAAAAAAGGAACTTGCAGAACTGTGGACCTTGCTGTCCTGGCTGACCACAGAGTAAAGTCGAAAGAAAATAGAAAGAAGGATAAGTACCTCGACCTTGCTAGGAAATTGAAAAACTGGCACATGAAAGTGACAGCGATACCAATTGTAACTGGTGCTCTTGGTACAGTCAACAAAGGATTCATAAATAAGAGGACGAGTGGAGACCATCCAAACTACAGCATTATTGAGAACGGCCAGAATACCAAGATGAATCCAGGAGACCTGAGGAGTGAGAAACCATCGGCTAATGCCGGTGTGTATTATTATGATCATTATTATTCTCTTTTGAGAGTTTTTCACACCAGTGTTAGCTGATTTTTCACCGGAGTCTCCTCAAGTTTCCAGGACTTCTCTCACTATTCTAGCCAATCTCAACAATACTGTAGTTTAGATGGTTTCCACTCGTCCTCTTATTTCTAAGTTCTCCAGGCTCCGTACCAATCCTTTGGTGACTGTACCAAGCGCACCATTTACGATTGGTATCACCATCACTTCATGTTCCATAGTTTTTTTCAGTTCTCTAGCAAAGTCTCGGTACTCATCTCTCTTTTCGCTTTATTCCAGTTTTACCCTGTGGTCAGCCGGAACAGAAAAGGCCGCTATTATTATTATTATTATTATTGTTATCAGAACAAACTTAAAATACTCAAACTTAGAAAATAAAGTAATTTCCAGATCTATTTTACGATCGAATGCTGACGTTTTTAGTAGAGGTGGTGGGATGATCAGCGTCTCCGTTGAAGGCATTTTTTTAATCATCTAAATATTCGCTATAACAGATATAACGACGGAATGCTAATTGTGATCCTTCACTTCTTAATCAGATGCATCAATATCGTCGCAGACCTTTGTTACAACAGGTTCCCAAATTGACTAGTTTGTCATAGATGATTGTAACTCGACAAAGTACTATTTACTGACGAACCGATCATTTCTCCCCTCTCTCTCTATTTCTCTCTCTCTCTCTAAATACATATATAGAGTAAAAAAAAGTAAAGTTGGCGACCATAGTCGAGAGTGACCGGAAAGCTCCCTTTTCGATAGCTACTACACCAAGGTGTAGGGGAGGGCGCTACTCCTTTCCCTGGATTGCTCCACTCTACCCTTACCTTATAATGCTGAATTTTAAGTAAGGAGGCATCAAGTACCATTTATTGGACTCTACCTGGGACTGAACCTAGGTCTCCCGGACCACTGGCAAATACTGTAATCATTATATATATCGTAAATACTTTTATTTACTGATCGATGCCAGTGACTCTTAATATTTACTTTGCACCGTAACTCTTCGAACCTCTTTCATTGCATTAAAAGGGTCAGAGTTAGGGTCAGTCCCTGATTTTTGAGATACTTCCCCTAAAGGAGAATAACAACAAACTTGGGCAATTTTCGGCACCTCCACTCATATGCAGAAGGGACTCCGCATGAAACTCGACCTTGTGTCAAACCAGGTTTCGCTGGCAGGGTGGCTAGTAAACAATATAGATTAAATGTTTACATAAATTAAATGTATTCACGGACACCTTGCATGATGTAATGGTCAACGAGTTAAGCTAGTAGATCATTAATTGTGAGTTCGATTCCCACTGGGTGCCCCATAACTTAGCAAGCAAATTACTACATAAGTGCATACGCAAGTTCAATTTAAAAAAAAACCAGTTTTAAAAGACATCGTATAGGAAATCAAACGACATTAGCAAAAAACAAATAATCCGAAAATTGAACCGTAACAATTCACTGAAAAAAAAAATTTTTTAAATCTATTAATTCTTATTTCATTTGTATATTTATTTTAATTTTGAATTTTTTCATGCATTTACAAGTTCGCATTAGATATCTAGCGGCTGTCGCTTTAGATCAAGTGACAGCAAGTCTTCGTTAGTCTTCTTACCGATCTTGCAATATCAAGGTAGTTTTTCCCCGAATCTCCAACTCCTCTTTTTATAATAATAATAATAATAATAATAATAATAATAACAGCAACAACTATGGCAATAATACATACAGTTTTATTAATATTTTTTTACAATAAAAAGCTTATCATAAAATAGTACAAGAGATGGAATGATGGTAAGAAGATTGTGTTTCGACGACGATGATCTAAATAATGAGAATGAGCCAACCTTGAAAATCCACATTCGAAATTTCGGCTATTTTCAAACACCAGCCTCGAGTACTGGTAGAACTACGCAACTGTATTAGCCACGAGGCAGCCTCAAAGGCATGACTTTCATTAAGTTTAATACAAGGTCATAAGTGCAAGGTATCTAACAAAGATCGAACCCACAACAATAACAATGGTATAGGCGAATCCGAGGGGCAGGAAAGAGTATATTATAAAACAAACCAAGGTCCCCAATGTAGAAAAGGGAGCCCTCAGAAAGTCTCTATAAACAGTAGATTACCTATCGCATTTCTTTTGACATTATGCAATAACAACTCTCACAAAATGTTTGAGGGAACTCCTCCAGAAACCAAGTACTTCTGGGTTTCTTAATCTCTAGCCACGCTTCAGTCAGTGCTGTCACTAATTGTGCGTCTAAAGTTAAGTATGGCATAAGGCCAAGGAGACAGAGAAATTGTGTTGAGTTAGTCTTCTTTGACAGGTCCTGCTGGATTTGAAAATCAGCATTCGAAATGTTGGCATTTAGATAGGCTCGAAAATCGATCGATGGCACTGGTGGGTAAAATGCAGCTAGGCAGACAGGTAGGCCTTAAACGCACCGTTTTATTTATGTCGGGCTGTTTTATCTAATAAAGAATCTCTACACTCACCCAGCACCCGATTTCACACATAAAGAATTCACTTTTCAGAGTGCAACCAAGTTCGTTTTTCGTTTTACCCGCTTATCTCCGGCGTGGGGAACGGAAAAGAGAAAAAGAAAAGTGAAAGAAAATTGCACCGGCAATGAACCGAAGTGAAAGCGAAAGTGAAAGTGAAAGTGAAAGAAAATTGTACTGGCGATGAACTGAAGATCTTTTACGATTATATTGGTGAAAGCAAAGCGGGTTGGGTTTGGAACGTTTAACGGTAAGAACCGGCACACTAGTGTGTGTGTGTGTGTGTGTGTGTGTGTGTGTGTGTGTGTGTGTGTGTGTGTCACGACACGCACCTGTGAATTGTTGTTATCAAGAATCTTGATAGAGACGAACAAGAGGTGACAATGTTTATTAGTTCATAATGTTTATGTTGCACAAAGTTAATCTGCCGTGTACACATACTGACAAGTCCTTTAGAACAACCCTCTGTGAGTTTATGTGTACGCGCGTGCGTACGCGCGTGTGTTTGAGTAAAAAGAGAAAGAGAGACAGATAAGGTGAAAGAGGAAGAGTGCATCTCTTCCTATTTTTTTCTACTATGCTAAAAGTCTATCTATATATAACAAAAAGTGTTCATTTCATGTGTGTGTATGTGTGTTAGTGTTTGTGTGTATAACTTTAAACTAGCAAAAACAATATATCTTAATGAGGTTTTTATTACAGTCATACACATATAATTCTTTAACTTAGACAATAAAGCAATTTCCTGTTCAGTTTGCAACTGTATGATAATTTTGTGGGGTCTTTATTTGAGTTGAATCTCCTTTTTTTAATCATCCAAAATTCTCGATATGAAAGAGATAACAATGAAATGCTTATTAGAATCGTTCACTCCTCTGTAAACAGAAGCATCAGAATCCTCATGGACCACAGTTACAACCGAAACACAACGGATTCACAGATTGTATATTGTCTGAACAAAATTCCTTCACAAAAGCTTGTTGCGTCAAGTAATGACAACTACGAACAAGCACGTCTCATACAATATTACTGCTGTTGTGAGTTCGAGCGTAACCGAGTGCCATGGAATAAACTGATTAGCCGGCTTGTCTCGCACGCTGTAACGTAGAAGTGAATTTGATCCTTATTGGGAGCTCTGCTCTGGTAGCCTTGTGTCTCTCAAAGATGAGCTAAGAAAACATTAATAACATCAAAAGCCACCTGTTAGAAAAACATTAACTCGTATCTTGTTAATAGGTACATATCCACGCATATACTGAAAACAGAGAAAGATACGCTCACATAATTTGTATGTTTAATGCACATAACCATATCTATTTATCATCATCGCTTATTTGGGTACAGGGTCAAATAGTGATCAATAGGAAGACTGTGTAGTGCCAGTCTTCCAAGTGTGATGCGGTGGACTCTCAGTTTTGAAAAATCTCCGGCACATAGTCAAACAGTGATAAGCATGAAGACTGTGTTGCGTCAGTATTGAAAGCTTGCCTTCTAGATTTGGAAAATCAGCATTCGTCATCTTGTCTTCGAACACTGACCACTGACTTTCGTAAAAAAAAACCCCAAAAAACTATTTCAACCTCTTGGCAGATTCAATAAATTGATGTTAGCCTAGTATAGCAAAATGTGCATAGGAAGAGGAAATTTGAATTGGGAAGATTATGCTGCGTCAATCTTCCAAAAGATGAGTGCCTGCTTTCAAAATCAGCCTTAAAACTGTCGGTCTTCACCTCAGTTCGAACACTGATCTTTGGCACCACCAGTGAGAAATTCTTATCTTATAACTTTTATCCACTGAATTTTAATTTTTTAAAGAATGAACACACCTGTGTATACGCACGTGCGTGTGTCAGTGTGTATCTGTTTAATTTACAAGGTGACCCGTCAAAGTAAATAAAAGTTAATCGAATTCAGTTCTCTAAAATATTCAACTGAGAAAAAAAAAAAAAGGAAGAGCAATATATTTTTAAGAGAAATAATCTTATGAAAGTAGTTTTTAAAAAATCGTAAAATCAGCTACCGCCCTTGAGAAATTGCTGGAAAAAAATGATCTATTCATTTGTATTTATTTTAGCATCTTGTCATTGCGAAAATGCTCATGTGTGTGTATATGTTTATGCGTTAAAGTATTTTTGTGTGAATAGCGACATCTCTCTACCCTCCCTCTCTCTCTCTCTATTTACCGGCAAAAAATTTTCAACACCTTGAATATGTTTCTGATTACTCAAGATTAAGTGTACTGGCAATTTCGCCATATGACAGTAAATTATCACAAGTACATATCGTGCAGAGGTTTTCAAATAAGGGGTGTATCAATAGTAGACAGGCCCCATGCTCGTACAGTGTCCAGGTCAAAATAATCGGTATCGTCCTTCAGGGTGTGTTATTTCACATTGTGATAGGGAGAGAGAGAGAGAGAGAGAGTTTTTCTTTATAGGAGAAAGATGTACACACGCCCGGAGCAAAACATTTTGAAAATTTCCTCATTCAGTTTGAGAAAATTCCATTCGTCTTTTACCTTGTAAAATAAAAATTGTTGCAGAGCAGATTTGTCTTTGTTTTGTTTTGTTTGTTTGTGTACGTGTTTTTGGGTTTGTTTTTTTTTTGCTTTTGTGTGTGTGTGTGTGTGTGTGTGTGTGTGTGTGTGTGTGCGCGCGCGCGAACGCGCGTGTGTGTGTTATAATCCTGTCACTTCTAAGAGAGACTATTTTTCGTTTCAAAAAACACTTAAGCTTCGCTGTGAAACAATGACAATCATATCATCACACAGCACTCTACAGAAGCCTCATACCCGACTAGCCAAACTAAAAACAAGTAAATATCCATCTACCCCAATCGAGTCGTTATCTTAGGTGGATGTGAAGCAAACACGGACTCAGTCCTAAGATTTCTACCTAATGCCGAGTCAGTGACACTTTTTTGACAAGCAGACGAGTAACTTTTTTCAAACAATAAAGGTAATTATTTTAACAAGTAAAAATCCAGACATTTTGTTTGAATAATATTCTGATTTGTTTATTTATATACAAAAGGTAGGCTGGGATTTCGTCAGGCAGGATGAATGAAAGAAAGGAGCAATTTATGAACTTCAACGACAATGTAAAACTGACTGAAAACTAATTTTAAAGCAAAGGTAATTTTTAATTGGTAATTGGTAATTTTTAAGAGTGTTTTCAATTTTTTTTTCTCAATTAAAGTATAATTGCATGAAAAGCGTGCATACAAATGCAAGGGAGATAGGCGAAGATTACGACAACTGGTGACAATTTTTGGAACGATCACTAAAAATAACATCAAGTTAGACACGCTCAAAGCACCGGTTACTACTGAAATTATACAGCGATGAGCAAGTTCAATGCTTAGATGAATGAATGGTCAGTTGAGTAACAGCGGGTATCTTAAGCAACTTGGATACTTGACGTGGTGTAATGGTTAACAAGCAAGTTTAGCAGACCATTGTTCAGAAGTTCGATTCTCAATTGGCGTCCCATACTTCTTGCTTTGTGTTACATCTACGCTAAGCTTAGTAAATAACTACTCTATACGACTTGAATCCGGTACGCAAGTGGATGACTGCAAAAAACAAAAAAAAAAAAAAAAAAAGCAAAAAAAAAGCAAACGCGTTTCGTTATGAATGAAATAAAGAGAAAGTTATTTATTTATAAAAGGAAGGAAAATGAACAACTGCAGATGTTTAAAAAATGTATTATTAACCACTGAGAATCCTTTCTCCTGGTTAAAACTTTCGAAAACTTGAGTAAAACGAAAATGTGAGGGTGGGCACGTGTGTATGAGAGAGAGAGAGAGAGAGAGAGTGAGAGAGAGAGAGAGAGAGAGAGAGAGAGAGAGTTGAAGATTAGACAATAAAATAAATAAATAAATAAATAAATAAACTAGTGGAAATTTTAGCGCAAAAGCAAAACGAAAAATATGTTAACTGAATTTCAATATAAAACATTTGTATCTTAAAAATGAATATCGAAAAGTTTTGTTGAAAAACAAAGAAAAAATAGTTTTTATTGTGTTGAATTTTTTACTTATACGCACAATATCTTTAAACAAAACTCACAGAAATACACACTCAGTTTAAGATAAAAAGAAAATTTTACTCCTCGCATGGTTAGCGATCTCGTCTAACTGACCACTAGTGAGTTCAATTCACATTGGGTGCCCATACTTGTAGTCTTGTACCATAATTAAGTTAAGTTTGTTACTTAACACAAGAATATATTTTTAAAAATTTCTTGTCTGTTTTCGACTGTAGTTTTCGTTACGGTATAAACTTAAACAAATCTGTTTCGTAGCGAGCACGGAAAAAAATTGAAAAAGAAGTGAGTTCTTGGAGACGAGATACTAAAGACAGGAAAGACTAGCAAAAAGGAGCAACGAAATGAAATGATTACCATGGTAGTAAAAATTTGGACGGTATTGCTTTTAAATGTTTTTCATTCTTTTTTCCCACAAACCATCAAAAGACGGCGCACATGTCAAAATACGCGCACACCTATGATAAATATTTCGCTTGTAGCATGCTTTCTTTCTTTCTTTCTTTCTTTCTTGCCTGCATATTAGAAAAAGACAGAGAGGATCTATTTTATATCTGATAGATAGATAGATAGATAGATAGATAGATAATATGTATAAACTCGCGCTTTTTAAGAATAAGAATATGAGGTCAAATAAAAATTAAAATAAAAAAAACGATGAGAAAATTACTCTCACCATCAAAAAAAAGAAACTAAGAAAAAAAATTCTAGAATCTAAGAAAATTTGTCTTGTGTCTATAAGACAAGTAATCCTAACGATAGGTGAGTACACACCTGTACGGTCACAGAGTACAACACAGCTTTCTTCTTCTCTCTTTCTCTCTCTATACATATCTATCTGTATCTCACGCGCACACGCACTCATACACACATATATAATGAAAAGAAAAGTCAGAATTATAACTTCATTCGACCCCCCACCAAAAAAAGGAACAAACAAACAAACAAACAAACAAACAAACAAACCATCTTTCCCCATCTTAATATTTCATGTATTTTGGTCTAAGAGTTGTTTGCACCCTAAAGAAAAAGCACCAACAAAACACTGACTTCAAAGATGATTTCGAAAGTGAAACTACAAGATAAAATTGTTCATTTCTTATTTGTTGGCTCGCTTGTTTTTATAATTGTCTCAGTCTCTGTGCCATTTTTTTAAACACGCTTCGTCACATAAGTTTTTGGTACTGAGAAATTTGTTTTACCGACTTAGATTTGTATTCCTTTTGAATCTGTCTCTAAACTTTTCTTTTCTTAAAGTAAAAAGTTTGACACAATGTTACACACACACACACACACACACACACACATATATATATGCTTACACACGCACGCACACACACACACACACACACACACACACACACACACACACATATATATATATGCTTACACACACACACACACACACACACACACATATATATATGCTTACGCACGCACGCACGCACGCACACACACACACACACACACACACACACATATAAATGCCTACACACACACACACATACACACATATATATACATATATAAATGCCTTGAAACACACACACACATATATATATATATATATATAAATGCTTACGCACACACACACACACACACTCACATACACACACACACACACATATATAAATGCCTAGACATGCACACAAGCGCGCATATATATATATATATATATATATATATATAGAGAGAGAGAGAGAGAGAGAGAGCGAGAGAGAGAGACAGACAGACAGATAACAGAAGTCATGAGTAGTGATAACTGAAAAAGTTTGGACGGCAGATTTAATTTACTAAAGCTTCACATCCTAGATAAGTATGTATACATACATGAATACATACATACATTGATATATGCTATTGAACCTGTCACCTCAGAGTTATACATACAATGTATATATGTCATACATACATGTATTGTACTCATGTCAACGTACGCAAAGTGAAAGAACAGTAAAAATCTCAAAATGCGCTCAAAAGAAAAAAGATTTCTACAGGTCCCTAGCGAAAATCTGTTGTCGTTAAAAAACGTTTTCTCGATTAATATTTTTTGATAACGCACTCCTTCGCTTGTGGATGGACAAAGCATGCGAATGGCTGATCATGAGAAAAGTACCTACAGTTTTTTTGTTTTTTTTTAATCTTTTTGATACAACTGATGCTCAAAGTTTAAGTTGATATCGAAAAGAGAAAAGAAGGAAAACCTTAGTGACAGAGCTCAAATCACCTTCATATGTGTAAAACTAAAAGACTTAATTTTGACTACGGGCTAAAATTTTCATTTACTAATCAAAAACAAGCAAAAAAAATTACCTGGAAATGTGACCCTCAAAATATCCCTTTTTTCTTTCAATTTTCTTTAGAATGATTATCATTGCAACGCCGGCGTGAGAGATTTCGTTTTCTGTATACAATGCTGGAACCAAAACAAACCACTTTCTGCCGGTACTCCTCTTTCTTTCTTTCTTTTTTTTGTTTGTTTTTTTTTATTAAAAAAAAAATACGGAAGAATCCACCAAATGAGTTGGTACGCAAAAATTATAGCGAAATGTATAATAATTTCATTACCGAAAAAGTATATATATATATATATATATATATGAAGTAATAACAAAAGCTAAAACTTACCGATGTCGTTTAAATCCACTAAAAATTCTTTTTTTTTTTTTTTCTGTTTTTCTTACTTTATTTTTTGTTAGCAAAGTGTGTTCCAAAGGTATAGACAACTACTCGGACGACTTGTTCTTCTCCTATGTGACAATAACATCGCCCGATCACAACGTGGTACTGACTGTGGTATACGAGTGTGTGCGCGTGTGACCATGTGCGCACAGGGCGAGATTTGAAGGAATGAATAGACGAGCGTTTGTGTTTGTGTGTCGGATAAAACCCAGCAGTCCTATAAAGTATTGGAGTGCGCAATGGCTGCTTCTCCTGCTGGCTGAGTGACTGACTGACGGCTTCGCAGGGTGGCTGGCTAGCTAGCTGGTTGGCTGACTGCCTGATTGACTTGCGAGAGCTCCTTTACCTGTAATGAAAGAGAGAGACACCAGTTATTTCGCAGCCCAGAAAAGAAAGGCACTGTTTCCTCATATGATTTCTTCATTCCGTATCCTATATTTTTGCCTTATTTTACAGATGAAGTCTTTCTTTCTTTCTTTCTTTCTTTCTTTCTTTCTTTCTTTCTTTCTTTCTTATCTCTGTCCGCTTTTTCTTTCTTTTGTTCTTTCTCTCAATTTTTTCCATTCACCTAACCATTTTTCTTTTTTTTAAATAAAAATTTCTTTCTTTCTTTCTTTCTTTCTTTCTTTCTTTCTTTCTTTTGGTGTTTGTTTCATTCCTTTTATGCCTATTTCTTTTCTCATTTTTTCTTCTCCTCCCTTTTCACTTTCTTGATCAGTTTTTTTTCACAAATGAGAAAGTCAAGAAAAAAATTTTTTCTTGACTTTATTTTTCTCATTTTTCAGTTTTCTCAAATTCATACTGATGAATCGTTATTTTTCCTTCCAACTTGTTCTTAAAACTATTTTTCATTCATAAGGAGATATTTTCCATTCATAAGAAGATATTTACTTAAAAACCAACACCACTTATTCATTACACTCTTTTTTATGTCACTGTTAACAATTTTTTGGTCATTCATTCTCCCAACTCATACCTTCCTCCCTAACTCATTCATTCATTTTTCTATATATTGATACTACTAACTTTTGAATCACTAACTATTCCCTTGTTTTAAAGAGAGTGATTGTGTACACACATATTTTTATGTGAACTTATCACTTTGAGATTTAAAAAAAAAAGTATCTAGACTAAGTTCTTGAAATTTTTTAACATTTGAAATTCGTATGAAGATTTGTGTCACAGTTAAGCAACCGATCTGATAACAAAGTGCTTACATTGAAACAAACTAGTGCCAATCCGAAATAAAATTAGAAAATTAGTCTTCATACTTTTTAACAGCAATTTTAGGCAAAACACAGGGTTGTGCAAGTTCAGCATCCTCCACAATCACTGCAGCCAAGCTCCATACAACTTTTTCTTGTTCTACTAAACTGAAGATTCATCACAAGGATAAGTTTTGAGGGTGTGGAAGGTATTAAAAGAAACACAACCATGAAGTTTCACATCATATCAAAAGAGGCAGAAGAGCTTTGACCAATGAAAAACTCAATGGAATAAGTGTGCTGAATATCAAGTGACTATATCTTAAAGGATTATGAATGTTTCATTCATTATTCATTTCACTCTTGGTAAATACAGCTTTGCACATGATACTTTTTGAAACACCTTGTGTGTGGCTGTGTGGATATTTTCAAAGGCAGACTTTAAATGAAAAATTAATATTGATAATGAACTAGAGGTAAATGATTTATTTTAGTTACCGGAATTTGTTTCTGACAATAGCTTGAATATGCTGTATTATTTTATTTAGAACTGGATTATATATATATATGTCGAAAAGATATATTTGTTGTAAATCCGACAGTATAATAGAAAGATGAGGAAAGTTGGATAAATCAAACACTTAACTCAAATTTAGATGTGTGATATTTGTTCAACTTTATTTCATTTTCATGAACTTCTCCAAAACATCTTGAAGAAGTTCATGAAGATGAATTAAAGCCAAACGAAATATCACATGTAAATTTGAGTTAAGTGTTTGATTTATCCAACTTTCCACATAATGCTATCCTATATATATACATATATATATGATTGGGGGGATGCCTCATCAAACTTATTCTGTTGTTGCATATAAATGTATATGCATATGTAGTTGTACAAATTATATAGATGTATGTAGATGTACTTTTGGTAGGAAAATCTCTTTTAGTCATGTTGCATTAAATACAAAAGCAAGTATTATTTATTTAGTTTTTCAAAGGTTTTTTCCTGACAGCAAGTAAGATGGTGCAAATGTGCAGTAAAAAACTGTGGACAGTTTTTTCTTTATTTGTTCTATAGTAGTAGAAGACTTAAAGGTTTCTGAAATTTTTATAGATTTCTATGTTAAGGTGCTTGATTTCATTGTGTGCTACTATCACAAAAAAGAAGAAAATCAATTAAAAATTTTTGGATATTTTTTTATACCACTTCAATCAACATTTGTGGCTTCTTATTGCCAGGAAGAACTTCAAATTCAATCTTGACTTTATAAGTCTTTGAAGTTGGTATTACCAACCTTGAAACATTCAAACCAGCGGTGTGCTATACATCTGTGAACAGATCCTATGCTTTCTGCATCATTCATTTCTTTTGCTGGTGCCCTTGTCACTCAAACCATTTTCTTCTGCAGGTCGTGTAAAATGGCTCTAATTGCAATTTTGTCACCAGTCATCTGTAAAATAAAAAATAAAAATTAATGTTTATATATTATAAATGAAAATAAAGAATAAACAGTTGGGCAATGATTGGATATAAGGTGTATCAAATGATATAACATTGAGATACAAGTTGCTAAACAACATCATCAGTAAAAATTATAAAATTAATGTAGAAATATATATTAAGATATTGTTTTCTATAATAAATGAATCTAGGGACTATTGCATATTATTCTTATATTTTCCCTGATACGATTTAATTTACACTATGAATCTATCTATTTCAGTATGTTTTACATTTGAAATTTATAGCTTTATATATTTTATTGTTTCATTATCATAAGATATTTCATCCATTTAGATCATTATGTATGGACATGAGTGCATATATATATATATATATATATATATATATATATATATATATATATATATATATATATTGTAACAGTGTTGGTTGTCACTAATTCACTTTGTAGGTTTGTGGCAAACTAAGTGTGATATAATTTGGAGAGTGCTCAATATTTGTGATAGAGCTATTATATAATAATAATAATAAATAGATATATATATTAGATTTATATATTCAATACCATGGAAGTTTGTCAGTGATCTTAGGTTTCATGATGTTTTACAAACAACAATCATCAGGCAGATAATGGAAGGAAATGAAGAAATCGAAAAATACTGTCAAAAAACCATTGGAATTGTATACAAATCTTTATGTGTGCTTTTGTGAGTGTGTGGGGGGTTATAGTTGCATATTATTGTGTGTGGATATGTAAGTGGTGTTTAGTGTATGTATGTGAGAAGATAGATACACAGCGAGATAAACTTGAGGTTGTTTACTGGATAAGAGAACGCAGTTGTACCAAACTTTGCTACAGTAGAGCCAAGAAAAAAGCAGCCAGCCTACAAATATACATATATATATATATAAGTTATATGTGCACACACACACACACACACACACACACACACACACACACACACACACACACACATATATATATATATATATATATATTTCTTTAAGAATAAAACAAAACCGGTCACATTAGGATTATAAATTTATTTCCATCCGGTTATATGTTTTTGATACCAATCAAAAACACGAAAAAAAAAATAACAGGATTTCTTCAGATCTTATGGATAAAATAATTCAGAATAGACACAGGAAAGAAGGGTGGGGGGATAGAAGAGGGGTGAAGAGTTTTCTCCTCATTTAGCCCACCTCAGGTTTTTCATTTTATTGCTGGTTGGAATTATAGTAAATTAATTTTTTTATTTTTTAAAATTCTAATTAATTTTCGACTTAAAACTCCAGATTTAATACTAATTTAGATAACATAACTTCATTTGATAACTTTACATAAGGATACAGTAATACTTATATTAAATTAAATTCAAGATTTAGAATTAAAATTAAAATTTTTTTAATTTCAATTTTATTTTCAACCTTATTAATTCAGTTACCCTTTTATTGAATAGTATGTATATATGATATGGTTTCTTCACATTCTTTTATTTCATTTTATTTTTATTCATTTACCTTAAATCTCAATTTAATCCTATGTTTTTTTAAAACATTACCTATGATAATTTTCTACAGTTTAAATTTAGTCCTATGTCTACATCTAGCTATTAATTCACATCTCTTATTTTACAATTTTTCAGGGACTGGGTTTATCATTATTTGTATTTTTTCCTCTAGGCATAGATTACATCTACTATCAAAACATTTTGGAGTATTTGACCTTTTTAATATGGACCATTGGATCTCAGGGGTTAAACCTTTATTTTTCAAACTCCAAAAACCTGATACTATGAAGACAACCCATAGCCGTCTTGCTTACAAGATCTATCCCCTTGTGATTACTCCCTATAGAGATACCTGAAGGCTAAGTCTTTAAATGTTGGCCAGAGACAACTGACTGACTAAACTACCTTATTTTTTTATAAAATTGCTGCAATGCTAAAGGCAATGACTTGGTGAGTGCTGCAGAACTTCAGAGTGAAGCTTCAAAAGTGCATCACTTATGAGAGCAAACATTTGGATGAAATAATCTTTAAAACAAAGCAACAACAATAACAAAACAAAATGACAAAGATTGTACTTTCATTTCAGAAAATCAATAGTTGAATAGGATCTATATTATCTTTTTTTATTAATGTTCAAAACCCGAGAGAACGTTTGCTGGATGCTGTATATTTACATACTTTTCAACACCCAGAATATCATTTGATGTTCTCAAGATCAAACATAGAGGTAATATAGCTAGATTACAAGAAATGATCATATATATATAGATTGATATATGCACAGGCACCAAAATAAGGGGTGCATCAGCAGTACTCCAATTTTGTGTACATACAATATAGAGTTCAAAACTGGTTTCATCTTTCAGGTTGGGGCTATTTTTTTTTTCAGTTTATTATATAGATCAGAGAGAGAGAGAGAGAGAGAGAGAGAGAGAGAGAGGTATGGGATTGAGATTATGCCAATAAAAAGATATCTGAATGAATCTATCTATCTATCTATCTATCTATAAAAATATTAGCAAATATTATATATTTTTTGACTGAGCTGGTGAAAATTTCTACATTTGACCTGGAACAGAAATACTTAAAGTCATGAAATATACCTGATATTCTATATATTCCTTTCAACATACTTGGCACAGCTTTTCTGTCATTCATCAAAAAGAAAAAAGAAAAAATCAATAAAAATTGAAATAAAAAATGATCATTCAATTCTTGGTTGACTAAGAACCTTTTGGCAAAATTGAAAAACAAAGTAATCCAAAGTGAAGAATCTAAAATAAAAGAAAGTTAACACTGTAAAGTTTCGGTTTTAATAAACCATCATCAGAACTTAGAAAAGATATTATTGGGTGTCGTTAGATCACCAATGGATGTTTAATGCTTTGTATTTCATTAATCATCCACTGGTGATCTAAAAACTCTCAGTAACATCTTTTCTAAGTTCTGATGATAGTTTATTAAAACTAAAACATTATAGTGTTAACTTTCTTTTATATTAAATTCTTTACGTTGGATTACATTGTTTTTCAATTTTTCTCCTCATTGTTAGATTCTTTTCCATTAAGCTGGTGACCTTAGTCGAGGATGACCTGGTCTTCCTTTTCAATAGCAACTACACCAAGGTGTAGGGGAGGGCGCTACTCCTTTCCCTGGATTGCTCCACTTTACCCTTGATCTTTACCTTTTAATGCCGAGTATTAAGCAAGGCAGCATCAAGTACCATTTTTTTAGTTTTTGGTATGACTTGACAAGGGATTGAACCCTGATCTCCCAGACCATTGAGAACACTCTACTCATTTGGCCAATAGCCCAGTATATAAGAAAACTATATATATATGTGTGTGTGTGTGTGTGTGTGTGTGTGTGGAGTTTCCATATATATATATATATATATATACATGTGAGTGTATGTGTGGAGTGTTTATATATACAAGGATCATTAAATAAGTTTCCTGACTTTTTTTGTTTGGGCACTTTTATTGATAGGACATATATGAAACTCTAGTCCCTTCAAAGTAATCTCCTCCACCTGCAATGCACTTATTGTACCATTCCAACAACTTCTTGAAGACCCCATGGAAGTCCTCTTGTGTGAGCGTGTCAATGACTTTTATCGCAGCCTCTTTCATCTCCTCAATTGTCTTATAACGACAGCCTCTGAGCTTAGGGAATAACCAAAAGTCACAGGGAGCAAGCTCTGGACTATAGGGAGACTGAGGAACTGTCTTGATGCCCATCTTGGTCAAATAGTCTGTGACAAGGATGGATTTGTGGACGAGTGCATTGTCCTGGTGAAAATGCCACTGACCCAGTTTGAAGAGTGCTAGCCTCTTCCCTAGGAATCTCTTCCTGAACTCCCTTAAAACCTCAACATAGTAACCCTAACCCTAACCCTTTGGCCAATCAAGTCTGGTGTATTGACTTCCTTACTCCTCCCTCACCTCTCATCATCCCTCACAGACTCCCTGTGTTCCTTGAATCTCTTATGCCACTCAAAAACTGATGCTCAATTCATGCAAGATGGTCAAAAAGTAGTCTGAAGCATTCCATACGTTTCTGTGGCATTTTTTTCCCAGTTTAAAACAGAATTTTATTGTATATTGTTCTTCTAAAGTATCCTCACGTCCAGATTGCATTTTTGAAATTCATCAGCTGTGACAATCAGGCTTTAGTAGGGTGTATTCCAATTCCTGCGGTAGCTGTTTATTTGAACCTGAAATCATAAAAATTGGTGAGTCATCTCATAAGATGTATAGCAATAAGATACTGAATCTTCAAGAGTCTACGACAATTTTAAACACCTGTACAAAAAAGTCTGTTAACTTATTGAATGTACCACACACACACACACACACACACACACACACATATATATATATATATATACAAGTCTAAAATAATAAACCTTAACTAAAGATAACTTTTATTTCTATTTTTGTCTTAAAATTTGGGGAATTGATAACACCATGTATACCAAACAAAAATAAATAAGATATAACCTTATACTAAAAATAAATTATGCAAAAAAAGAATGAAAAATGAAAATTAAGTAAAGAGCTCATTTTTGTTGGTAAATAAATCTTATTTTGGAGAAAAATTTAATAAAATTTTGAGTGAGTGGGTTGATTTGTAATTTTGCAAACATTGATGGTCAAAAATAATTATAAAATGTTATCTGCAAAACAATTATTTATTATAAAAAAATACTATTGAAAAGAAATGATAAATCAATTATTGATTTGAAATCTTATTTTTTCCAAATAATCTTTTTTTTTCTTTTTTGAAATAGATATTTTTCTAGCCAAATATGCAAATTAGTTTACATCAATCTGAATGATAACTATATTTTTCACGTTATACAGTGGGCTACTCAGAAACTGATTTAAGGGGCTGTTTTTGTAACATGGTTTTATATAGAGCTCAGATCAGGAAAAACAGACCGATACACACACACACACACACACACATATATATATATATATATATATATATATATATATACCACATATATATATACCACACACATATATATATATATATATATATATATATATATATACCTTTAAGAAAAAACAACGAAACCAATCACAAAGGATTATAAATTTATTTCCATCCTGTTATGCATTTTTGAAATTTCCAAAAACACGAAAAAAAAATTAACAGGACTTCTTCAGATCTTTTTGATAAAAAAAAAAAGATCTGAAGAAGTCCTGTTAATTTTTTTTCGTGTTTTTGGAAATTTCAAAAATGCGTAACAGGATGGAAATAAATTTATAATCCTTTGTGATTGGTTTTGTTGTTTTTTCTTAAAGGAATTATTGCTCTGTATTATTGGTACATTGAGTTCTTTACCAGGAAAATTTAAATATTCATTCATGAATAATTTCTTGTCCTGATGGAATTACTCCTAACTCCGGTTTAACTGGACTAAGTATACTATATATATATATATATGTATGAAGACATTTGTTGTGTAATGGTTACAGTCATGGGAAATGGATACAGTGACCTGGGTTCAAATCTTGAACAAGACTGTTTGCATTTCACATAGTGCTAATATCCTTAGGAAAGGTATGAATCGAATTATTCTCCTTCCAGCTCTGGGTAAATAGTAGAATAGACTGATTTCTTTAATTTTATTGTGACAACTGGTCAAGGAGAAGGAAAACTCTTGTGGAGGGATTGGATAAGTATACACACACACATATAAATATAGATATATATATATATATATATACATATATATATATATATATATATATATATATATACATGCTCGGTCACTTCACTTTGTTGGCTTGCATTCAGGTAATTTTTCAGATGATCATTATGCTGAGTTCAGGGGGAGTTCCATGTTGTAATGGCAAAAGGGCTGGACTATGAGCTCAAAGTAAGCAAGTTCAATCTCCAGTCATGATATTACATTCATTTTTGGACTAATGCTTTTGGGGAAAGGTATGAAACTCATTATTTCACCAACTATGAGTTAAATAGTATCACTTTTATTCTTTTACAAAGATGGTCTTGCCATTAAATAACCCACAAAAGTCGATATGTTGTTAAAAACAAAGAACGTAAAGTATATGCTGAGTTAAAACTATACAGGTTGCCTCATACTTATAGTCTTGTGCCAGACTAAGCTATAATCAACAAATAACAAAACATATTTTTGTGTGTCTCCTAGTATGCACCTACATATATACATTTCAATGTGCTTCAAAGAATATATATGAGCATGCATATATGAATTTTTATCTATTAATCCATTTTAGCATGTATGACTGCATATATATATATGTATATATATATATATATATACATTTAAAAAATTACCTTTTTTAAATATGATGCTATATATATATATATATATATATATATATATATATATGCTTCAAAGTCCATCAGAAAAATACACTGTCACACACACACACACGCACACACACACATATATATATATATATATATATATATATATATATGTTTACCTCTCATACTCTGTTAGGTTTCCTTTTATACCTCTCACCATTTTTCTCCATTTCAAAACATCAATACATCGGTATCCATGTTCATGCTGTGGAGGCCTGGTGTATATTTTCAATTGTGCTGCTGCTGCTGCTGCACCCACTTCAGGTGAAGTCCATCAGCATTGCCTTTCTTTACCATTGTTTCTCATCTTCCCATCTGTCAAAAAATGTTTCACATACTTTTACATTCGTAAATGACTCTGTGACTTCCCATAAACAACCACTACACACACGTACATATGCATGCATACACCTACTTATAGAGGTAGCACAAACTATATATATATGTCTTTCAGACATGTTTCCTTAAACATGATAGACAAGGGTTGTTTCAGGTTTTTATTAAGTTTTTCCTGCTGTCAAGAAGAGGCTGATGATGTAGATCAAGGCTATAAAAAAAAAACTGTTCAAGTTTGAGCATTTTTGATAACTGGTCATCTTATCAAGAACATAAGTTATCATAGTGTTATGGTTTGATTAATGCCATATCAAACTTTGTGGGTTATTTAAGCATTGGTTTGGTTTGGTTTGGTTTTATATTATATCGAACACTGTAGGTTATTTAATGCCAAATCCTTTAGATAC
>OY757908.1:91732869-91814764 GCA_963585895.1 Sepioteuthis lessoniana
ACCAAGGCTAAAGAATCTAATCTGCCCTACTATTTCAAACCATTTTTTACCAATATAAGAAATGTATCAAACATTAGTTTATAACTACAATGACCATTATTCTCTCTCTCTCTCTCTCTCTCTCTCTCTCTCTCTCTCTCTCTCTCTCTCTCTCTCTCTCTCATTTTTATTCAAGTCTTATACGGTAAAAAATGAAATTCAGTGCTATAAAATTTCACTTATTGTTGCTGCAATTACTTTTAGATTGTTTAAGCTTAAACTTTATTTCCCGTGAGTTCATCAATTGCAACATGCGTTTTTTTTTCCTCTATCTCATATAAAATTTTCTCTCTTTTTTTCTCCACCCCAAAAATTTTAAGATTTTTAATTTTACGAAAAGATCTAGTATTTCTAACATTAAAAACATTTTCACTTTTGAATTTTGCTTTTCAGTTTCTACATTCCTATAGATGGTTATTTAAATCAGAAGGGAAATGGTTGCATACATTTAATTCTGCAATAAGACTGATTGTATGATGGCATATCAACCTTCATGGGTTATTTAATGCCAAAGCCATCCTTGCAGAAGACTAGCAGTGATACTATTTAACCCATGGCTAGGGGAATAAGGTATAAGTCCAAAAGCAAACATGATAGCTTAAGCAGAGCCCAAAACTTTAGCCTTTATGCCATGGGGATCCCCCCCCATAATATTAGAGGAGATTTATATTTTCCTGAGCTTAAACAATGAATCAGAAAAGGTTTAGGGGATACCTATTCTCAGAAATTTCTAAGATAAGTTGACCTGGTCCAATACAAAAATTCTAGAATCTCTGAATAGTAGTGTAAAAATTGTTATTGCACACTATCTCCACATCATTGAAGACTAGATACACCTCTTCATGTCAATAGTTTTCTATAATGGCAATGACATCCTGCAACAGGATAATGCACCTTGTTACACAGCATAATTTGTACAGGAACAGTTTAAGCAATATGAAGAATACTTCAGGGTTGCTCCCCTGGTCTTAATCCATGCTCTCTTTGGATATATAAGAGCAACAAGTTTGCTTGGCAGAATCTCTACCATGTAACCTATAGCAGTTAAAGGACTTGCTGTTAACATTCTGGCACCAGATCACAAAGAGATCTTCTACAGTCTATGCCTGACTGGTTATGAGTTGTTTTGAATGCACATAGAGAACCAACACCTTATTAGGTGGATAGCCATAAATGTTTTGGCCCATTAGTGTATATACTGAAGCATATACATGTGAATATATGTCTACATTCATGTGCCTTTATGTATAAAAACGCATCTATTAATATCCAGGGTTATATTTGAATATAAAGAACTAGCAAAAAATGCACATATATATTTCTCTTTTCATCTGTCCCTCTCTCTTTCTCTGTCTCTCTTTCTCGCTGTGTAATATATATATATATATATATATATATATATATATATATATATATATATATATATATATATATATGTATATGTATATATATATATATATATATATATATATATATATATATATATATATATATATATATATAGTTGTCTGAATAAGGCTTGTTAGGTTTACTGAGGTGGGTAGGTATATAAAAGCCAATGCTGTTTTCTTTGAGAATGAAAATAAAAATTTAGGTGAAAGAAATTCCTTTCAAAAGAGATTAAAAGGTTTCTTCTAGTTTTTTATGGAGCAAAATAGAAACAGAAAATACAAATCTATTACAAACATTAGTTTATGAATGCATTAAATGTATATATATTCTTATGTGTATATGTTCATATTACATATGTGTATTATTGCAATCATATACATTCATACTGGTGTTGTGTGTACAACTATAAACACCCACACACATATATACATATAATATAATGATTACATTTAATATATAAAAAAAAATATAAATATAAATAAAGGCATATATATATACATATATAATAGAGGTAAATATATATATATATATATATATATATATATATATATATATATATATATATATATATATATATATATATATATATATATGCAGTAGAGGTAAAGGTAAAGAAGTATTTTAACACTAAGAAAAAGTTGATTTACTATATTTCTCATGGTTATATTTATTTCAAATTTATGCAGGTATTGTATTTTGCAATTAAATTCACAATTACTGAGGAAAAAATGCATATTTCAAAATGTGATGTACAGTCAATAGTTCTTTGATCAATTGCTATAATAGTCAAACTCAATAAGATTAAAATTTCTGATATCCCAATTTCTCATAGATGATTTCATGATTATTAAAATTATCAAAATTTCTGATATCCCAACTTCTCATAGATGATTTCATGATTATCATGAAGTCTGCCCCATCTCTCATTTTTAATCAGCACTTAAATGCAATATTGTCTTCTGTTGTAACAAGTCCTAAAGAAGGTAAATAGGTAGATTCAATGGTATGAATGAACTGATTTTCATCTGTATTTCTCTGATCAATTTGTCAGCCTCCCTTGATTTCTATCTCTTCTTCCTCATTACAGGTTTATTTTAAAAGGTTTAACTTGATTAAAAAATTTCAAACTGATTGCTCTCTCCCATTCTTTTTCTCTGTCTCCTTCCCTCCTTGTTTTTCATACCTCTTTCTTTCTTTCTTTCTTTCTTTCTTTCTTTCTTTCTTCTTCAGACTGGTTTTCTTTCTCTTCATTTTCTTGCATTATCTATCTATCTATCTATCTATCTATTTTAATCATTTTAAAATTTTTTTGAACTAACAAAAATTTAAAAAATATTTTGTACTCTCTCTCACACTCTTTCTGTGTCTCCTTATCTTCCTAGCTTTCTCTTCATGTCACTTTCTTTCTTTCTTTCTTTCTTTCTTTGTCTCCTCTTCTCTCTTGTTTTCATTCTTCTTTGATCTCTCTCTCTCTCTCTCTCTCTCTCTCTCTCTCTCTCTCTCTCTCTCTCTCTCTCTCTCTCTCAATGATTAGAAAAATTAGGTACCACACCAATTTTCTTATTTTATATCTGTCTCACTCTATTTCTGATACACATCTTTTGAAATTTTTCCCTCTCTCTCCTTTTATCTCCATCTGTCCATATTTTTTTTTCTAAGTTTCTTTATCTCTCATTCACTTTCTCACTTTCTAACTTCAATTCGAAAAAAAAAGTTTCTCTTTGGCTGTTCTGTTCAACTTTTTCTTTTCTGGTCTGCACCCAACAATTAGGTTTTTCAAAAAATTTTGCAAGCTTCAGTTAAATTTTCTATTTTTTTTTTTTTTTTCTCTATTATTCATTTTTGCTTTCTCCCTTTCTTTCTTTTTATTTCCCTTCTTGCTTTTCTCTGTCTTTTCTTTTTTCTCTGTTTTTGCCTTATATTTCAAGATTTTCTATTTTTCTTTTGATTTCTCTGTTTTTTCTATTTTTTTTCCTATTGCTTTTTATTTTCTTTATCTTTCCCGCTATTATTTTCTATTTTTTCTTTCAATTTTTCTTTCCCTTTTTTTCAGTTTTTCACTCAATGTTTTTTTCTTTTTTTTTCTCATTTTCTTTCATTTTTGGCTTTTTGCTTTTCTCTCTATTAAAAATTTTTTATCTTTTTGATATATTTTCCCTCTAACTTGTATTTTTTTTCTAATTTTCTCCTTGTTGCTTTCTCCTCCTTTTTTATGTTTTTTCTTTCTTAGTACAACTAGAAAAAAAGTTCCGGACAAATTTCTATCCTGTCTTCTCTTTCTTTCTTTCTCTCTTTCTTTCTTTCTTTCTTTCTTTCTTTGACCACACCCTACAATTTTGTTCAGAAAAAAATGTCAGGTTCCAAGCAAGATTTTACCATTCTTTTTAGTTCATTTTATATATTTTTTCAAATTTTCACTCTATTTTTTGCATCTTAAAGCCCTACAAATTTTTGCCACCAATCCTCAAATTAACCAACTAGACAAAATTATAAAAAAAAACATGAAATAAAAAAGAAACATTTTAAGTCAATCATTCTAAGTTAACCCCAACTGAAACTTTTCATCTAATTTTCATTAACAAATTAAATGCAAACGGAATTATCTTCTATTAATTAAGGATGGTTCAGTATTACATGGGGGACACTTTGTCACCCTGTCCATTAAAAACACCCCTTCCCCCCCAAAAAAAAAATTCTGTCAGACATTCATCCACTCATTTTTAACTCAAATGGAAGTGCCAGTTTAAATTAGGATTCCTTGAAATATGAAGAAAAAATCGAGAGAATCATAAAAAAAAAAAATTGAAATCCATATTAATTGTTATCTTCTGAAAAAATCAATAATATGTCCAGAGATTATTATATTATATTTTAAAATATTTTTATTTTTACCTTGAGTGAATTTTTTTTCTTGTTCACTTGCTTCAGTTTCTTTAAACTTTTCTTTCTTGTTTGGTCAGCTTCTATTCTTCCTTTCATTTCTGAACTTAGTTTTTTCATTTTTTTTATAAATTTTGATTTCTCATCAAATTTGATTATCATCTCTCCATAGAGAAAGTAAGAATGGATTTTTTAAAACATACTTCCTCAGTCCTCTATGAAGAGGCTTCCAAAATCTTCACAAATAGTCATTCAACAATTGAATTTTTTACTTACATTATACAATAACTAATCTCGCTCTATTTTGAAGAGTACTCCCTTCAAAGAACCAAGTAATTGTCTCTGTCATCAATTCTCTACCTACACTCTTGGACTATAATCTGTCATACTGGCAGCTTGCTATTGGAGAGAGGAAGATTATGCAGCAAATAGACAGTTCCTGCTTGATTGGAAAATCAGCATTCAAATTCCTGATGTTTAGTGAGCTTGAACACCAAACTCCAGAAGAAAAGAAACAATATACAAAATCAAGCAACCTTAAACCTCCAAAACTATGAGCCTAAATTCATTCTCAGCCTTTTATGCACATTTTTTTTCTCCATTATAATTTGCTTTAAATAAATAATTACTTTCTTTTTTTAATCTCTGTTATTACACACCTTTCTTTTTGCCATTTTTATTCATTTTCTACTTTTTGTTTTACTTCTTTCTTCTTTATCTTCTCTTTCCAGAACGCATTTGTCTATTTTCATACTTTGTCTCTACCTTAGAAATCTTTTTTTTTCTTTCTGCTTCCTTCTTAACCTTCTTTACAGAGATTTCCCAGATATGGTATCCCTGTCCTGAAATATTTCTTGGTTAATTATGTCAGCCTGGGAGTACATTAATGAACTTAAGGATACAATTTTGACTGGATTTTCCTAAATTTTACCCTTAAGGTGAATCTAAAAATATCAAAGACAATCTTTTTTAGTAAAAGTTTATTTTTAGGTGAGTCATACATTTAGTGAGAACCAAAATTCATTCCCCACCATCAAAAACTTTTATTGCTGAGCAAAATGACAAACACTGGAATTTGCAGAAGAAATTATGAGCCCTAAATATTTCTTGACAGTAGATCAAGATGATTATTTCTTCTTTAAAAAAGGCAAACATCTCTTATAATTTTTTCATGTAAATTTATCTGATAAATCATTTTTTATTATCATTGAAAATAATTTTTCCAGTGAAATAACATGGTCATCAATGTGCATCATGTTCCATTATGAAGTTTTCCAAGGGTGATGTAATGGCAAAAGTGCTGGACAATGACATCAAAGTAAGCAAGTTCAAATTCCTGTTGTGCTATTACATTCCCTTTAAGATGAATACTCTTGAAAAAGTTATGAGCCCCCTTATGCCCCTAGCTATGGTTTAAGTAGTATCACTGCTGTTCTTCTACAAGGATGGTTTTAAATGATCCAGGAAGACTGATATACTATAAAACAAAGAAATCAAACTGAAGATGTCCAGTATGAATTCAAGAAGCAAGTGAATTCTTTATTGTAATTTACTTAGCATTCTTTGCTCAAATGTGGCACTCGGCCATATGAATGGGGCACCCAATGAGACTCAAACTCACTCATGAATGTTTACAAGTCTAGCTTGCAAAACATTACTCCACCTGAGGTGCCCAATTGAATCCTTTATCCCATAAACAATCTACTTGCAGCATTTAGAAAAAAAAACAACTGAGCCCACTTTTATTCAGCAGGTGAAACAGGGTGATCCAACAAAATATGCTAGCTAAGTATAGTGAGTTCAGTCCTTGGTAGGATCAACATAAACAATATTCACAAAGGTGGAATAGCATGATTCATACTGGACACTTGAATAAGAAAGGTTTGTTAATCACAGATAAAAACAAGTGTATAAGAACAAAATAAATAAAACTAATATAGATATAACTGAATGGTAAATACAGTTTAGTTACTAACAAAAAATTATGTACTTTTGCTTATTAGTGAACAGCAAGATGAACCTATGTGTTCCAAGAAAAGGTATAAATGAAAAGGCTCATATTATAGTTGAGTATTTGACAAAATTGAAACAGAAATTGAACTTTTATTTTTTTCATCATTAAACACAGACGATTATGCTTAGTTTTGACATAGTTTCATAAAATTTCATTTGGTATTTGTTTGAAATTATAAGCAAAAAAGATTGGTTTCTCTATCCAGAGATTGTGGACTAAAAATCAAGCATGATTAATGGATTTGGGATTTTTATTATAGGAGAAAAAATCCTTCTGTTCCTAAATAAAGCTTTAGCTATTTTGATTCAGTTTTACATTTCATACTTACATGAAATAGTATTTTTTTTACTAACATTAAATATAAAAAAAAACAAGAAAGATTTCTGTTCATTGAAGAGGAAAGGAGAAACTATTTGTCTTATATATTTCCTAACGTAGAAAGCATTGCAAAGAAACATCAATATTTTTCATTGAGGATTATTCTTAGTTTACTGGAGACTTTTCTGATAAATAATACCTATTAATATCTGTTTTGATTGTATAATGTTTTACAAGAAATAATAAAATCCTGGTAGTTCTGGTTTTGAAAATTATTAACAGTTTGTAAAATATTGTTGAGGTAAACTTATTTATAGGCAATACTCTCCAGTCCAGTAAATCCAGAGTTGAGAACAATTCCATACAGGACTTATAAAATATTCCAAAATAGAATATTAAATTCAAGTAATCTCGGCCAAGAGCTAAATGTAAATAAAATCCACAGAGCAAATAATTTTCAGTTCAAAAAACCTACAACCGTTTGCATAATGTAATTGTTGTTTTTTTTTAAGAGAAAATATATATATATATATATATATATATATATATATATATATATATATATATATAAATGTATATATATATATATATATATATATATATATATATATATATATAACAAATACTGATTCACTAATTAAACAGCCAACTTTTTCTTGTTATACAAATTTTCCCTAGGTTTTTGTATTTTGTATTTTTAAACATTCATCGTCGATTTAGCATCATTAATATCATCCCTCACAGACCTGATGATGGTTCATTAGAACCGAAATGCAATAGTGTCAACTTTGCTTCTCAATAAATCTCTCCTTCTACTTGGATTACCTTGTGATCAATTTTTCTCAATTTATTGTCAGATTACATTCTATTATTTACTTATATATATATATATATATATATATATATATATATATATATATATATATATATTTATATATATCCCTGAAATGAACAAGAATTTAAAAAATCAAAGAAGTGTTTTATACCAATTAGTAGAGCAGGATATAACAAAATAAGTTGTAGTTTGATTGCCCCATAACTTTTGGAGGAGTAAGAAAAAGTTGCAATCATTATATGAGAACAACCCTATATACATATATATATGTATGTATGTATATGTAGGCATATAAAATGATGATGATAATGCCATCATGACTACCACCATGATGAAACAGTTGAAGTGCCAATCAAAAAGTTTGGAAAAACTGTAAAGTGAGAAAGAATCAAAAGTTGCCAAGAGACAACATGAATCAAGTCCATGAGAATACTAATGGGAGTATTAAAAGGCTAAGGAGACTGTCTTAAAAACTGTATGTAATACAGATTAGTACAACTAATATATAATTCTCCATTTCTGAAATAGTTCAAACATTTTTATTAAACAACCAGAATGAGATCACTAGTCCAAATTGGTTTGTATACTAGAGCTAGTAAAAGTTTTGCAAGATTTACAAAATATCTTGGATCATTTGTTACTCTCCAGAGATCAACTGCCTCTTCATCTTTAATACAGCTGATATTTTTGCTTGCTTCCAAAGCATTATTGCCCAGATTGAACACATAAAACATAAGTTCCTAAATTATATCATATTTCACATTCATCTGTGCAGCTTTTAAATCATACTCAGAGTGAAGCAATGCACAACATGTCAACTCACCAACAACCACAATACTACCAACCACAGTGGCTTGAACTGCTTTGGCCACAAGATATGTGCATAGTAAACAAGCACATTCCAAAATATTGCAAGACTTGTGACTCATCGGACTATGATAATCATAATTTCTCATGTGAGAAATTCAGACAACTTTTCTTTCTTCCCAAACATCTACCCTAGACAAAAATAGCAGTGTTAGAAATTTTTTTAAAAAAGGAAAATATGCTTAAATAGATTTTGGAGTTGTTCCTAAAATTCTGGACATCTTGAGTAGAAATACCTTTATATGCTCTAGTTTTCTAAAGTTCATCAGTTAAACCTATTGCGGAGTTCTTTTCTTTTCTTTGTACTAAATGATTGGAGCACCTTGCAAATCTCTCTGTTGGCAAATATTCTTTACTAATGCCAATAATGATTAGAATGGATCTTCTTTGTCTTCATGTATTTATTATTAGTGATAGCAATAACAGTATTTTCAGTGGACAAATTTATTTGGACATTTAGGGTTATTGTATAACCTATAGGTTTTGTTCAGGATTTGTATATTTCTTCCTTCAGCCAATAGACAAAATCTATGCAAATTGTAAATCAAATCTGCATCTTTTCTACCTTCCATTATAAGACTGATATAAGACTACAGGTGTCATTATGCTTAAGAATTTTTAACTAGATAGGAAAAGTATGTATAAATGAGTGCATCAATAAGCCTGCACTCTGTTATCTAGTGATCAATTAAAAAAGCTGAATCCTAATGTGATGTTTTTACTGCATAATGTTTGATATATGTAATTGACATACAGATGTTTTCAAATAGATCTATTATTGATGGGATCCTAACAGGTTCTACCATTCTGGGTCAAAGTGGACCTGGGAGTAATGGCAATATTGGAGAACTCCACACCCAGCTGACATTCAGAAGTGATACTTCATCACTAGATGCAGTTTGGTGTCATACCCAAGAAACCCCCTTTGATGTGTGTGGGTGTGTGTGTGGGGGGTTACCCCTCTGCAAAGGATGCATTCAGTGCATTCTAAGGCCTGCCAACAGAGCAATTTATTTATATATACATAGATAAGAGATCCAGAAGTGATTCTTCATCACTGGAAACAGTTTGGTGTCATACCTAGGAAACCCCTTTTGTTGTTTGTGTTGGGGGAGGGTTACCCCTCTGCAGAGGATGCATTCAGTGTATTCTAAGCTCTACCAAAAGACCAATTTATAAATATATATATATATATATATATATATATATATACACATGAGGGTTGTTTAAAAGTTCTAAGCTACAACCATAAAGAAGAACCATTGCTGAACATTTTTGTTGTAGCAACTTGCAAGCATTTTTTATAAAACAAGAAAAACTAATCCAGACTTCAGTCTTTGTTTATGTGCAGATGAGGCCCATATAAAAGTAAGAGGCGTGTGAAAAATCTAAAATCTAAGTGAGGCTTAGAACTTTTTGAACAACCCTAATTATATATATATATATATATATATATATATATATATATAAATATATATATATATGTATATATGTATATAAAATTAGGGTTGTTCAAAAAGTTCTAAGCCTTGCTTATATATATATATATATATATATATATATATATATATATATATATATTTAACAAAATTATGTTTAAAAAAAGAGAATAAAATCATTCAACTTCAAACTTTTAATTTCGCTGTTTCAAGTAAGTGTTAGCGATTTTATATATATACATACTTCTGAGTCCTTGTGCTAAAAAATAACTTAATAGCATTGAGAAAATACAACTGAGAATGATGTGTGCTTAATTTAAGAGCAACCCCTGCACAACAATCATCTCTATAGTCTCTCCAATGCTAGTGACAAAAAAGATATCATCACCTTCTACAATGGGTTATCTTCTCTTGTCCTGTACATTCCCAAACATAATGCTCTAATCATTGGAGGAGACATGAGGGCTCAAATAGGCAAAGATGAAACTAACAATCCTGCTTAGACAACTTGTCAAACAGAAATAGGGAATATCTAGCAACCTTCTTGCTTGAAAGAAGATTAATATGCTTTAATACTAAATTCGAAAAAAGGGAGTGAAAATTATGAACCCGCACCTACCCAAATAATGCTAAAGCATATTTAGATTATTTACTCTCAAATGAGAGGTGGATAAATAGTGCTCTGAACTCTGAGGTGTACTCCTCTTTTGAAGGAGTATCTTCTGATCACAGAATTGTCAGAGCAAAGATACACTTGAGTCTACACAGAAATAAGATAGAAACAGTGAAAACAACAAGCTACAACTAGTCGTCCAACAGAGATATTAGCAATAAATATACAGTAACTGTAAGAAACAAATTTGATACTCTTCGGGAGATATCTTAAGCTTTAAATGAAGACAACAAAAACTTTGTCAGTGCCTACATCAAAGCAACAGCAGAATGCTTGCCAACCAACCCAAGAACCGAATATAAAGTTCCATGGGAGACACTAGCAGTTAATAAAAACAAGATAATGTGAAAACAACATCCTTATATGATAAAAGAAAACCAACAAATACCAACATGCAGAAACTTAAGAAGGTACCAAGAGAACTAATACATACCAAAAAGAACAAAAAGAATACATTCAAGATCAGATCAATAAAATAAGAAACTCGGTATTTCTGTAAACATATACTGTTGTAAACCTTACATCCTTTTGTATTATTTATTTCTGGCCCTTCAAGACCACAACAAGAAATCAAAGATAAGAGAGCTCGAAAGATTGGAGTAGGGGGTGAGACTCTAACTTTGAAGAAGAACAAGAGAGTCAAAGAAATCTGGAGACTCAGGGAGATAAAATATAGAATGCATGTCTTGTAGATGTCTTTTAACTCTCATATTGCACCTTTTCCAATGACCTATAATGAAATAGACATCAAAAGTTCCTGTTTAAGAAAGTTGTCATTGATTCATTTCCCCAGAAATTATTTATTGTTTGTATATTCTCTTTTGTTGAATTTCCAATCCCTATAATCAACACAGTGTTGAGAGAACAATTTATTATAGACAAGGATGAGGAACTTGTGACTTTCAGCTTGCAGTCTTTATTCACATTCACAGATGGTTTGAATGAAGACTTTTCCTTCTTGAATAGTTGCTTCCCCAAGGCTAAAGAAACCAGTCTGCTTCATCCAGGATTTGATTGGTTGGTTGGTTGGTTGATTGGGTTTTATGGCATATCAACCATTGCAGGTTATCTAATGCCAAATCCATTTTTATACAACGATTCAGTTTAGCATGAGTACACTGTTTAATTGTCAAAAACATTTCTATTTCAAGCTATTCAGTTTATTCAAACAATTTCTCTTCAGCTAATTCAGTTTAGTATAAGTATTGATTTTATTTACACAGTTAAATGTCAAAACAGTTCTATATTAAACGATTTAGATTAGTGTAAGTACAGTTTCAATGTCAAAAACAGTTCTATTTCAAACAATTCAGTTTAGCATTAGCAGGCAGTTTAAATGTAAGTTCAGTTTAATTGTCAAAAACATTTCTATTTCAAGCTATTCAGTTTAGTCAAACAGTTCTAATTCAAACAATTCAGTTTAGCATAAGTATGCTAAAGTAAGTTCTATTTAACCCATAGATTGGGCCCTATCAGGTGCTACCATTCTGGGCCAGTGTGGACCTGTGAGCAGTGGCAATGAAGGAGTACTCCGCATTCCCCAAAGCTTCAGCATCACTGGAACCTCACCATCAGACTGTTTAATGTCATATCTAGGACACTCATTGGCGGTGGGGGGGTCTTACCTCTCTGCAGAGTTGCAGTCGGTGTATTCTACTGCCCCAGCCGACTGGGCAACCAGGATTTTAACTTAGCTTACTGAGTTCATTTCCTCCAGTGATAATCATGATACCATATGCACATAGGAGGCACTCTTAGTGTAATGGTTATCATTGTATGAAATGGAATAGGAGATTTGAGTTCAAATCCACGCCAGACTCTTTATATTTCCCTTTGCGCTAATACCCTTGAGAAAGTCATGAATTCATCTGTTCTTTGCCCAGCTATTGGTAGTTGAATAGACTGGGTTCTTCAGCCTTGGATAACCAACCAGTCTAGGAGAATAGAAAATGCTGAATTCTCACCAGCTGTACTCTGTTTAAAAATTGACCTTGTGTCATATTCTGCTTGGGTAGAGGGATTTGGCAAATGCATACACCATGTCGACCTTTTTATTATGGAGAGTTGTTTTATTAATAAATGAATAAAATAAATTTTAATGTGGTCTCTAAATAGGGAAAGGTTCCCCACCCTTGATTATGGGCACTACCTCAACCTTAAAATTCCGCAGCTTTTAGAGTTTCTAGGCTAAGTCCTTTTAATAATTTCTTCTCCTTTCAATCATTCTCATAATTATCCTTATTATTTCTGGCAAATGTTGAGTATGTCTACAATGGAAGATAGATAAGATACACACAAACTAGACAATTCATCACTTCTGTTACAACTGCCTCAGTTATCTTTCTGATAAAGAAGTTTTTTTTCATAATAGTTTACAAAAAAATTATTTCTTTGTTTTTCTGTTATTTTTTACTGCTCTTAGCATCACACATATCTTCATTCTTATCAATATATATATATATATATATATATATATATATATTCTGTCATTATGATAATTATGATCTCTCTCAGTGTTCTCTGTATCATCATCATCATTATTATTGCAGTTATGTATTTACATCTTTTCACCAAAGACAAGAGGTACGTGAAACTAAGTTACAGCAAGTATCCAGTGGACTCTTCAACAGTTCATATTCATTATCATTGGGTAACCAAATAATATTATTTCAGTATTTATCATTAGATGGCTGTAGGAGTGATCAGTTTTAACAAAATTCAAAAAGATCACTTTCCATTAGATGTTGACAACTGCATTATTTTGTCCAACTTGGAGTATTTTTGTTTATTGATTCTAACATTGATGATGGAAGGAAAAGGCAAAAGTTTTTGCCACTTTTTATTCTAAGAGAAGTAAAAATGTACCATAGAGCCACTGTTTTGTAGGATGCTACTTCCAGGATTTGTTCAGAACAGCTTGCTGCATCTTTGTGTAATTTCCATTTAGTTTTTTCTCTAAACATTCCATTAAAGTCCAAGTAGTGCAACCATACAATTGTACTGACACAGCTACAGCTTGGAAGAATTCTGGTTTTATTTTATTGGAAAGATCAGATTTCCATATGGTCAATAACCTGTCAATAGCAATCCAATAAATAAATTTGATTTGTAAATGAATAATTTGTTGGTGATATTATTTTTAAATGAGCCTGAACTCATTTGTATGCTTGCAGTTAAATGGCTTCAAGTATAACTCTTTAACAATACCAGTTCTATTGAACATTATTTATTTGTTTGATTGGTTTGGTTTGGTTTCTTTGTTTAATGGCATATCAACTTTTGTAGGATATTTAATGCCAAAGCCATTCTCCTAGAAGAACAGTAGTGATACTATTTAACCCATAGCTGGGAGGATAAGGGGGTTCATACCTTTTCCAAGAGTATTTGCCTGAAAGTCAATATAATAGCACAACTATAGTACAAACTCACTTACTACAATTCCGCAGTCCATCGCTTTAACCATTACACAATGAGGACACTCCCTATTTGTTTGAAGACTGTTAAATGATTTCAAGTATAACTATCTAATACTAATAGTTTTATTAATATGCTGTTAAATGGCTTCAAGTATTGCTATCTAATACTTATAGTTCTATTTGCCACAGTTTAATGGTTTCCTGTATAGTAAATGATTAAATAATTGTATTTGACTCATGTTTAATGTATGTTCAAATTTACATTTTTTGTGAAGTTTTTTCTGAAGAGTTTTCTTGTAGATGGTCCTTTTGTATAAGAATAATTTTTAAACAGATCTATTTGACCAATAGATACAGTTCAGAGTGAACCTAGGAGTAATGGCAAACAAGGGGTACTTCATATTCCCCAAAGCTCCAGGACTGACACCTCAAAATCAGATAGTTTAGTATCATATCCAGGACACTCGCTGGGGGGAGGGTATAACCTTCCACAGAGATGCAGTTGACATGTTCTAAAGCCCCAGCCAACTGGGCTGTGATGATTCTTTATTGTAAAAAACTGCTGTCCTGAGAGCATCGAGAATATTCAGTGCTAATACTCAGTTTAATACAATTAGGGATGCTAGGTGATTCTTTTAGTAATTAGTTGTTTCCTAGCTAGATTTACTAGTCAACCACAAGACAGTGGAAAAGGAAGGACATATATAAGAAAGAGGTTCGAGACAGTCACTGAGACTGAGAGAGAGAGAGAGAGAGAGAGAGAGAGAGAGAAAGACTATAAAGGAGAAATGAATGGGAAAATGAACTGGGGAAGGGTCCCCAAGTCTCGGTCAGGATAGCAGCAGACACCCTGGTTAAAAATAGAAATGTATCAGTAACAAATTGGCAATGAGTTCTGATTGGCTGGAAGAAACTCAAACAGAAAAGCTGTTAGAGAAGTGGAAGTGGGATAGAAAACAGGAAAAAAGAGTCAGTTGGACATTAGACGCGATGATGTGAAAACAGCTGAAAATTACAGCACCTTTTTTGGGTGAACTCTGCAAAGGGGTCTCACACCTGCTGCGAAGTCATGAAGATAGAACAAGTAAGCAAGCATGTGTGAAAACTACCACAGAAAACAAGAAAGATAATATCAAAGTCTCTGTCTGTTCTCTCTTCTCACAACAGTTTGCTTCTATTTGCCTATCATTAAGCAGTTGACACACTTTTCATATTCTGTTTCTCTCTTCTCAAAAACTACTAAGAAATTGGTTACCTAAATTCCTAATGAATTCTCCTTTGTGCTAATACCCTTCAGAAAGGCATGAATCCCTCTTTTTTCCCTTGCTATAGGACAATAGTAGGACAAAGTGAATCCCTTAGCCTAGGGATGGCAACCAGTCTAGGGGTTGAAAAACTTTGAATTCAAGCCATCTTAACTCTATGTAAAAAATGACCTTTCATTGCATCCTACCTTAGGAAGAGGGTCTGGGTAAATATATTATTTTAAAAAATAAAATTAGTCAACTCTTAAAATAATATTGCTTAAAGTAACACAGAAATCGGAAAAAAAAATTCCAAAGAAGTTTTATCAATTAATAAAATGCTTGAAATAGTTATGAATTTATTTTGTATAAAATTGAACCATTGTAATACTAAATTTCTCATAATGCCATTCTTAAATGAATAAAAGGGGAAGTGGTGTAATAATAGCAGTCTATTGTAGTTATAGTCTTTTGTTAGAGTGTAAACATCCACCATGAAATTTCTATATTTACAGGTTTTTATAACTATAATTACTATAATTTATGTTTCACATAATTATTCTTATAATTTCATTTAAAGAGAAACAATAATCATTTTCGTCATTAAGGATTGGGCATTGGTAATTGATATGTTGTAATAAGAAGGGAAAAAATTCTACTTGTAATGAGGAAAAATACTTTTCTTTGGTTTTCCTTTGTTTATTTTTTATGTAGTCTTTCTTTCATTGTGTTTTGAATATAAATATATCATAGTATTATAAATACCCCCATATATATATATATATATATATATGTGTGTGTATATATATATATATATATATTGTAATGTGAATTAAGTGTTGTATCACCTATCATCTATGTGAGAGTACTAAAAAAAATTTAGTTGCCTTTAAATTACTGACGAGGTTAATAGTGGTTCAACTGATGATCAAGAACTTGAAACTCAGATTCATGAGTTGGTTTTATTTTTATAATACTTTAATGTTATATTTACTCTATACTTTCATTAATTTTGGACCTGTCATAATTTTATTGGTTTTTACTCCTTTTTTGTAAGGGTTATATATATATATATATATATATAAATAATTGTATGTGGATTAATTATTTATATATATATATAGAGAGAGAGAGAGAGGAAGAGAAAGAAAGACAGAGAGAGAGAGAGAGAGAGAAAGAAAGGCAGAGAGAGAGATTATAAATATGAATAAATAAATATACATTCTATATAATGATCATATATATATATATATATATATATATAAATATATATAATATCAATATTTTTCCTTAGTTTTTCTTTCTTTTTTTTCTACAAATCATGTTTCCATTACATATATTGTGTGAACAGCTTATCAACTACATTTTTAAAAAGATTTTTTAAGTTTTATGACGACAGAAAGCTACCACACAAATGCCTTGATGAGTACACTCCTGTGTACTCAAGTTTGTATTTGCCAAGATAGAAAGATATATTTAAATCTAGCCACCAATTTAAACAAAAATGAAAATGAAAATAAAAAAGGCTACTTAGATTAAAGTTCTTATCTCTGTTTTGTCTGTCAGCACATAAATGGAAAATATAGTACAGTAAACATCTTACCATAAAGTAATGGTGAACAAGCTAGTCTATAGATTATTACCATTTTAACTACCTACCTTTATCTTTGGGAGTGTCCTCGTGGTGTAATGGTTAAAGCGATGAACTGCGGAATCGTAGTACGCGAGTTCGTACTCCAGTCGCGCTATTACGTTCACTTTCGGGCAAATACCCGTGGGAAAGGTATGAACCCCCTTATTCTCCCTCCAGCTATGGGTAAATAGTAGGACGGACTAGGTTCTTCAGCCTTGGTGAGGCAACTAGTCTAGGAGAAGGAAAACTCTGAATTCAAACCTGTTAAACTCCGCTTAAAAATTGACCTTGTGTTATATCCTGCCCGAGCGGAGGGGTTGGTAAATAGTACCTTTATCTTTGGGAGCAGACAATATTATTTCTCGAGTGGAATTGATAAATAAATCTACGTGAAACTCACCTTTACTAGCATGTTCTTTTACTACTCAGGTAACTTGGCAAAGCAGGTAATTCAATTACCATTATTAATTGTGTATAAGATGCACTATTTTTCCAGATTTTTCCACCCAAAATTTAAGGCTGCACATTATATATAAGAACTATATGATTAACTTTTTTTCAACTAAATGTTTGGGATGGGATGAGCAAAAGTAAGTTTGGGGGTATCCTCGTGGTATAATGGCTGAAGTGATTGAGAGCAGAATCGTAGTAAGCGATTTTGAATTCAAATCACACTATTACGTTCATTTTCGGATAAATACCCTTGGGAAAGGTATGAAACCTCTTATCCTCCCAGCTATGTGTTAAATAGTACCACTACTGTTCTTTTTGAGGGATAGCTTTGGCATTAAATAACTTTCAAAGTTTGATATGCCATTAAACAAAGAAACCAACCAAACCAAACCAAACCAAACCAAATGTAAGTTTTATCTATACTACTAACTAATGTGTTTTATGCCATTACAGAAAGATAAACTCCGGAATGGTTGGTTGTTTGGTTGTTTTGGTTTTATGGCATATCAACTTTTGTAGGTTATTTAATGCCAAATCCATGTTTATACACATAATCAGTTTTATTTCAAACAATTCAGTTTAGCATGAGTACACAGTTTAATTGTCAAAAATATTTCTATTGCAAGCTATTCAGTTTAGTTATAAAGTTCTAATTCAAACAATTCAGTTTTTGTATATGTATAGTTTTTGTCCACTCACAGTTAAATGTCAAAGCAGTTCTATTTCAAACAATTCAGTTTAGTGTAAGTACAGTTTCAATGTCAATAACAGTTTATTCTATTTAAAAAAATTCAGTTTTGCATAAGTATGCAATTTAGTTCTATTTGACCCATAGATAGGACCCTATCAGGTGCTACCACTCTAGGCGAGAGCGGACCTGGGAATGATGGCAATGAAAGAGTACTCCATGTTCCCCAAAGCTCCAGCATTACTGGAACCTCATCATCGGATTTTTTAGTGTCATATCCAGGGCACTCATTGGTGCTGGTGGGAGGGTCCCTTACCCTTCTGCAGAGAAGCATTTGGTTTATTCTATAGCCCCTGCCAACTGGGCAAGCCACTGGAATAGGTTTTTGTTTATAATTTGTTTTCCCCTAATCTGAGCTTATTGCATTTTTGCATGAACATATTCATGTGTTTGCTCTGAATACTGTGTAAATTTTATTTTGTAAGGTACAATGTCAACTATACAGATTCTTTTTTAGCAGGACAGATTGATAAAAAGTTGAACAAATGCTAAATTTGGAGTAAATTTAGCAGCTACAAATTCTAAAAAGTCAAAGCATAATATGCACATTTTTTTCTGGAATTTTGTCATCCAAAGTTATCTGTGTATATTATACATGAGCACACGTTACACACAAACAATTATGGTAATTCCTGGCACACTTTGTGATGAATTCACTGCTACACCTGTTCCAACCAACTGTTCTCTATGATAGTCTTTCACTTTCTCTTTCACTGCTACACCTGTCCCAACCAACCGTTCTCCACTATAGTCTTTCACTTTCACTGCTACACCTGTCCCAATGAACTGTTCTCAACTATAGTCTTTCACTTTCACTTTCACTGCTACACCTGTCCCAACCAAACATTCTCCACTATAGTTTTTCACTTTCACTGCTACACCTATCACAACCAACCGTATTCCACTATAGTCTTTTACTTTCACTGCTACACCTGTTCCAGCCAACTGTTCTCTACTATAGTCTTTCACTTTCACTTTCACTGCTACACCTGTCTCACCCAACCATCCTCTTGTATAATCTTTCACTTTCATTTTCATAATACAGCAGTATTCAAATTTTGAACAAAATTTAACCATACTTAAAAAGCAAATATACATACATCAAATTTCCATGACCAGATAAGTAACTTGTTGTGAAGTTAAGAAGTTATTCATCGAAAGAGGAGGTAAAATTCAGACATTCATCTGCTGACCAAGTGAAAGGAGTTTGAGAAAGAACTAATGTAAAAATGAAAAGGGCATTTGATGAACATGGTCACCATAACACAAATAAAAGTTGAAAACAATTTCTCTGTTTTTTAAGAAAACAGAAATTCATAATGGGAAATTATTGACAGGAAATGGTTGTTGTTTTGGTTTTATGGCATATCAACCTTGGTAGTTTATTTATTGCCTAATCCATTTTATACAAATAATCAATTTTATCTCAAACAATTCAGTTTAGCATGAGTACACAGTTTAGTCATCAAAAACATTTCTACTTCAAGCTATTCAGTTTAATCAAACAGTTCAAATTCAAGCAATTCAGTTTAGTATTAGTAATGTTTCAATGTCAAAAACAGTTCTATATCAAACAATTCAGTTTAGCTTAAGTACACAGTTTAAATGCAGATTAGTTCTATTTAACCCATAGATAGAGTGATGGCAATGAAGGGGTACTCCACATTCCCCAAAGCTCCAGCATGACTGGAAGCTCACCATCAGATTGTTTAGTGTCATCTTCTGTACACTCGTTGGTGGGGTCTTACCCATCTGCAGAGGTGCAGTCAGTGTATTCAACAGCCTCAGCCAACTGGATAAGATGTCAAACTGGAAAGAAAAGTGATGCAAGCATTTGGGAGCAAGAATGTTCTTGCAAAGGAAAAATCTTTGAGAGGAGTAAAATATGGAGTGTGAGCTCATAGTGTGTTTTTCTAGTGGTATTAGGTAGGTCCTCAGTAAGAATATTGCTTTGTTAGTTCTGCTGTTACCTGTCCATGGGTGAATAGGTCTGCCAGTGTTCTTGTGTATGACAGCAAACTGCAATTGACCTGTTGGCTACATTTATATGTAAATGATCATTGTGTATCTGCATTATTAGACTTCTAGTTCCTGACTGCTGAATCTGCCACACATGCTGAGTCTTTCATTTGATTTCTGTGTCATTTTGGTGTCTTTTTACAGAAGATTTAGTTGGCTGCTTTGATTGTAAAGTACAAGGCTCAGCCAGACCAAATTTTCAGACCTTTAGTCGTTTAATGGAATTTGAAGGTTTTTGGAATCATGTGCTTGATTTACAACTATGTCTTCATGGTTTTGATTTTTGCTCCAGAACTCTACACGCCAGATGCAAACTCTGTGTCTTGAATTACAGTTTGTGTCTCATATACTTTTTTTTCATTGATTTATTTTTTCGAGGATTCAACAAACCTACAGACATTGAAAGTATTTAACTTATCCAACAAATATTACACTTGATTCAATGGTGAATATTAATCCCAGAAATTGAACCGTATACAGTAACAATTCTAGATCAAAAGTCAGTTAATAACTATGTATCAAGCTACAGACTCTTTGACCAGTCTATTGTGGTTTAAAATGTCTACTTAATGCTAATCAAATTAGTTGAAAGGATATCCTTATTTTAACACCAACATGACATTAGCTAAAATTGACTAATCAGCTGTTAAAACTTAGAGGTCAGTATTAGTTAAAGAGAAACTGTTTTATATGTGATATATTATTATCTGAAAGAATAAAGTTTTATTCTTTTTGTGAAAAAAAGTAGGGATTTTAGTAATTTCAGTTTGTAGGATAAGAAATTTTTTCATCATTCATCAGCAAGGCATATCCATAGCATCAATTCCCTTGACTCTCCCTCTCCATCTATACCTATTGGCCATCATTTTTGCAAGTTCTCTAGATATCATCTCGTGTCCACACAGAGATGATGAATGTAAGTTTTTTCTGGTTAACCAACAGTAGCATGTCCATGAGTAGGAGTCCATTGGAGAATGTCACTTGTGAGTTTATTTTTACTTCATTAGCAGTAGCCAGCATGTTTGGTTTGGTTTCTTTGTTTAATGGCATATCAACCTTTGTAGGTTATTTAATGCCAAAGCCATTCTCCTAGAAGAACAGCAGTGGTACTATTTAACCCATAGCTGGGAGGATAAGGGGGTTCATACCTTTCCCAAGGGTATTTGCCCGAAAGTGAACGTAATAGCGCGACTGGAGTATGAACTCACGTACAACGATTCCACAATCCATCGCTTAAACCATTATCCCATGAGGACTCCCTAGCCTGCATGTCTTCTTCATCATACTTGAATGGTTTGTAAGACGGGAGGTAAATGGCTGTATAACTACTGTTTATTTGAGGGCTGCTTACAGGATTTATTCCAAACTACATAAAGCATCCTTGTAATGTAAAATGTTTCATACGAGTCCAAGTGGAGCAACCATAAAGAAGTTCTGACGGAGGTGCCCGTGGTGTAATGGTTATTGTCATAGGAAATGGACACGGTGACACGAGTTCAAATCCTGGACAAGACTGATTGCATTTCACATAGCACTAATACCCTTGGGAAAGGTATGAATCCGATTATTCTCCCTCCAGCTATGGGTAAATAGTAGGACAGACTAGGTTCTTCAGCCTTGGTGAGGCAACTAGCCTAGGAGAAGGAAAACTCTGAATTCAAACCTGTTAAACTCCGCTTAAAAATTGACCTTGTGTCATATCCTGCCTGAGCGGAGGGGTTGGTAAATAAGATAATTTTACTTCATCTTGTTATTTTATTTCATTTCCTATAATAACTGTTATGCCCGTGGTGTAATGTTTATCGTCATAGGAAATGGACATGGCGACACGAGTTCAAATCCTGGACAAGACTGATTGCATTTCACATAGCACTAATACCCTTGGGAAAGGTATGAATCCGATTATTCTCCCTCCAGCTACGGGTAAATAGTAGGGCAGACTAGGTTCTTCAGCCTTGGTGAGGTAACTAGCCTCGGAGAAGGAAAACTCTGAATTCAAACCTGTTAAACTCAGCTTAAAAAAATTGACCTTGTGTCCTACCCGAGCGGAGGGATTGGTAAATATGATAAAGTAGTACTGACACAGCTAAAGCTAAGAAGAATTCCTATTCTATCTTTCCAGAGATATCAGGTTTTCATATTGTAGATAACCTGTCAATAGCAGCCTAATGCAAATGTCAACTTCACTTTCAATAGAAGAGATATTTCTACCAAGGTATATGAACTGGTCAACTAATTTCAAAGACTTGACATCGAATAAGGAGATGGCACCATTTGGATTAAAACACATGCACTCTGTTTTATCTGATTTCACATAGAGATTGCTGTCTTTTGCTGTCTGCTCCAGGCTACCCCGCAGAAATTTGGCTTTAGCAGGTGTATTTGCGAGAAGTACTTTATCATTTGCTTAGTTTGCTGGAATAATAGTTTTTGCTAGATATTGTCCAATAGAAAGTTAAGCAGTTTACTTGAAATATCAGAAATAAAACAAAATGTCTAGGTTTACTATTATTAGACAATATCTTGCAAAAGCTGTGGAATATCAATGAGTAGGAGTCCATCAAAGAATGTCATTTATGAGTTCATTCTTACTTCTCCAGTGGTGTCTTGTTCATCATACTTTGATGGTTTGTGAGATGGGATGTAAGTTGCTGTTTTGTAGGGTGCTGCTTCCAGGATTTGTTTAAAACAGCACACAGCAGTCTTGTATAGTTCTCATTCTCCTTTTTCTCCATGCATTTCATTAGAGTCCAAGTGGTGCTACCATAGAATTGTACTGACACAGCTAGAGTGAGGAAGAAGTCTCGTTTTATTTGATCAGAGAGATCAAATTTCCATATGGTCTATAAATGGTAATCAAGTCAGTTGAGTAGATAAATATTACTGTGGTGAGTTTCTTATTGGTAGTCACATAATTCTGAACTTGCACTAAATGAATCTAAGACTTTATATATATATATATATATATATATATATATATAACCAAAGGTTAGCTGAAAAGTTCATAAGTAGACCAAGATACTTTCATAGAATGTGATCCAATGGGGTTTATTTTTTATCATAATCCTCCTTTCAGTCCACACACTTCTATTGAATTGATGTTAAATAACCAACAAAGGTTGATATGCTTTAAAACCCAACCAACCAACTTCTGTTGATGTTGCCGTGTTTGGATCCCATTGATTGAAAAAGCGATCAGCAGCAGATGGTATCTTATAAACTTTTCAGCCCATCCTTGCGTATATATATATATATATATATATATATATATATATATATATATATAAAGTAGAAAAAGCAGTAATCCTAGCTGAAAAAAAAATGAGAAAAATATCTTTTATTATTTTAATATTTTCCAAAACATATTTTTTTCCATATTCATACTGTGGGTCGATTGACATATAGAAATACAATATAGTTACAATATGAATGAAAATGTGTATCTAATTTTTAGACATTACTGCATTCTTTATCAGTATAAACTGTTGAATATTAAACATTGAACTGGAGTTTAAGCAAATATGGAACTGGAATAAATAGGTGACATACAATGCTCATGTGGAACATGGTGTTAACAGTTACATTTGAAGAGATACTGAAAAATTTGTTTTTTTGATAAAATAAACACCCAGTCTTTATCTAACTTACCGAAACTTGCGAAAAAAAATGACTGATTTTGTCAGGTTTTTATTTTTTTTTTAACTGAGCTTATGGCTTTTTATTATATATTATACAGAACATACATAGACTTTCTATAGTTTTAAATATATATATATGCAGATGAGAATTGTTCCAAAGTAAAACCTCCTATCTATTTCCATGGAAACAACAATAGATACAAGGAGCATAATAATGTCATTTGATGAAACATCTTTTCAGCTAGAAAACAATTTTTTTATAAAGTCATAGACTTAGCAATTTTCCAGTATTAACAAGAGCACCACTTACTTATAAACAGAAGAGTATTCACAATAAATTTTATCTTCATAGAATCCTGCCCTTGTAAGAGTGGGGATTGATAAATATATATATACAATTGTGTACTCTCAGGTACAAAAAGGCACAAAAATAGGACTTTATATATATATATATATATATATATATATATATAAGTTGGCTGACCATTGTTGAGAGTGACCCAAAGGCTCTCTTTTTAATAACTATTACACCAAAGTGTAGGGGAGGGAACAACTCTGGGGGGGTGTCCTCGTGGTGTAATGGTTAAAGCGATGGACTGCGGAATCGTAGTAAGCAAGTTCGTACACCAGTCGCGCTATTATGTTCACTTTCGGGCAAATACCCTTGGGAAAGGTATGAACCCCCTTATCCTCCCAGCTATGGGTTAAATAGTACCACTACTGTTCTTCTAGAAGAATAGCTTTGGCATTAAATAACCTACAAAGGTTGATATGCCATTAAAAAAAACAAACAAACGGAACAACTCTTTTACATGATTTGTTCACTTTCCGTTAAATAATACCTTATAATGCTCAGTGTTAAGCAAGGAGGCATCAAGTGCCATTTTTCTAGTCTTTGGTATGACTCAACCTGGGATTGAACACCAGTCTCCCAGACCATTGGTAAACACTCTATTAGGCCAATCTGTAGTTGCATAAATGCAGGCATAAAAGTTCATACACACAATTGTCTATACACATACACACATAAGTACAATTGTGTATACACAAGCATGTACACATTAAACTGTATATACATAGACGCTAAAGCACATTTATGTAAACACTTAATGAGTAGCGTGTTCACCAATGGTCAAGGAGACCAGGGTTCAATCCTAGGTCAAGTCATACCAAAGACTCAAAAAATGGTACTTGATGCCGACTTGCTTAACACTCAGCATTATAAGGTAAGGATCAGGGGTAAAGTGAAGCAATCCAGGGAATGGAATAGCGCCCACCTCGGTATGGGGTGTAGTCATGATAACCTGCCAGAGGCGATGAACGATTGGGAGGGGTGGCGAGAGAGGGTCAGGGATATCCATGCTGATGGCACGACAAGATGATGATGAAAATATGATTTTTAAATGAATAGTTTGTGGGTAACTTTATTATTAGATGAGTTAGACCTCATTTATTGGTACACAATTGAATGTTTTCAAGAATAGCTTATACAAATTATTCAATTTATTATTAATCATTTGTTTGCAGATTGTTAAATGGTTTTCAGTATAGCAAATGATGAATGTTTGTTTTTGACTCATAGATGGGACCCCAACAGGTACAACCATTCTGGGTCAGAGTGGACCAGGGAGTAGTGGCAATAAAAGGGCAACTCCATATTCTCCAAAGTTCCAGAACTGGAGCCTCACCATCGTATTGTTTAATGTTATATCCTGGTTTTACCCCTCTGTAGAGATGCAGTCAGTGTATTCTACAGACTCAACTGACTGGGCTATTAATAATGATGATAATAATCATTTGTTTGCACACAGTTATATGGTTTCAAGCATTCCTCTTCAATACTAATAATTTTCAAACATCTATTTGACCCATAAATGGGATCCTAACAAACACTAGAACTCCAGATCAGAGTGGACCTGAAAGTAATGGAAATGAAGCTGCACTCCACACTCCCAAGAGCTCCAGAACTGGAGCCTCACCTCTAGATGCAGTTTAGTATCATACTCCTTTATTGTAGAGGGAAGGTCTTACCACACTGTGGAGGATGCTGTCAGTGTATTCTAAGCCACACCTACAAAAATCACACAATTGTTTTTATACATATATACATATATAATTGTATATACTCTTATGGAATATGATCCGATGAGGGTTTTTTTCGACATAAAGCCCCTTGTGGTCCATACATTTCTTCTATCAGTGTTGCAGTGTTTGGATCCCATTGGTCAAAAAGTCATTAACTGCAGATATGATGTCCTCATATAGACTTTTCAGCCTATGGACTTTTCAGCCCACCGTTATATGCATAATATATACACACAATTGTTTATAAGCATACCCATATAAATCATTGTACATGCACATACAAGTATACATAATATATGCGGACAAATTTCTATACACACATGCAGCTGTGTGTGTATGCATGCCTTTTAACATAAGCTTCGACATACATGAAATAAAACTGTGTAGAAAAGAAGAGTGAAATAATCTGTCAAGAAACATACTTTATTATTAATAATTCAAACATTTTATTCAGCTGGTGATTTTGTTTGTCACTGGTGGATTCGTGCAAATATTCTCTTTACATTTTATAACCACCCATTGGAAATTAAAATAGAATATAAAATAAAACAAAAATCTCTATTCAACCACTGTCAGCAATTTTTTTAAAAGACTAGCAGGCATGTTTAATGACATATTCAGAACAATGACATGTTCAGAACAATGTAAGGATAAATATATGCATCTGCTTCAAATGTACAAATCTCTTTGCTTGTGTGGTGCTAGCAGATACAAGAATTTGGGTTGCCAGCTTCTTTTTTTCCACATAGTCACCCTCATTGTCTGCACATTTTCACCGGCAATGAACAAAATCCTTTATACCATAACTGTAAGAATCTCCTTTTAAATAGTTGGCCTGTTTTTCTATTATGTTGGTGGTATGGTAGTAGCAGCCAAACCTTCCTCTCATATAACCCATAATTTATTTTTGCATTGCCACAGACAGCAGTTAATGAGGAGAAAAATTATTCCCACTGACATTCATTGATGAGCTGCTGAATGTTTATGAAGACCTGACAGTGGAAGTTTGGTGTCGAGTATTATATTTCAGAAGAAGTTGGAGACAAGCCACATTTTGTCAAAATGTCAATCCATCAACTGAAGAGCATTTAACAATACTTCATTGGCTCAAATCAAGCCAATAAAACCTGGAATATGTTGACAACATTTTCTTGACAATGATACTGGCATCGCTGATGTGAAGATGTATGTTGCTTTCATTATTGCAGATTTTTAAAAGCATGGCTTGCAGGCTCTTGTTCAGGGCAGGTTAAAAAAAGATCTCTTATGTGTAATACACATTGACATTTTAGAATATGTGACAGCTAAATTAAATTTTTTTTAAATTTTATATTTTGTTCATAAAGACTAAAAATAAGAATTAATAGAGTTTCTATAATGTTTGGAAACAAAATTAACACGGAATTTATAGAGTTTCTATAATGTTTGGAAACAAAATTAACAAAATTTAGGACAAAGGCAAAGATGTATTCACATGAAAATATAATAAACTTACAGTGAAAATAAGCTCATACAAGGAGAAAGAAGATTATAAGCAAACATTACAGTGGCTGTTTGTTGCACATTAGATAGTTTGAACATAAAACATAACTTACTTTCAATCATGTTATCTTGAATATGATGGCACATGTTGCCAGAAAATAGTTGATATCCAATTCTCATACATATTATGTACCACTAACTTTGAGACTCAAAAATCTGTAAAAAAAAAAAGTACATTTTATTCTTAGATAATTATGATATGAAGAAAAATAATGTTTTGTAGCAGAAAACTTGCTGTATCCTTATGGTTTTTTATACTCTGTCGTAGATTTCATTAAAAAAAATAAAAGGCATTACTCTTGGATTATCCCTCATAGATTTGCTTCCTCTTTTAGTAATCATTACTAATAATGGGTGACCCAGTTGGCTGGGGCTGTAGAATACACTGACTACATCTCTGCAGAGGCGTAAGACTCTCCCAATGAGTGTCCTGGATATGACACTAAACAATCTGATAGTGAGACTTCAGAAATGCAAGAGCTTTGGAGAATGTGGGGTACCTCTCTATTGCCATCACTCCCAGATTCACTCTGGCTCAGAGTGGTAGTGCTATTAAATAGAACTAAACTGTGTAATTACACTAAACTGAAATGTTTGAAATTAAATGTTTCTACATTAAACTGTGTTTAAGCAAAAACTGTATTTAAACCAAAGACAGTGTGTAAACAAGACTGTACTAATGCCAAACTGAATTGTTTGAAATTAAATGAAACCATTTAACTGTGTATAAAAAAAAACAAAAACTCAGGCTTGGTTAAAAATGTTATCTTGAAAATGTGTTTGGAAATCATATATTCAATATATGAATAAAAAGGACTTGTAGATTTGGCAAAAGTGCATGCATTTGATTTGGTTATTTAAGATTTTGAATCCATTTCCCAAGATCTATTTCGATAAATTATTGTATTTTTCTTTCTATGGTAGCTAAATTTTGGAGCCTTAGCATATGAGGAAGTCATTGATTTCTGGAGGGAGACAGGTTATTATCTTATCAATTTCAACTTTGAATAGGATCACAGATATGATGCTACTCTGAGTTATACCTATTTCTCATGATCTTGGATTGGAGAATGTATTATTTATTTGTGTTTGGAAAATTTGGACTTTGAGAAAGAGTTTTATAAAAATGGGGAGTCTGCCTACTCGGCCAAGATCTTTGAGCTCTTTCAGTAAAATGTGGCATTGACTTGTCATAAGCTTTTTCAATGTCAAAAAAGACTGCAGCTAGATTTTTCTTTTTAATGAGTTCTTCTCAGATTAGGGTTTCTATGTGGACTATTTGGTCTGTGGTTCTTCTTTTGGCTCTGAAGCCTGCTTATACGAGGATCATTAAATAAGTTTCGAGACTTTTTTTGTATGGGCACTTTTATTGATAGTACACACATGAAACTCTAGTCTCCTTTGAAGTAATCTCCTCCAGCTGCAATGCACTTGTTGTACCGTTCCAACAACTTCTTGAAGGCCCCATGGAAGTCCTCTTGTGTGAGCATGTCAATGACCTTTGTTACAGCCTCTTTCATCTCCTCAATTGTCTCATAACGACAGTCTCTGAGCTTAGGGAATAACCAAAAGTCATAGGGAGCAAGGTCTGGACTATAGGGAAGGTGAGGAACTGTCTTGATGCCCATCTTGGTCAAATAGTCTGTGACAAAGATGAGTTGTGGACTGGTGCATTGTCCTAGTGGAAATGCCACTGACCTGATTTGAAGAGTGCTAGCCAGTTCCAACAGAATCTCTTCCTGAACTCCCTTAAAACCTCAACATAGTAACCCTATTCTATTTACCAACCCCTCCGCTCGGGCAGGATATGACACAAGGTCTATTTTTAAGCGGAGTTTAACAGGTTTGAATTCAGAGTTTTCCTTCTCCTAGACTAGTTGCCTAACCAAGGCTGAAGAACCTAGTCTGTCCTACTATTTACCCATAGCTGGAGGGAGAATAATTGGATTCATACCTTTCCCAAGGGTATTAGTGGTATGTGAAATGCAATCAGTCTCGTCCAGGATTTGAACTCGTGTCACCGTGTTCATTTCCTACGACGATAACAATTACACCACGGACACCTCCAACATAGTAACCCTAACCCTAACCCTTTGGCCAATCAACTCTGGTGTATTGACTTCCTTACTCCTCCCACACCTCTCATCCTCCCTCACTGACTCCCTGCCTTCCTTGAATCTCTTATGCCACTCAAAGACTGATGGTGTTGTAGTATCAGAGGAGTAAGCCATCAATTTTCCTTGTCTTCCAGACTTTTGGAGGTATTTCATCAAGACTAGCAGCTTTCCTGTTTCTAAGGTTTATAATGCTCTGCATCTCAACCACATTGAATCAAAAATTGTGAAAATTCTTGGAAAAAATCAAAAAGGATTTTGGAGAAAGTGATCCACAACATCACAGATTCTAACAATCCATCAAAACATAAAAGAAGTTTGCGCAAAAACTTTTAGGTGACACTCTTGTTCATAGATTTCTCTACAGCATAGGATTCCATACACAGAGGAAAGATGGAACAAATACTTTATGCAATGGTCTCTCCAAAGAAACTGTCACAGCCATAATGATGCTCTATAAAGTCACTAAATTAAAGGTTCACTTACCGGGTGGAGGCAAAGACTTCTTTGACATTGTTGCTGGTATTCTGCAAGGGGATACATTAGCCCCATGTCTGTTCATAATCTGCCTAGACTATGTACTTCAAATGTCTATTGAAAGATAATGGCTTTACACTAAAAAAAGCCAGAAGCAGACGATACTCCACAGAAACTATTATGGATGCAGACAATGCAGGGGACATAGCACTTCTTGCAAATTTACCGAACCATGCCAAATCACTGCTGCCTTGTGTGCCACAGGCAGCAGGAGGTATTGTCTTCCAAGTGAATGTAGACAAAACGGAGTACATGTGTTTTAATCAAGGAGACATCCCAACACTAAATGGTGGCTCTCTGAAATTAGTGGACAAATTCATGTATCTCGGAAGCAGCGTCTCATCTGCTAAAAGCGACATCAAAATGAATCTAGCGAAAGCATAGACTACCATTGACAAGTTATCAATCATATGGAAGTCTAACTGGAAAGGTTAACAAGCGTGCCGCCTAAAGACGGACTCGTGGAGCCTTCCACCACCAGCAAGAATGATTTTAATGTTGTCACTTCACTGGTCACATCTGAAAGAGAACGGGTTTCTTAATGTTTTTGCGCATGTGTCCCCCTTTTTCCTGTCAGGGGATTCTGGGAATTTCTGAATTTTTTAAAATTCATTTTCTAATTTGATTTAATTTAAAAAATTTTTCAATTCCCTAGAGACTCTCTAATGCTTTGAAAAAAATGAGTTTGACAACATTCGACTGAGTCGACTCAATGATGCATGTATATCTTTAAAGAAAGAAAAATTTTCAGAGCTATAACGCATCTGAAAGCTCAATTTAATCTTCAAAAAATCGACACTGGATCTCAGATTTCGTCTACGAAAGTTCTCAACGAAACAATCGAATCCCTCCAGCATTTTCAACTCAACCGATTCCTCAGGAAACCAAACGAATTTTTTATTGTGCGCTTTTAAAATTAACGTCCCCTAATTTAACGCGAATCTGGATACTTGGGAGATCTGCAATAAATAGTCGAAAAACTGCATCATGTAGTACTTACTATAATTTGACTAAAGGTTAATTTAAAACAACAACTGACTATATAAAAAATCAGCAAAAGCAAAAAGAAAACGAAAAAAAAAAAAAAAAAACAGACTCAAATCAGTCTATGAGAAAAAAACTAATCTACAAGCAAAAAAATTAATCTGGCTACATAATGAAACTTTCATCAAAGGATACGAAAAGAAGAAAAAATGAAAACAGACTGAAAGGTAAATTTTACTCGCTTACCCATCTAAAGTAGTACGTTCATTTTATCTAATCATTTCTACAGTTTCGTAATATCGATAAACATTGAACACTTTTTGGTTTGTCTCGATATATACCGACACTAAACCAGAGGAGGAATATTCCAGGGACATCAATTGATTTCCTTACTAAAAAAGGGTTAATTTTTGTGCAAAAAATAGGCTCAAGAAGCTATACTTTTTGCATTTATGACCAATCAGCGTGTACGTGAAAGTTTTAAAATTACTTTGAGAATTCCCAGACGACAATATTGGATTTATCACAAAAATTTGAAGGATCAAAACCCCAAATAATCTAAGAAACATTTTCCTTCCTATATTGTTTTGAATACATAAAGAAATAAGATATTAATTTTGTTGTTGATCGGCGTTTTATTGAATCATTAACACATTTGCCTACTATACATACATATACACACACACACACACACACACACACACACACACACACATATATATATATATATATGTGTATATATATATATATATATATATATATATATATATATATAATGTTGATTGGTTGTTTTGGTTTTGTGGTATATCAACCTTTGTAGGTTTTTTAATGCCAAATCCATTTTTATATAAATAATCAGTTCCATTTCAAACAATTCAGTTTAGCATACGTACGTAGTTTAAATGTAGGTGCACAGTTTAATTTTTAAAAACATTTCTATTTTAAGTTATTCAGTTTAGTTAAACAGTTCTAATTTAAACAATTCAGTTTAGCATAAGTACACAGTTTAGTTCGATTTGACCCATAGATATGACCCTATCTGGAGCTACCATTCCAGGCCAGAGTGAATCTGGGACCGATGGCATCACATTGTTTAGTGTTATATCCAGGACACTCATTGGGGCGGGGCTACCCCTCTGCAGAGGTGAAGTCGGTGTATTCTACAGCCCCAGGTTACTGGGCAATATATATAATGTAAATATATATATATATATATATATATATACAAACACAAACATACATATATATATATATATATATATATATATATATATATATATATATATTGTCATCCACGGACAGACTGTTTCGATGTATCACAACTCTTCAGTGTGGCTAGACACGTAGAAAGCTGGGATCGAAACCAGCTTAACTTTACGCTAGACACGCTATCTAATCGCTCAGCTATTTCGACGACTTAAGTCTGCTCAGGAACTATAACGCATATGTATTAGCTTTCATTTGTTTACATGTAGCGCTATCGGATACCAGAGTGCTCAATTCGTTAGAAGAGCTTTGCATTACGCTGGTGGCAGCCATTAATTCCCTCGCCAGAGTGATCAACTCCCAGGATTTATATGTTGTTCTATGCTAGTCGCAGTATTTGATTGTGGCATTAGTTCCGTGACAACCACCTGCGTTTCCGGCTAGTTGGTTTATTAACTCCCTCTGTGCCCACTTTGAGTTTTTAAGATTCCCAAATAGGAGATGACACAATCTATCCAGAACTTCTTTTAACGGTCGGGATGGTTCGTTGGAACAATTTGCCGAGATGTTGCCGACTTAAATACAAGAAAAACTACAACTAACAATTATTTATTGAAACACGATGATATAACAATAATATATATAGAATATGTATATATGGAACTGTGTTGCTTTCTGTTGTATTTAAGAAATAGACAAATTAGGTATCTAGCTGGTGCACTATTTCTATGTTACTCAATTTTTTGGTTAGTGAGGCTTTTGCTGGAGAGGCTTTAGTTCTTGGAGAGATATCCTTTCTTATTCTTCTTTCTTCGGTTATGACATCGGATGAATTCTCTCTTCTAACCCAAAAAACATTTAATTTTTTTTAGGATTCCCTGGGAACAAACATTTCCGACTGGCCAGCCAATCACAGATCATTTCGTATTCGTCTACTACTTTTTGACTGGTCAGCCAATCAAATGCGCTGATCTACGTCCGTGGGAAGAGCATTCTTTCCACATATCAGATTTTATTGGTCATCCAATCAAACCACAATATTAGAGCTTGGTTAATTAAGGGTTCAAGCCCATGCCTTGTCGGGGCGTATCTCTTTTCTAAATAAACAAAAAAAAAATCAAAGATCAGATCAATCTATCCAAAATTTGACCCTTCAACCATAACAGATAGGCAAGTGTCAGATCAGGACGCCATGATTTAAAATGGATCTATGCACCGACAAAACCCCAAATTGTTTATTTTTTGTTTTGACAATTAGAAAGAGCGGTGAGTATTAGTCCCTCATTGAACTTTTAAATTGACTTTGAATTTTCTTTCAAAGTCAGTAAGACTGTTTTATATTTTTATAAAAGGAAAATTGCATTTTCCTAAAGAAAAAGGTGCATGCTCCCCAAAAGATTTTAGCACTAATGAATACCTCAAAGAAGTAAATATACATACATATATATATACTTCCATATATATTTATATCATCATCATCATCGTGTCGTACCGCTAGCACGGATATCTTTGACCCTCTCTCGCCACTTCTCCCTATCGTTCATCGCCTCTGGCTGGTCCTCAGGGCTACATCCCGTATCCTCACATAGCTGCTGTATGTATGTTCGAGCTGGTCGTCCTGCCCTTGCTCGGCCATATGTGGGAGTCCATAGGAGTATATCACTTATGAGCTCGTCCCAGCTTCTCCAGCAGTGTCCTGCATGTCTGATTCGTCTAACTTGGATAGTTTTCGTGATGGGAGGCAGGTGGCCGTATAGTTGGTGCCTTGTGGAGTGTTGCAGCCAGGACTTATTCAATATTGCTCGCAACATTCTTGTGTAATTGCCGTCTAGCTTCTTCTCCAGCTGTTTTGTTAGCGTTCAAGTGGTGCATCCATACAGCAGTATTGACACGACCGCTGCTCGGAAGAAACTATGTTTCATTTTAACGGCCAGGTCTGATTTCCATATGATCAATTGCTTATCGATAGCTGTCCATGCCTTCGTTAGCCACGTGTCGATGTCTTTTTTGGTTGAAGAGACACTGCTTCCTAGGTAGGTGAATTTGCCTACCAGTTTCAGATATATATATATATATATATATATATATATATATACTTCCATATATATATATATATATATATATATATCCATATTTACTATATATATATATATATATATATATATATATACAAAATATATATATATATATATACACAAAAAAATTCAAGTATGGCTGGCTATATATGGAAAGAAAAGTGAAACCCGCTGCTTTTTGGGATGAAGTTAAAATAACAGATAGGAAAGAACATCGGAGAATAAGGCGTCTTAAAGAAGCAGCACATATTTTGGGCAACAGTAAACCTGTTAAGCTGGCAAGTATAGAAATGAATACGATTTTGGAACTATTAATCAAAAAGAATCGACAAAAGAAAAAAAAGTTGCAATATAAGCTAACATAAAAAATCGTACGTGTTGATGGAGACATTAGGTCTATTAGTCACAAATATTCACTCTGAATTGTCCAGCAGGACACATGGCACAACAAATATTGGCGTTCTGCTGAAAATTGAAATCATCTGGAGGTTGCAGGTTCAATTCCAGCTACAAGGAAATAGCAAGGAATACTTACTAAAGCTTAACACCTGAACCCGGTCATCGTTAATAGAACTACCACTGTGGATTAAATAAAGGGTTAAGGGTTTTATGTAGGCTCCCGAGTTTGACAATGAAATACCTGAAGAAGGACGTATCAGCCAAAACATTTTGAGTATAAAGATGAAGACTCTATAGTCTGAATATATATTCATTTATCTATATACAAATATATATATATGTGTAAAAATATATGTTTGTTGTGCTTACCTTCAAGACCAAATTAGGAAAAATTCACGTTAATAAAGAAATTAAGATTGTCTTGCTTCAGACTTTCAAGTAGAAAAAGTCTACCTGCTTTGAAAAGTACCTTTCAAAATCTTGACCTTTTACTGGGGCATGAACATGCCCATTAGCAGAGATAGGAACTAAATAATTATTTAGCCATCAAGCTTCCTCTGGTATTTATTTTATTTGTTTATGACTTTCCTTTGCTTCCTAATTGGAAATAGTGAAAATGTTTTAATTTTACTGAACTCTCTGCCCTACATCAACAAATCCATTGCCATTCGCCCTCTTCTGTTACTTTTAATCAGAGAAAGAAAAAAATGGCAACTTAATTTTGCCAAATTTGTTTGCAGCACTTTGACTCCTCTTCTTTTGCTAAAGTGTGAATCGAATCAGCTGGCAGTTTGGCATTTTACAACGAGCAGAGACATTAAGTCTGCTGACTGAAAAAGGCAGAGAGTGGAGAGCTGGGGGAGCTGGGGGGAGCTGGGGTTTCTGTAATTCTTCTAGATTGTTCTTTTAGGTAAGGTAATTGATGATGGATCCATGCAGAAAGAAAGAAAGAAAGAAAGAAAGAAAGAAAGAAAGAAAGAAAGAAAATGTATTGAAAGAAGGAAATAAAAACGGAATAGATGGATGAAAGACAAAGAAAGAAAGAAAGAAATAGGAAATAAAAGAAAGAAAGAAAGAAAGTAAGAATGAAAGAATGGATGGACAGAAAATAGAATGAAAGAAAGTAAGAAAACAGAAAGAATAGAGAAAAAGAAAGAAAAATTGGATGATACAAACAACAAAACAAAATAAAACAAAGGAATATCATGGAACAAGAAAGAAAGAAAGAAAGAAAGAAAGAAAGAAAATAGTAGAAAAGGTGTAATTTTTAAAAGGAAAATATAAGGAAGGGAACGAAAGAAAAAAGAACGTTTAGAGAGAGAGAGAGAGAGAGAGAGAGAGAGAGAGAGAGAGAGAGAGAGAGAGATGAACTGAAGAAAAGAATAAAAGAATAAATGAAGGATAGAAAGAAAGTAAAAAGAAAGAAAGATGATGAGATAGAATTGATGAAAGAGAGGTTAAAAAAAGAGAAAGAGGAATAAAGAAACTAAACATAAATTTAGAAAGAAAAAATGTTTGACAAAAATGAGAGAAGAAAGATTTGGAGAAGGAAAGTTTAAAAGAAGGCTAGAAAAAGAAATAGGAAGACATATTTACAAGAATGAAATAAGAAAAAAAAAGGACAAAAAGAAAGGAAAATTGAAAGACAAAAATATTAAATAAAAGAAAACAAAATGTAATAGTTAAATAAAAAAGATAAAAAGATTATTTAAGTTTTAAAGAGAGAGAGAGAGAGAGAGAGAGAGAGAGAGAGAGAGAGAGAGAGAGAGATCCATAATGAAAACAAATTTCTGAAAAGAAAGAAAAAGTTATCTAGAAAGAGAGAGAGATAGGGGGAAGTTATTTGCAAAGATGGAAAGAGAAAGAAAAAGTAATCTGAAAAGAAAGGATAAATATCTAAGGAAAAAGAATAAAGACATGTGAAAGAATAGATAGACTAAGAAAAATAATCTGAGAAGAAAGAAAGAAAAAAAAAGAAAGAAAGAACAAAAAAGAAAGAATACACAATAATTTTTTTCTGATTTTGCATATTTTTGTTTTAATATTTCGGTTTTATGTAAAGATATATTGGCCCAAATATTTTAATTAAAACAACTAAGATAAGGATAAAAGAAAAAATGTCTATGCTTTATATCCTTAAAATAAAACACCTAATAAAGATAAAAGGAAAAATGTTTATGCTTTATATCATTAAAAGTAAGGATAAAAGCAAAAAGAGTAACAAAATAGTAATAAATAAAAGAAAAGCAAAACAAAACAAAGGTAGAGAAAAGAAATAAACTGAATTAATTAGAGGAAGAGAAAAAAAGAGTAAGAAGGAATGAGAAAAGAAAGAATTAGAAGATGAAAAAGAAAAAAAAGATAAAAAGAAAAGAAAGGCAATAAGAAAGTGGATTTGAATAATGAGAAAAGAAAGAAAATTAATCGAAAGAAAAGGAAAAGAAAGAGAAAAATATAAAAGAAGTAAAGAGAATTGAAATAAAAAAAAAACTATAAAAAGAATTAAAAGAAAGAATGAAAAAAGATTTTTAAAAAAAAGAAAAAAATTTTTAGAATTATAAAAATAAATATTTTGAAAAAAAAAGACAAAAAAACAGTTGATGGAAAGAAAAATGGATAAGAAGAGAAAGAAAAATAGCACCCCCCACACACACCAAACCTCTGATATAAAAATTGAAAAAGACAAAAAGTTCAGTGCATCTGTAATCTATATTTGATTTTACATTCATGTAACCTTTTTTTAGCTTAAGCACATTCCAAAATATATTCCCTGCATTGTCACCACCATTACTTTTATTGGCTCAGCAACAAAATTAAAAAGAAAAGGAAAAAAAATGAAAGCATAGACGATAAAAATGTAAAATTCTGTCATGCCAAAAGACAAGATATGGAAAAAAATTGAGTTGAAATATTGCATACATATGAAAAGGAGAATTAAGGTGTCTTTTGTAGAACTATAGTTAGCTAACCATCACTACTGAGCTTGAATCTCACTGGAAGATCCTCATTTTTGCCTTGTTCCACAAATAAGCTAGGATTAGTAAATCAAGTGTCTCTATGTATCTATATAGTATGTGTTCGTGTAAATACAACCTAAAACTGAGGTGTGAAATAAAGTGTCTGTCTGTATGTGTCTACATTGTGTGTGTTCGTCTAAATATAACCTAAAACTTTGAGGAGGGAAATAAAGTGTCTGTCTGTATGTGTATACATAGTGTGAGTTCGTCTAAATTCTACCTAAAACTTTGGGGAGTGAAATAAAGTGTCTGTCTGTATGTGTGTACATTGTGTGAGTTCGTCTAAATCCAACTTAAACTTTGTTGAGGTGTGAAATAAATTGTCTGTCTGTATGTGTCTACTTTGTGTGTGTTCGTCTAAATACAACCTGAAACTATGAGGCATGTAATAAATTGTCTGTCTGTATGTGTCTACTTAGTGTGTCTTCGTCTAAATTCAACTTAAAACTTTCAGGTGTGAAATAAAGTGTCTGCCTGTATGTGTTTACATAGTGTGTGCTCGTTTAAATTCAAACTAAAACTTTGAGGTGTGTAATAAATTGTCTGTATGTGCCTACGTAGTGTGTGTTCGTCTAAGTACAACCTAAAAGCGTGACAAACTTAAGATGTGCAACAAAAAGAAAGAAAAAATTCCGTAAAACATAAGACTCTTTATTTCCTGAAGGAATAATTGCAAAGATGTATGAAGGACGATCCCTTCAAAACTATCCTTATTGCAAAACATGTCAATTTAATTTTCCATATTGCCTTTCTTTTCTTACCTCTCACACACACACACACACACACACACACACACACACACACACATATATATATGCATATATACTGTGTGTGTGTGTATTTATATGTATATATATATATGCCTCTGTGTGTGTGTGTGTGTGTGTGTGTGTGTGTGTGCACACACACACACACGCATATATATATATATAGAACATTTATGCAGATGTCTTTCACTTCAGCCTTTTTTTTTTTAAACTACAAACAAGGTTCTTTGCAACAAATTTTTTAATGATTTATTTTTTCTTGATTCATAAAATTTCCTAAGTTTTTTTAAATTGCATATAAAATTGTCAGGGATTTTCTCCCCAAGTGCTTTCTAACATCCTTGTTGATTTTCAAAGGTATAATCAAGATATGTTTTTTTCCTTAAAATCCAGTGAAACTTTAGTTTTTAATATCTGAGATGTTTTTTGTCTATTGTGTTGAGAGATTCAGAATATTTGTAGTTTTTCTAAAATATTTTATTGTGCTAAAGTTTTTAATTTTACCTTGTGCTGTATCTATATTGTACTGAATATTGGAACTGATATATATTGGTTGGAACGAATGTAATGTCCAATTTTCCACTTGAATGTTTTTTAAAGTATTACCTCTTGCTATCCTTTTAAGATGATACAAATAGTCATTTTTATCTTATTCTTTCATTCTATAAGAATATTGTTCATAATCTTCAGTGGTATTTTCTCCTGTCTTAGTCTCAACTAAAAAACATATCAGACATGTTTTACTCTTTGAGTAAAACATGTACCCAAAGAATCTGCAACAGTGTGACACTTGTTGTGAGGTATTGCTAACAGAACACCCGATGATACCTTTTTTTAGACATGCTTATAACTGGTGATGAGAAATGAATCTTTTCTCATAATGTTATATGCTGTCATCAGCAGATCAGCTGAAGAAACAGACCAACTGAGCGAATGACAGGTGGACTTCATCCAAAGAACATGTTGAGTGTTTGGTAGGATTTTCAAGGAGTTTTTTTATTATGATCTCTTAGAAAATAAGCAATCAACACTAATGACAACAGCAATAAGCTTTGTTATTATTATTTGGACAAAAAACATCCCTCCTTGGTTAACAGAGAGCCATTATCAATCATGAAAATGCTGTCCTTACACTGATCAAATCTTTGAAGATCTCTTAGAGGAGCACAGTTTGGAAAAATCACTTCATCCTCCTTATTCTTCTGATTTTGCACCTTCTGATAATCACTTGATTAACAGATTATGGAATCATTTGGATAATCTTTGGTTGATATCAAAAGAAGTTGAACACAAGTTGAACATATTGAGCATATAAATCTAACTAATGTTACAAGCTTGGTATTCATAAGCTTGTGACGGATAAAATGAGGTTCTAGGAAGCAATGAAGGTTATGCTGATGATTAAATATTTCTATGGGTGTAAGTTTTTTCATTTATTATGTGTACTCTAAAACCAAACATAACATTTGTTCTGACCTGATACATATATAGAAAAAGACAGAGCCAGAACATTTTATTTAAAGTGGTATAAATTTTTTAAGTTATTAAGTACATCTAGTAGACCAGTTCTGAGGTTGAATCTTATTTTATTGATTGTATTTTTTTTATCTTTATAATTATAGCATTTGGGTTCTTCTTTGTAAATTTATGTTATATATTATGCTAGTATTATTGATGGATATCTTTCTATTAGGAATAGGTTGTCCTAGCATTTCATGTTGATTGATGTGAGTTTTATTGCATTACAGTTGAATAGATGGCAAGTTAATTTAAATGAAAGTGTAACAGTTGTGTGACCTAAGAATATAAGTTAGGGTAGCGAAGACACAAAGTCAAGGATGCTTTGTGACTGTCAGTTTCTTGCCTATGCAATCATCATCAAAGTCTCGGACTCTGTGTCTACACTATCTTAACATAGATACATATGCTCTATTACTTATACTGAGTACTTCTTTATCATAAATATAGCAAACTATATATATATATATATATATACATGCACACACACACACACACGCACACACATATATATATTTATATATAAATATATACAAAAAGATATTTTATTGATATAACTGTTAATATCTCATCCCATCAACCTTTTTGTAAGATCATTGCAAGACCTTGAGCGCCCTTAAAATTTGTTTGACATCAGACGTAATGGATTTGATAAGCTGTCCCATGATATTAGAAGGTTTGAAATCAGCATTCTGTTTCACTTAAACCAGTTGCCCAACTAGTCTATAGAGGCTCAGTCTGCCCCACTAAATAACTCCTAGCTGAGGGAAGAATCAGATGCATTTATGTCTCTTGCAAGAGCATTAGTTTCAAAGTAAACGTAAAGAAATCAAAAGTTGAACTTTGCTTGCAGTACTATCACACCACTAAATATAAATATATATATATATATATATATATATATATATATATATATATATATATATATATAAATTTACAAACTGATATCTGGGGAAAAAAATTCCATAAAAAAAGAAAGACTAAAAACATTCACACTGTTTAAAAAATAATCAACCAACACTACTGCTAGGCCTCTCTGAATTTATCCTGATGATCTGGTTTGGTGAAACTTTGGTAGATTATTTCCGACTCTGTTGGGATTCACATATACATAATTATATATATATATATATATATATATATATATATATATATATGTGTGTGTGTGGTGTGTGTGTGTGTGTGTGTGTGTGTGTGGTGAGAAGATATTGTTTTAATATGTCTATTAATACATTCATGATGGTTTATTTGTATCAATATTTGGAATATGTCACTAAAAATGAAGTATACAACAAATACATATATACAGAAAATATAAGAAACAAAAACTAAAAATAGTATATATATATATTATATATATATGTATATATATATATATATATATATATATATATATAATATATATATAAGTATTTGATAAAAGATATTGAAAAACTTAATGATAAAAAAATGAATATGAAATAAAATTATCCTATAAGGTGAAATTGTTGACAAGAGATAAAAGATAAAAAAAGGGATTGATTGCATAATGCAATTAATATTTATAAGTAGTCTCACCTTGATATATGTGCATATATGTGTATATTTACACACACACATACACACACACACACACAAACACACACACACATATATATATATATATATATATATATATATATATATATATATATATATATATATATATATAATTTTCATCTTTTTTTTAAGTATACTTACTTAAGAAAAAAGATAAAATCATATATATAAACTATATATATAATGTTTATCTTTTTCCTTGAGTATATATATATATATATTATATATATATATATATATATATATATATATAATAATATATATATATGAAAAACAATATAAATTTAGATTATATAAAATCAATATCTATAATATAAATAAAGTTAAGAGATAAAAGAGAGACCATATATTTATTATGAAACTCTGTGAAGTATCTTTGGTGAATAACAGAGGACAACATTATAGCTGTTTATTTTACAGTCTTTGTTATAATGGGTTCCTCATTGTAGTAGCAGTCCATAATGAAACTAATACTTCTATTTAAGAAAGAGTGAAGCATTTAATTAACACTTCAGAGCATTCTCTGTTATATCAAGAATGAGAATAATCAAAAATGAATGCAGATCTCACAAAATTATCTTTCCATAGTAAATTCAACTGGAAATTACATTATTCACTTAAAGCATTTCATGTGAAATAAAATTCTAACTATGATGAATCATTTTTGCTGGTTATGGTTGTGTGTGTATGTATGTGTGTGTATTTGTGTGTTTGTGTGCAAATAGAATAAAAAATCTAGCAATATATCAAGTACACTTCTACCACTTTTTAAATAAAAAAGTTTCTTTTTTTTTAAACCATACATACTTGGAATCTATTATTTTGAGAGGAATATCATACAATAAAAACAGATATGATTAGATATCATTCATTGCCAAAATCTACTGAATTTAAACTCTACATCCAAAAATAAAATTGCAACCAATTCGAAAAATTACATAAATATATACAAGGGATGCATGTATTTTTAGACTGCTACATATTCATATTTTTGGTTACAGAACTTTAAGCTGCAGAGGTTGATCATAGATAATAACTAAATAATAAAATGCTCAGTTAGAAATAATATAATTCTAGTATCATTGTTTTAGAAAAATTTACCTTTTTATAAAAAATTGGTAAGGATGAACTTATTTATAGGTAATATTATGGAAAGATATGAAATTGAAATTACTGTGAAGGAAGTATAAATATTGAAATATCATCCAGTCAATTATCTCAAAAACCCACTGAATAACTCCAGAGTAATCAGTCTATTTTAAGATGAGTATGTACCGTCATCTTCCAAAATACTTTAAAACTTTCAACTCTTGTATCCAAGACAAATCTTGTTATATTTTCTTGATTTTTCTGACTATGATCTTTGTCCTAGTTGTTTTTATCATCTTGTCAGTCTGTATGTTCAGTTTTTCATCACATTTGATGATCTTCAAAAATGTATACTTCTTGGTACAAAAAGCTGAGTTTAATCGTAGAGCTTGGCAGTATGAAAACAGAGTATCACAACAGAGGAAAACAGAAACACCATTATGATTGACAGGTATGAATTTAGATGTCTACTGGATAGAAGCCAAAACGGAGAAGAAATAATGAATGAGAACAGTTGCAAAAGGTTGTAAAACCCTGTCAAATTTTAGTCTCATTGAAACTCAAAGGATTTTTTTAATTTCCTTTAGAAAACAGTTACATTTTTTCTCTTTTCCTTTCACTGAAGAGTTCCAAAACAGTTTATAAACTTCAGAATTAAGTACTGTAATTAGTTCTGTGTAACATACATTCATATATAGTATACACTGCTAACTTTGGGCTATGAAATCCTGTACAAAACTTCTCTTGTGTTTAATACTCATAGACTTTTTGAAATTGTATCAGCTAAATTTAAACCACATTTAACATTTGTTTAACTTTGTCATGACTAAAAGTAAGAAAGTATATATGTATATAGTTTATATAATGTTTTGAAACAGAAAATTTCCAATATATTTAGGGCAAAGGTAAATACATGTTCACACAAAAATATAACAAACTTTCACTGAAAATAAGCTCGCAACAGAAAAAACAAATTATAAACAAACATACATTTCAGTGGCTATTTCTCTGTAGGAGTATAAAATAGAAGTGTTTGTTATACATTAGTTAGTTTAGACTATACATATTGCTTACTTTTGGTCATGCTGTGCCAAATATGGTGATACATATGACAAGATGCCCAGTTGGCTGGGGCTGTAGAATTTACTGACTACATCTCTGCAGAGGAGTAAGACCCACCCCCAACGAGGGTCCAGAATATGACACTAAACAATCAGATGGTGAGGTTCCAGTAATGCTCGACGTTTGGGGAAGTTCCCCTTCATTGTCATCACTCCCAGGTTCACTCTGGCCTAGGGTGATAGCACCTGATAGGGTCCTATCTATGGATCAAATAGAACTAAACTGTGTACTCATTCTAAACTGAATTGCTTGAAATATAACGATTTTGACATTTAAACTATATACTTATGCTGAATTGTTTGAAATAGAACTGTTTTTTATGCTAAATGGAATTGTTTGAAATAGAACTGTTTTTTGACATTGAAACTGTACTTACGCTTAACTGAATTGTTTGAAATAGAACTGTTTTACAAAAACTATACTTATACTAAATTGAATTGTTTGATTTAGAACTGCTTGACTAAACTGAATAGCTTGAAAGAGAAATGTTTTTGACAATTAAACTGTGTATTTATACTAAATTGAATTCTTTGAAATAAAACTGTTTATTTGTATAAAAATCGATTTGACATTAAATAACTTATAAAGGTTGATATGTCATAAAACCCAAACAAACAAACAAAAATATGGCTAGAAAAAAACATTGAGCCTTAGGTAGCTGAGCCTGGATTTATTCTCTGCCATTTGAGCGTGATCCCCACACTGGTAAACCAATAAACTGATGCAATGGTGTTGGGGGGGGGAATAAAGTACCATTAGTATACTGGTATAATGACTGAATATTTAGCTCTCAGGTTTTAATACACAACTCTAATTTTGAGCTGAAAAATCGGGAAAAATAGTACATCTTATTCCCAAATGATTATGGTTGCTTATTATCATTCAATCTCATGATCTTGTCTGCTGACATCAGTTAACTTTGCATTTTGAATGGGAAATTCTAAACAACTCAATGATGCTCAAAAAAGACAATTATTGAACTGAAATGTGCTGGAAAGAGATATAATGAAATCAATAAACAATTGAAGATGGCATGATGGTTAGAGTGTTCGCCAATGGCCCGGAAGACCTGGGTTCAATCCCAGGTCGAGTCATACCAAAGACTTTAAAAATGGTACTTGATGTCTCCTTGCTTAACACTCAGCATTATAAGGTAGGGATCAGGGGTAAAGTGGAGAAATCCAGGGAAAGGAGTAGCGCCCTCCCCTACACCTTGGTGTAGTAGCTATCGAAAAGGGAGCATTCAGGTCACCCTCGACTATGGTCGCCAACTTTTTTACTTTTTTAGTTGGTTGGTATTAAAAAAAGAAAAAGGAGAATTAGTTTCCTTTTTTCTGTCACATCTCATATTGTGTGTATGCACTAATTAAAAATTTTCAAGTTTTATTTTCAGCTTGAAAAATAAACTAGTGAAAAAAAAGACAAAAATCTGACAGTCTGGTGAATGTTGAGAGGGCTACACTTGCATAATCGTGTGTTCTGTTAAAAATTACTGTATAAAAAGTAATTCATTATTTTACTGAAATATCTAAATGTGATCATTTTATTTTATAGATTGATTGGCTGTAGACAAATCTTGATTTATATTTTGAAATGAAAGATATTTAAATCTTCAGTTACAATACTTTGATGATACCTACCTAAAGGTGATATGAATCAGTCATTCGCAAAATAAAACTTGAACAAACATATATTGAGTATATGCAAATCAAAATCAAGAGAGAAATTCAAATAAAAATGAAGTTCTTTTTTTTCTTTTTGCTGCATCTCATATTGAATATACTTGGTAATTTCATTTTTTTAAAGTTTTCTTTTCAACTTGAAAAACATGATAGAAAAAAGATAAATGTGATAACTTTTATTTGTAAAAGATGTTGAAAAAATCATTTAACCATTTTGTTTGTTGGTTTGGGTTTTATGGCATATCAACCTTTGTTGGTTATTTAATGCCAAATCCATTTTTATACAAATAAACAATTGAATATTTTACGGTGGGTACAAAATTTTATTATACTTAAAAGGAGACCAATTTTAATCATTTTTTAAAAAATAAAATTGTACAACTAACTGGTTTCAGTCCTCACTGATCACAGTTGAATTGAGGACACAATTAAGAAATGGCAAGGGGCAGAGACTGTGTAATATAGAGGAGGAAAAAATACAAGTTGACTAGAAAGGGAGAGGTAAATTAGATAGTAATCAAATTCAAACCCAATAAACATTCCCTTTGTTTACAGAGGGACACTTTATGGGTGAGAATATGAATGGTCTCAAGAACCTTCAGATGAAAGTCCGAGTGGGACTTGCTTCGAATAGTAAACAAGTCCATTATATTTGTCTCTACCTCCTACCAGACAGGACTTGACACAAGGTCAATGACCCGAAGGTCAATTATAGTGGGGATTAGGAGAGAGGAAGGTCGGCCATGAGCCAAGGCACGAACCCTGCTTGAATTTGTTGGTCATCGACCCACTTAGGGCCTGGTGAGCCAAACATGGTCCAGGCATGAATGCCTAATTATCGCTTAAACTGGACAAAGGTGATAAAGATTTCAATAGTGCAGCTCAGTCACCCAAAGGTGGCCAAGCTGAAGCTGGGAGCCTTTTGGCCTCAAGACTGCCGGACATGGATGTCTTGTCAATGTTGCAGCTCACCCACCCAAAGGTGGCCCAGCTGAAGCCGGAGGCCTTTCAGCCTTAAGTCTGCCAAAGTGTGACCACTTAAAGTTAGTGGAGAGGAGGGTCAAGGAAGGTTGGACCTAAGCTGAAGCTCAAGCCCTGATGGTCTTTGCTGGTCATTGGCCCATTTAAAGCAATGTGGGCCTGATGAGCCTGGCTGGTCATGGACCCAAATCTGGGTCCAGGCACATATGCCTGATTATAGCTTAAACTGGACAGTAAGGTCCAGTGCTATACAAAGGTGACAAAGATGTCAGTGTAGCAGCTCACCCACCTGAAGGTAGCCCAGCTGAAGCTAGGAGCCTTTTGGCCTCAAGTCTGCTATGGAACATTGACCATCTAACATGGGTGCCAGACAGTTTGCTGAAAAGCCTCTGCACAAAGCAGCGGCAGATCATGCTGGAGTGGGACTTACTTAGGATAGTGAACAAGTCCACACGGAAGGACAAGGCACAATTATGGTTATTTATAAAATGTTCTGCAATGGAAAACCTGTATGTGTTGTTTATTAGGTCAGCAAAGTAGTTACCCTGAAGTCAGAAATTTTATCTGTCATCAAGGATAAAATTTCTGACCTGTAAAATTAAACCTGATTCAGTCCAGAGGTGCCCTGTATATCTCAGGTTGCCTTGGCTTGGTGATATTAGTGATAGATTTGCTAACCAGATATCTGCTTGTGTATGTAAGTGCTATTTTTCTTTCAACCTGTGTGTGGTTTTCCGTATATGGAGTTTTGACATCTGGTTGAAAAGACGTTCTTTCCTCCTAACATAGTAGTTCTTTGATTTATTTTTTAGATGTGTTTGCAGTTTGCAATACATCAGGAGAACCAATCAATGTCTGGATTCAAGAATTAAACAATATGTACCCATAAAAATATGGTAGGAGAACTACTTTGCTGACTGAATAAACAACACATACAGGTCTTCCATTACTGAACATCTTATAAATAACCATAATTGTGCCTCGTCCTACCGTGTGGACTTGTTTACAATTCTAAGCAAGTCCCATTCAGATTATCACCTGAAGGTTCTTGAGACCATTCATATTCTCACCAATAAACCGTCCTTCTGTAAACAGAGGGAATGTTTATTGGGTTTGAATTTGACTACTATTGATTTTACCCCTCCCTTTCTAGTTAACTTGTATATATATTTTTTCCCTCTACATTACACAGTCCCTGTCCCTAGTCTTTTTTTAATCATGTCCCTAATTCAACTGTGATCATTGAGGACCGAAACCTGTTAGTTGTACAATTTTATTTTTTAATGAATGTTTAAAATTGGTCTCCTTTTGAGTAAAATAAACAGTTCTATTTCAAACAATTTAGTTTGGCATTAATACACAGATTAATTGTCAAAACATTTCTTTTTCAAGCTATTCAGTTTATTCAAACAGTTCTAATTCAAATAATTCAGTTTAGTATAAGTATAGTTTTTGTTTACACTTAGTTAAATGCCAAAACAGTTGTTCTATTTTAAATAATTCAGTTTAACGTAAGTACAGTTTCAATGTCAAAAACAGTTCCATTTGAAACCATTTAGTTTAGCATAAGTACACTGTTTAAATGTCAGAACAGTTTTATTTCAAGCAATTTAGCTTAGCATAAGCATGCAGTTTAAATGTTGAAACAGTCCTATTTCAAGCAATTCAGTTTAGCAAAAGTACACAGTTTAGTTCTATTTGACTATTTGATGCTACCACTCCAGGCCAGAGTGGACCTGGAAGTGTTGGCAATGGAGGGGTACTCCACAATACCCAAACCTCCCGCATTACTAGAATCTCACCATCAGATTGTTTAGTGTCATATCTAGGATACTTGTTGGGGGTGGAGTCTTACCTCTGTGCAGAGAAGCAATCAGTGTATTCTACAGTCCCAGCTGACTGGGCAACATTTAACCCTGAGATATTTGAATCATATAAATTGGTATTGTATAAATCTTGTACGGGTGACAATACAGCAGAAGACAAAAAAAAATGGCAACGAATAAGCCAAGAAAAATGAGTAGAAAAGAATGGAGTGTCAGTAGAAAAGAGTATAAGATTAAGTGAAGAAATCTATATTGAAAAGTATCTTTTATTTATTTTCCTTTGTTTTTTATATGAAGATGTTACTAATAATTATTATCATTTTTAACTTGTATTTTCTTCATCTTAATTTTGGTTGCCTTTATATCACAACTCTTGGTTGGTTGGTTTTATGGCATGTCAACTCTTGTTCAACAATTATGGTCTCCAATTACATATACTTCAAAAAAGTATCTTCAAAAACTTTTTAACCATGTAAACACTTAGTTGCAATATCAATATTTTAGGAGTCAATGTATCAATAAAGCTCACTATCATTTTATACAGATAAACACATCATAATTAGTTGCAATATTGATGCTTTAAGAGGTAAGGTATTCATGTAATTTAAGATCATTTTAAACATTATTTCTAACATATTCATTTGACCTAGAAATGGTGCCCAAATAGCTACTATTATCCCAGGTCAACTCAGACCTGGGAACAATGTCAATGAAAGGATGATTCTGCACTATGAAGGACTCTACAACTACATCCTCACCACAGGATGTAGTTTAGTATTATAACCAGGACAAGAATACATCAAAATCTTTTTTTGCCAAAGACCCGTAATCCTCAATTTGTGATCTGGAGATATTTATGGTTGAGCAGCTTTTTTCATTCAGACCCAAATTCATTGATTTTTATTTTGGGTTAATAAGTAGCATTTCTTTTATTTATTTTATTGATTTTTTACAAAAAATGAAGAAATAAATAAGGAAAGATAGAAAAAGAGAAAATAAAAGCATATGTTGAATCAAGAAGCCAGTGAGTTTAATAAAAATGAAAAAGTAATGACCAAAATTTCCAGAAAATGAAAACAGAAAATCATTTTCTTTTCCTCTCACTACCATTCTTTTACAAGGATGACTTTGGCATTAAATATCCCACAAATGTTGATATTCCATTGACTAAAGAAATCAAACCAAATCCTTATTCCTATGATATGCACCCTTCAGTTTTTAGTAAATAGATTGGTAGATATTATAGTATGATGTGTAAATTTATGTTTGATATACATAAAAGTAAGTTGGCCAACTGTAGTCAAGGAAGACCTGAAGGCTCTCTTTTCAATTGCTACTATACCAAGATGTAGGGAAGAGTGCTACTCCTTTCCCTAGACTGCTCCACTTACCCTTGATTTATACCTTAAAATGCTGAATGTTAAGCAAAGAGGCATCAAGTACCATTTTTTGAGTCTTTGGTATGATTCAACCTGGTCTCCCAGGAGATTGGCAGACACACTAACCATAATGCCAAAGGGCCACTTATAATACAGCTAGAATAACCCAATTCTGCTAGTAATTGTACAAGTACAAGAGTCACTCTGAAAGTAATGGCTCTAATTTTTTTCCTAACATCTAAAATCTGATGTTGGACAACATAATAAAATAAGAGGCATTACTTTTGGAGCAAACCTCTTCTATTTTCAGTACATTGACTTCTGTTCATCGCTCATGCAAATCTATAGCCTGTGGTGATGACTATGTGGAAAAATGGTGCTTTGTGATTGAAACCTTAGTTGATTTAATAGTGTTTATGTGCTTTCTAACTTCTTCACCATGGGTAAGATGCAACAAAAAGTCAATTCTTAAGTTGTTTGAATTTAGAGTTGTCCTCATAAACTGGTTGCTGTACAATGCTAAAGAGCCCAATCTGCCCTACTATAGAGCTAGGAGTGTGAGAAGAGAACAGATGGATTAATGCCTTTTCCAAGAGCATCAGTTTCAAGTGAAATGGAAACAACTTCATCCAGGATTTGTACTTGGTTTACCAACCATTACACCATGAGTGCTCGGTATCTGTTGTAGTTTCCATGGAAATGAATGGGAAGCATTGCTTTTGGAGCAAGCCTCATATATAAGTGAGAGTTGTGAAGATATCTAAGTTGTCAGTACCTATGTAATTTCTATGGTTCTTTTGTAAATTCCAAAATAATACTGATTGGTTACTTACATCTTATATTTGTATATTTGTATATATGCATATATGTGATTGAAATTGAAGTTATATTTGCCACGACAGAAATGAATAATGATAGAAACATCAATTTAAAAAAAAAATAGTCCCTTTACCTTTCAACACACTTATTATGTTGCAGTGGTGTCTTGTCACTTGATCCCATACAAAGCTCAAAAACTGTTGATTGTCATATTTATTCGGGTGATGAAAAGAGAAGATAAACACATTTAAGTTTTATATTCCTATTTTAATTCTTGTTTCCATTTTAGGGCTGGTTCTTACAATTTGGGTGAATCATCTAGTCATCACTTTGGAGAGGAGGAGAAACTATATAAATTATCAGAAGACCCTGTTATCCCACCTTAGTATGGTGGGGTCTAAATACTTAGCCTCTTCAAATCCAAATACTTTTTCTGTGTCTGGACCTTAACTAACTAAAATCAAAATTACCTTTTTTTCATTAGATGGCAACTATCAAGCAACTCTATTTACAAAAATAAGAGCAAAAACTAGACCAGCTTTCATTTGCTTGACTTGGAGTTTTGAAATTTTTCTTGGTCATCTTTCATATCTTTGGTATAGATCCTTGAATTGTGTCGACATCTCTGAGGATTTTACAAGTCACACGAGTTGATACCTTGGGTTTCTGTCCTTATCCTTTAGGGCTTTTTTGAAAAGAGGACTTTCTTGAATTTCTTGATAATGTTTTGAACAATTTAAAGTGGCATTTGAACCTGCATAGAAATGTAGTATAATTTTTAACCTAAGTTGTATCAATAGTCAATTTTTTCTTATGAGGAGATATGAGGATGATTGCAAATGCCAAATTCTTTTTAACTCCAAATGTAAAGCATTCAATACCGTACTATCAGATACCTGCTTTCTGCTCATTATATATTTACAGACACAGCAACAAGTTCATGATGAATTTCATTGTATTTTTACACTTGATGTTTGAAAATTTTATTACATTTATATTCATTGACTGTTTTATGGAAATAGTCATTTTTGTTGCTACATCATAGACACATGTTAAAGCTGTTTGGACAATTACAAAAATGTGTTACATACCAAACTCTTTCTTTGAGTTTATAACTTTTACATTTTAATTCTAGTTAATTTATGTCTATCTGTGCCTTACTTTTTAGATATCTCTTGGAAATACAAGTACAGAGCTTATTATTGGAAGGGTTTACAGTATGACAATCACATACCCTGCAGAGAGGGAATACCTCTCCTATTATGATGACGACCCCACCCCAAATAGTTTCTTTGGTATGACAATAAACTGCATCTGATGCTGAGATTCCAGTTCTGAAACTCTGCAGGTGAGGAGTCACTTCTTCATTTCCATTACTCCCAGATCCACTCTGACCCAATCCCAACAGTTATCACAGTCTCATCTATTGGTCAAATAAATCTGTTTGAAACAATTAATGTTGGATAGGAATACATGAAACCATATAATTATGTGTAAATTCTCCCTATAAAGAATAGTTATTTGAAGTAATAATTGTATATAAATGATTATTATTATTAGTAGTAGTTACTTGATTCTATAGAATCATATGCAAATTATTTGTATTCAATAAGAATATTTGAAATTATATTGTTGTTGCTGGCCAACTGTAGTTGAGGCCAACTCAAAGACTCCTTTTTCAATACCTTCTACACTGAGGTGTAGGAAAGGGCACTACTTCTTTTCCTGTATTGTTCCACTTACCCTTGATCCATACCTTATAATGCTAAGTTTTAAGCAAGGGGCAATCAAGAACCATTTTTAAAGTCTTTGGTATGATTTGACCTGGGATCGAACCCTGGTCTCCTAGGCCATTGGTGAACACACTAACCATAATGCCTATGGACTGAGCAAAGGATTAGTATTTAATAGGAATAACTGAAATAAAAAAAATTGTACAAATTATTTGTATTAAGAATAATTATTTCAAGCTGCAACTGTTTACAAATGATTATTATCATTCACTTAAAATTATTATCATTCGCTTGAAATTATATAATTATTTGCAAACCTAACAATGTTTGACATGCTGTAAAAACCAACCAACTATCGAGCCTAACAACCAATTACAAATATAGATGCATACATGTATCTGCACAGTTAGTACCTGTGTGTTTGGAGAGAGAGAGAGAGAGAGAGAGAGAGAGAGAGAGAGAGAGACTGTTTGAATCATTTGTTTTCTAAGATAAAGGCTCAATGGGGTCCAAGTTTTAAAAAAAATGTATTTGCCCTTGTGCTCACTCATTCATTTACTCATTTCTTTTTTTGCCTCCCTCTCTCTTGCCCATTCCCGTGACTGCTCGCTCTTTACTCTCACACTTGTTATGTGTCTCAGTGCTGTGGACCTCTGCCAAATTCTTCTATTGTTCTTTCTGGCAACTTTTAGTTCTGCCATTCTTATGTACAGCTGAAAGCACCTTGGAGTTTGATATAATCAACCGAGGAAGGTACTAGTCATGGTTAACAGGTGGGTTGTACATGGTCTGCTAAAGCAGAGGCCAAAAAATCACTGATCAATAAAAGAAGGGGTTAGCAAATTCATCCTTATTAAACATTGTATATATATATGTGTGAGTGTGGATTTTATAAGGTTATATATATATATATATATATATATATATATATATATATATATATATATGTAAAAAAAATTTTGTTGAAGGTCCAAAGAGAGAAAGAAATATTTCAAAATGAGAAGGTCCATGAAGAGATTTGCATTTACTTTAATGGCAATATTTAACTAACAACATGGATCAGAAGATTATTTGAATCCAGAAAACTTATACGATGAAATTTTTCCTCTGAACACAATTTACAATTTTTTAAACCCTCATTTCAAACATATGGTTTTTTTTTAAAATAGACCATATAACTTCTGGTTCTTTCATATACTTCGATTTATATCCCCACAATATATATATATATATATATATATATATATATATATATAATTGAAATATGTGGAAAGTTGGATAAATCAAACACTTAACTCACATATAAATAAATACTTTATGTGTGTTATTTCGTTTGGGCTTTATTTTATCTTCACGAACTTCTTCTAGACTGAGACTGTTTTCTGAAATTTTCTATTTAAAAGCATGTAAGGAGAGTAGACGGGGTATAGTTGTCTTGGGAAAAGTTGGGAAGTATATATATATATATGTATATATCTTCTGTTTGATGAATGTGGCATTTTTTGCCAAATGAAACATTATGACTGATAAGAATGCAAATGACAGTCTTTTTAGTTTTTATATTGCTGTGCTTTTGAGCATTAGAGAACTCTAATATTAATGTCAATCTTTGCTACTTGCTCGGCTTCTTCTAATTATTAGCGCATATATATATATATATATATATATATATATATATATTTGTGTGTGTGTGTGTGTGTGAGAGAGAGAAAGTTGTTGAAATAAGCTAAAATATTTCATTGTCATTTCTCCAATGTGTCATTACTCATGTCCACAACTAAAGAGGGAATGAGATTTAAAAGAGTGAATGACAGAAAAAAAAAACAAGAAAACATTTAAGGTCTATTAAATTACCACACTAAATTGAGGAAGCCCAAAAAGCGTTCCTACCAAAATATATAAAAGAATACAAAGAAGAAGATATTAGTTTTAATAATACAAAGGATAATGACAATTTTTCATCACAGAATTTCTGATAGTTTCCTCCTTTTGGCTAATTTTTTGCTGCTTTCTTTATCTTTGTTGTTTTTGTTACCACATTTTGTCTGATGTATTCTTCAGGCTTCTTCAATTGTATGATGCATTTGCTAATAATTGATTTTGTCATTTGCTTTAGTTTGGTTTCTTTGCTTGATGGCATATCAACCTTTGTGGGTTATTTAATGTCAAAGTTATCTTTGTTAAAAAATGGCATTGATACTATTTGACACATCGCTGAGAGGGAAAAGAGGCTTCATATCTTTTCTAAAGGTATTAGTCAAAAAGTGAATGTGATAATGGAATTAGAATTTGAACTTGCTTATTAGGATGTTGCAGTCTACCTCATTAGCCAATATGGCATAGAGACACCTTTGATTTTGTCATATGCTCAGTTATAATATTCATATCAGCGAACTATGCCAAATGAAAAGGGTCATGAAAGAAAGACAGGAAGAAAGAAAGAATGAAAGAGACACTGAAAGAAAGAAAGAAAGAAAGAAAGAAAGAAAAAGAGGAAGGAAGAGTTGAAGAAAGAAAGAAAGAAAGAAAGAAAGGGAAAATAAAAGAAAGAAAGAAAGAAAGAAAGAAAGAAAGAAAGAAAGAAAGAAAGAAGGAATATAGAGATTTTAGAGAAAGATGCAAAGTAAGAAAAAAAAAGAAAACTAAAGTTTTGTTAAAAGAAAGAAAGAAACAAACAAACAAGCAAAAAAAGAAAGGAAAACTAAAGTAAGAAAAACAAAAGATTTTTTAAAAAAAAGAAAGAAAGAAAAATTAAAAGAAAGAGAAACAGAAGTTTTGGAAAAGAAAGAAAATTAAACAAAGGTTTTGGAGGAAGAAAAAAGAATGAAAAAGTTTTGTTCAAAGAAAGAAACAAAATAACAAAGCAAAAAAATAAAACAGGAAAGCAGAAGTTTTTTTAAAGAAAGGAATAAAGAAAGAAAAAAAAAGAAAGAAATGGTTTGGATAAAAAGAACAGATTAATCAAAACAAACAAAAGTTTTATTAACAAAAAGAAAGAAAAAAGAAAGAAAAGTTTTTGGAAAGGTCTTTGGGAAGAAATTAAAGCTGATCTGACTTGAGGCACAAATAGATGATGGAATCCCAAAAAATATGAAGTGAAGAATAGAAAAAAAACCCCAAAAAACAAAGAGCTTAAAGAAAAATGGATTATGATAATGCAAAACAAAATGAAAAAAAGAACATTTCAAAGATGAAGGAAAAACATCAAGAGGAAAGTTAGTCCTGTAAGATCTGTGGTTCACAACATTTTTGCTTCACACTCCTTTTTCATCATAAGTCAGAATGTTATTTCCCTCCACTTCCAAGATTGAGTCAAAAAGTGTTTTTCAAATACAATACATATAATATGGAAAATCTTTAACTTTTTCCTGTAATAAGTACATAAAAATATACTTGGATTATTTTTAGAGTGGACTGATAGTGACTGAAAATTTTAATAACAAAAGTCCAGTAATTGTTTAATATTTGTTACCAATCACCTAACAGACTGAAGTTGACTGAAGCATATTTCATTAACAAAAAAATCAATAGAATAGCAATATTTCTTAATTCATTTTATTCTAATGAAGATTACAGTTAATAAAGGGATCTGTGATTGCTTTTTCTTTGCCAATTCTGGGATATGTGGAGGGGTGCTTGAAAAAGGCACAATGAAGGGCATTTTCAACCTTTATTCTACTTTTTTGTTTCATTTTCATTTGCAGCAAAATTCAAAAGTCTGATTCATAGTGATATTTCGACACAAAAGGACGTAATGAATGGACAGCTTTTTCTGCCATTTTTGTGCAGGAATCACACATCAAGAAACAAAATTCTGTGATTGATTTCTCATCAAACTCTTGCTCCTGTATTAGATTAAGATTTTACTTGACAATCATAAGGAACTTTTTCAATTGAAAATTTAAATGGATTTTGCACTAAATCCATTTTATCATTACCAAGTTTTGGAAAATATCAGCTGAATTCATTTTCCTGTGCAACCAAATGCTGTGGCAAATTTGTCAAAAGTCTGCTATTTTGAACTGTACAGTTCAGGTGCTTAGAATGTCAATTGATAAAATGAAAGATAACAGTTTCCAGCTGGCAAAGGAAAGAAGCAGAAGATACCCCGCACAAACAATTACGGATGCGGACTATGCCAATGACATAGCGCTTCTCTGCAAATACACCTACCCAAGCCAAAACACTGCTACATAGTTTGGAATGAGCAGCTACTGGCATAGGCCTCTATATCAAAACAGACAAGTCGGAATACATGTGCTTTAATCAAAGAGGCGACATCTCCACACTAAATGGTAGTTCTCTGAAACTAGAGGACAAGTTCACCTACCTAAGAAACAGTGTCTCATCAACAGAGACAGACATCAACATGCAACTAGCAAAGGCATGGACAGCTATCGATAGCCTATCGGTCATATGGAAGTCAGGCCTGACCAATAAAATAAAACAGTTTTTTCCCAGCAGCAGTCTTGTTGATACTGCTATATGGATGCACTTTATGTATGCTAACTAAATGTACAGAGAAAAAGCTTGATGGCAATTACACAAGAATGCTGTGAGCTATATTGAACAAGTCCAGGAGGCAGCACTCCACAAAGCAGCAGCTGTACAACCACCTACCACCCATCACAAAAACTATCCAAGTTAGACAAACCAGACATGCAGGACACTGCTGGAGAAGTCAGGACAAACTCATAAGCGACATACTCCTGTGGATCCCTTCACATGGACGAGCAAAGGCAGGACGACTTGCTAGAACCTATATACAACAGTTCTGTGCCAATACAGGATCTAGCCTTGAAGACCTACCAGAAGTGATGGATGATAAAGATGGGTGGTGAGAGAGGGTCAGGGAGATTTGTACTGGTGGCACAACATGTTGATGGTGATGATGAACTACATTAATATACTGTCTTTTTAAACATTGATATTGTCCCTTAGTATGAAGTGTTTACTTGTTTATTAAAGAAAGGTTGGTTGGTTGGTTGGGTGGATTAACCCATTTTATTACAAATAATCAGTTCTATTTCAAACAATTCATTTTAGCATGAGTACACAGTTTAATTGTCAAAAAACATTCCTATTTCAAGCAATTCAGTTTAGTCAAACAGTTCTATTTCAAACAATTCAGTTTAGCATAAATATGCAGTTTAGCTCTATTTGACCTATAGATAGGACTCTATCAGGTGCTACCACTCTGGGCCAGTGTGGACCTGAGAGCGATGGCAATGATGGGGTACTCTACATTTCCCAAAGCTCCAGCATTACTGGAACCTCACCATCAGATTGTTTAGTGTCATATGCAGAACACTCGTTGGAGGCGGAGTCTTACCCCTCTGCAGAGATGCAGTCGGTATATTCTACAGCCCTAGTTGACTGGGCTCTTATCTTAAGAAAGGAGCTACCAAAGTTGCTATAATAGATTTATTTTCCCGAAGTCAGAAGTATTTTTCAAGGTCTGTTTTGAGTGAGGTCAGAATTTTGAAGAATTTCTTTTGTTAATCCATATTTTGGAATCGTTTTTTTTTAATTTTACAGAATATTAAAAATACGCATTATTTTAGAAATTGGCAAAAATGCACATCTTTGTCTGTATCTGAATATCATATGTATAAATGCATATGTTTTTTTTTCATCTTAAACACTTAGATATTTTTTTAAAGAAAGTATAGTCTTTTCAAAGATTTGTTGACTTGAAAATTACTTCGTAAGCCAGGCTTTCCTTTGGTATTTTGCTGAATCAACGTTTTCGGCGAGTGTTTGTTTAGTCTTGTAAGATTTAAAATATAACAAAGAATACAAATATCACTAAATGATATTCACTCTTTTAAATCATAATCAGATTACAAGAGTTACCTTTTATTTATCTTGAACAAAAGAAATACATTAAATGAAACCACTGAATAAAATTTAAGGATTTGAAATAAAAGAAATGATTGCTCATGATTCAATTTTCATATACGAAGAATTTATCTCAAATAATCCATCTACAAATACAATTTACCAAGAACAATACATTTCCAGGTGTAAATTAATTTCAACAATTCATTTTCTGATATAATTTTCCTAGAATAATTTATTTCTAGATATTATCTATCAACAATAATTTATTTCCAGATGAAATTTGCATAGAATAATTCATTTTCAGGTATAATTTACCAAGGATAACTTTTTGTAAATATTATTTATCAACAATAATTTATTATCAGATGTAATTTATGTATATACATAACATAAATGTATACTGCATATAAATAGGTATAGATTCATATATATGTATATATATATAATATAAATGTATACTACATATATGCATGTATATATATATAATATGAATGTATACGGCATATAAACACACACACACACACACACACACACACACATATATATATATATATATATAATTTAAAATGAATAGGTATGCAAGTGAATTTAGTTTTAGGTTTTTAAATTGTTTCTGATTTTAGAGTTATCTTCAGGAAGGTAAATATTGATTTGGGCGCTTCCTTTGGCTTTTACAGTGGCAACTGTTTTAATAAGCTCAACTTACCCTTGATCCATCCCTTATAATGCTGAGTGTAAAGCAAGGAGGCATTTTTTGAGTCTTTGGTATGAAATCTAGGATAGCCTGGCAAACGATAAACGAAGTGAGCAGAAGGAAGAGCACAACCAAAGCTAAATTGAAAGCTACAAACCAACAAGAAAGAATAAAACTGTGGAAACAGCATTTCGAAAATCTACTAGGAAACCCACTGAAAGTTACACATGAACCAATCACCAGAATTTTTTGTAAAAAATTGGACATTAAACTAGGACCGTTCAATCAAGAAGAACTTGACTCAGTTCTTAGAAAAATTAAAAATAGGAAAGCCGCAGGGCTTGACGAGATTGCCCCAGAAGTATGGAAGACCAGACAATTCTACGACATACTGCTCCGACACTGCAACGCAGTCTATAATCAAAATCCGATAGACAGATGGACGCAGGGATGCATCCCCCCCTTCCCAAAAAAGGGTGACCTTGGATTAGCTAAGAACTACTTACATCCATAACAGCCAAAATTTACAATGCCCTACTACGAAACTGCATAGAACCCAAAATTGACAACATTCTTAGGAAAAACCAAAATGGCTTCCGAAGAAATAGATCCACAACCTCACAAATATTGACTATCCGTAGAATCCTTGAAGGCTTACGGGCAAAAAACCTTCAGGCGACAATACTATTTGTCGACTTTACCAAGGCTTTTGATTCCATTCAGAGGGAAGATGGAACAAATCCTTCTAGCATACGGCATACCAAAAGAGACCGTCGCAGCAATAATGATTCTCTATAGAAACACCAAAGTGAAAGTACGTTCACCGGACGGAGGCACAGAATACTTCGACATCGTAGTCAGAGTACTATAAAGGGACACGCTAGCTCCATACCTCTTTATCATCTGTCTAGACTTCGTGCTTAGAACATCGATTAATAAATCAAAGAAAACGGCTTCGAGCTGACAAAAAAAGAAGCAGAAGGTACCCCGCAAAAACAATTACCGACGCCGACTCCACCGATGACATAGCGATTCTGGCAAATACACCCAACCAAGCCGAAACACTACTGCATAGTCTGGAACAAGCCGCCGCAGGCATTGGCCTCTATGTCAATGCACACAAAACTGAATACATGTGTTTAATCAAATAGGCGACATTTCCACACTAGACGGAACCTCTCTGAAACTGGTAGATAAGTCATCTACCTAGGAAGCAGTGTTTCATCAACCGAAAAAGATATTGACTCGCTGTTAACGAAGGCATGGACAGCTATCAACAAGCTATCGGTCATATGGAAGTCAGACCTGACCGATAAAATGAAATGCAGTTTCTTCCAAGCTGCGGTCGTATCGATACTGTTATATAGATGCACTACTTGGACGCTAACAAAACGGCTGGAGAAAACGCTTGACGGCAATTACACAAGAATGCTGCGAGCAATATTGAACGAGTCCTGGAGGCTACACCCCACAAAGCAGCACCAACTATACGGCCACCTACCTCTTATCACGAAAACTATCCAAGTTAGAAGAACCAGACATGCAGGACACTGCTGGAGAAGCAGGGATGAGCTCATAAGTAATGTACTCCTATGGACCCCCACATATGGCCGAGCAAAAGCAGGACGATCAGCTCGAACATACATACAGCAGCGATGTGAGGATATGGGATGCAGCCCTGAAGACCTGCCAGAGGCGATGAACGATAGGGAGAAGTGGTGAGAGAGGGTAAGGGATATCTGTGCTGGCGGTACGACATGATGATGATAATGGTATGACTCGACCTGAGATGGAACCCACGTCTCATGGTCCATTGGCAAACAACTCAAATCACTATGCCAATTGGCCAGTTTTATTTACTGTAATTGGCGTAATGGTTAATGGGAGAACAACAGTGATAGTTTTAAACCAAGAGGAGGTAGGGATACAGGGGTTCAATCCTTTTTCGTTTTTATACATTATGTATATTATGTATTGATATATGTATTATATTTATATATTATATATAAATATGTATAATGTATATATATCATATGAAATGATATACAATTCTGTGTTTTATACATACATGTATATATTATCTATATTAAGCATATATATATATATATATATATTTATATATATATATATGTATATATATAAATATGTATATTACATTATATATACTAAGTATATAGATATGTTATATACATTTTATATATATATTATAAATCTTGCTAATATATATAATATGTGCATATATATATGATATCTATATAATACATATATTTATATTATACATAGATACACACACACACACACACACACACACACACACACACACACACACACACACACACACACACACACATATTATAATTATGATGATGCTTTACTGAAATAGGAAAGCAAAGGTTTGTTTGCATAATGTTGACACAGATTTCTTTGACATTGTTGCTGGAGTTTTGTACGAAGAAACCTTGGCATCATATTTGTATATAATCTTTCTTCGAATGTCAATAGATCTAATCAAAGTAAATGGCTTTATGCTAAAAAAAAACAAGAAACAAACAACATTCTGCAGAAGCTATAACAGATGCAGACTATGCAGATGATCTAGCGCTTTTTGCAAATACACCTGCCCAAGCCGAATCCCTACTGCACCGTTTAAAGCAAACAGCAGGAGGCATTATCCTCCACATGAATGTATATAAAATAGAATACATGTGTCTTAAACTAGAAGGAGCTCTCTCCATTTTAAGTGGCTGACCTCTAAAATTAATAGACAATTTCCCATAAGGCCACAGCAATATCTCATCAACTGAAAGTGATGTTAACAGGATTTTTTCCAAGCTGAAGCTGTGTCAATACTGCTATATGGATACACCACGTAGAGGCCAACAAAACACATAGAGAAAAGCTAGATGGGAACGACAATAGAATACTACCAGTTATTTTGAACAAATCCAGTAAGCAACACCTCATGAAACGACTGCTGTACGGCCACTTACCTCCCATCTCTAAAACCATCAAAGTTAGACGAACATAACATGCAGGACACTACTGGAGAAACAAAGACGAACACATAGGTGACGTTTTTCTATGGAGCCCTACACATGAACGTGCCTGTGTTAGCCGAAAAATAAGAACTTATTTACATCAGTTCTGTGTGCAACCGGAATCAGTGGATTATAGGGAAGGATAGAGAATGAGAGTCAAGAGAAGTGTTGCTGTCCACGTTATTTGAGGATGATATATATTATATATAAATATACATTATATATATATATATATATATATATATATATATATATATATATATATATACAGTGCATAACAAAAGTGAGTACACCCCTCACATTTCTGCAGATATTTAAGTATATCTCTTCATGGGACAACACTGACAAAATGACACTTTGACACAATGAAAAGTAGTCTGTATGCAGCTTATATAACAGAGTTAATTCAGGAAGAGATATACTTAAATATCTGCAGAAATATGAGGGGTGTACTCATTTTTCTGATACATTGTATATATATATATATATATATATATATATATATATATATATATATATATGTATAATATACATATATGTTATATATAACATATATATGAATATACTTATTGCACATCTGTATATTTCATATATATATATATATATATATATATATATATATATATATATATATACAATATATACATTTTTATCTCGGTATATTTATGCGTATATGTATCATAATTATTCATATATATATATATATATATATACATATATATATATATATATATATATATATATATATATATATAAAGAAGACATTTTTTGGCATCTATTTTTTTTTTTTATATATATAAAAAATTTGATTTTTATAAAAAAAAAACTTTGGTTGGGGGCTCTGAACGTTGAGTTTTGATGTATTCTCAATCCCTAATCATATATATATATATATATATATATATATATATATATATATATATATATATATATATATATATATAAAATTTTATATAAAAATAAAAAAAAATGGATGCCAAACAGTTTTTCGACATTCATCAAGGAATGCCAGAAAATTGTTGAAACTTGTCTCACTTTAAACTATTAATAGAAAATAGAAACCAATTTTTTCGGATATGTCTTTTTATCTGGTCAGATTGATACAGAAAAGTTATAAAATAATTTGGTTTAACTATTTATATATATTTTTCAACATAGATGGATAAAGTATCGGATGATATAGACAGAGATAGAAAGAAGATCAGCAAAGATAAAGTCCGATATCATGGAACATAAATAACAGTTAAATACGAAATAAATAAGATAAACATTAACATATATAGATAGATAGATAGATAAATAAATAAATAAATATGAGATATGGATTTTTGAAAATAAAAAATTTTGAAATCGTGTAGCATCATACAAATTCGAAATGGATCGTCGTAATGGAAGTGGAATTTTAAAACTTTCTTATCTCTTTTATTTGATATAGAAACTTACACGCCTCGATGAAGGTCTAAAAGCCTAAACATTCAACTTTGGTAAATATTTGTACGAATAAAATCATCCCTTAATGACCTTGCGTTTTTTCATCTCTATACATAACTTGTACATATATATATATGTGTGCGTGCACGCGTGTATGTGTGTGTGTGTGTGTGTGTGTGTGTGTGTATATATACATAAATATATATACATATATATATATATATATATATATATATATATATCATAAGTATAAAATATTATACAGGCATATGTATATTAAATATAAACATATTTTATATGAATGTATATATATGTATGTACATATATTCTATATATATTTTATGCATCATATATAAACATGACTAAGTGTCAAATGGGACCACGTGGGTGGTTATATATATATATATATATATATATAAATTATCCAGTCAGTGTCCAAGGACAGTAGGTGCGGATTATTATATATATATATATATATATATATATATATATATGCTCCCCCATGGGGGTTGAGCTCTCTGGCGAAGGAATTGCCGGCCGCCGCTAGCGTAATGCAAAGCTCTTCGAAAGAATTGAGCACTCTGGTAGCCGATAGGGTATTAAAAAAATGTAAGCAAAGGCTGCTGCGGCTGTTTCTAAAAATAAATATACCTTAAAATTCCCTTAGTCAACGTGGTCCGCTTGGTGGACGAGTGGTCTGAAACACAATTTAACGTAAAGTTGGACGCGTTTCGATCCCAGCTTCGAGTGTCCTGCGTGTCTAGCCACACTGACGAGTTCTGATAGAATGAAACAGTCTGTCTGTGGATGACTATATATATATATATATATATATATATATATATATATATATAATACAATTATACGAGGACCATTAAATAAGTTTGCATACTTTTTTCGTATGGGCACTTTTATTGGTAGTACACACATGAAACTCTAGTCCCCTTCGCAGTAATCTCCTCCTTCTGCAATGCACTTATTGTACCGTTACAACAACTTCTGGAAGGCCCAATGAAAGTCCTCTTGTGTGAGCGTGTCCATGATCCTCGTCACAGCCTCTTTCATCTCCTCAATTGTCTCATAACGACAGCCTCTGAGCTTAGGGAATAACCAAAAGTCACAGGGAGCAAGGTCTCGGCTATAGGGAGACTGAGGAACTGTCTTGATGCCCATCTTGGTCAAATAGTCTGTGACAAGGATGGAGTTGTGGACTGGTGCATTGTCCTGCTGGAAATGCCACCGACCCGATTTGAAGAGTGCTGGCCTCTTCCCAAGGAATCTCTTGCTGAACTCCCTTAAAACCTCAACATAGTAACCCTAACCCTAACCCTTTGGCCAATCAAGTCTGGTGTATTGACTTCCTTACTCCTCCCACACCTCTCATCATCCCTCACAGACTCCATACCTTCCTTTAATCTCTTATGCCACTTAAAAACTGATGCTCAATTCATGCAAGATGGTCGAAAAGCAGTCTGAAGCATTCCATACATTTCTGTGGCATTTTTTCCAAGTTTAAAACAGAATTTTATTGCATATTGTTCTTCTAAATCAGTCTCCTCCCGTTCAGATTTCATTTTTGAAATTCACCAGCTGTGACAATCAGGCTTTAGTAGGGTGTATTCCAATTGCTGCTGTAGCTGTTCATTTGAATGTGAAATCATAAAAATTTTAAATGCCTGTAAAAAAAGTCTGGAAACTTACTGCATTCACCGCGTATGTAATATATATATATATATATATATATATACACATTGAATATACATATATATTCCACATATATCACATGTATATACTATATATCATATGTATATACCATCATCATGGTCGCACTGACAGTACGGATTTCCCGGACTCTATCTTTCCATCTGTGTTTACCATTTACTTCTCCCGTCAGATCTTCCAAATTACATCCAGAGTTCACATAGAGATGATGTAAGTTCTTGCAAGTTGGCTAACACTGGCGCGTCCATCTGTCAGGGTCCATACAAGAATGTCACTCATGAGTTAGTCTTTACTTCTCTACTTGTGTCCAACAAGTCTTGGTCTTCGAACTTGGATCATTTTTGAGATGGGAGGTAAGTGACCGTACAGCTGTTGCTTTGAGAGGTGTTGCTTCCAGGATTTATTAAGAACAGCATGTTTCATTCTTTCGTAGTTCCGATCTAGCTTTTTCTCCATGTGTTCTCTTAGCTTATATGTGGTGCATCCATACAACAGTATTGACGCAGCCACATCTTCAAAAACCCCGTTTTATTTCATCAGATAGATTAGACTTCCATATGATCGATAACCTGTTGATAACAGCCCATGTATTTGCTAGGCGAATGTTAACATTACTTTCAGTAGATGAAATATTGCTGTGGGGGTATGAAAAATTGTCTATTAATTTTAGAGGCCAGCAGCTTAATGGGGAGATAGCACCTTCTTGTTTAAAACATATGAACTCAGTTTTATTTGTGTTCATGTGGAGGCCAATACCTCCTGCTGTTTGCTTTGGATTATGCAGTAGGGATTCGGCTTGCGCAGGTGTATTTGCAAGAAGCGCTAGATCATCTGCATATCTGCGTCTTTTATGATTTCTACTGCTTGTTGCTTTTTTTGTGTAAAGCCATTTTCTTTCATTAGATCTATCAACGTTAGTCTAGGCAGATTATAAACAAATATTTTCTCCATCTTCTCTTTGTATATGGAATCAAATGCCTTGGAGAAATCTATGAACAATAATGTTGCCTCAAGATTTTTCGCACGAACTCATTCGGTGATTCAACTAATAGTCAGAATCTGAGAAGTTGAGGATCAATTCCTCCGAAAACCGTTTTGATTTTTCCAAAGTATTTTCTAGATTTTAAGTTTGATATAGTTGAGAAACAGAGCATTATAAACCTCATCGGCTATAGTAGTAAGAATTAGGCTTCGGTTGATCTTTGAGATTCCGAGGTAACCTTTCTAGGGAAAAGGAAGGATGCAGCCTTTTGTCCATTCCTCTATTGTATTTTGTCCATATACAGCGTGGCATAATTGAAGAAGTATGTTGTCAAATTTTCTTGTCTTCCATACTTCTAGAGGTATTTCGTCGAAGCCTGAAACTTTTCTGCTTTTTATTTTCTGCAGAACTAAATCAAGTTCTTCCTCTGTAAACTTTCCTAATTTGATATCGAGTTGGCAATTAATTATTTCTTAATAGGTTTATTTGTGTCTTTAGGGGAGTTTCCAAGCAGATTCTGGAAATGTTCTTTCTACTGCTGTATTCTTTCTTCTTTACTGGCAGCTTTTAGTTTTGCTCTCGAGGTGCTCTTCCTTACACTCACTTCATTTACTGTCTGCCATGCTATTCGTGATTGTCTATCTTCAGCCGAATTTCTTATTCTATTGACTTGGCTTTTAATGTATTCTATTAGTTCTTTTTAGTATGTATAAGTTAGTTCGCTCTGGACTTTCTAAAGTTTTTGTAGATTGGCATTTGTAGGGTTTCTTTTATTAAGAAAGGATGCTATTTTTATGCTATCTCGTTTTTTTTCTAACTCCTAGTGACTCCCATGTTACTCTACATTTGGTTCTTAGTTTAGTTGGTATGCACTCTGCTGCTGCTTCTACGTGGGTACTGACATAGTTTTCATATTATACATATATATATATATATATAAAGGATCCATGTCTTTTTTAGTATATACCTGTTGACTTATTACTCAAAAAGTGAGGTCATCGAGCATTAAAATCGTGCATACTCTTTTATATGTTTATAATAAGGTAAAATACAAAATTTAGGTTTTTATTTCATTGGCCAATTCACTAATTACAACTTTATCTATAAGTGAAACTCTTCTTAGCTATTCATAAGAAAGTACATAAATAAAATCCACACAAATTCCAGAGGTGAAATTTGAATTTAATGATTTTTCGAAAATGATGGTTGTGTAATGTAATACTAACTTTAAAAAATCCTCAATGTTGTGGAGAACTAAAACAAATCATAAAAATGTTTCAAACCAAGGAGTACGTTTTAAAAATACTATTTTAAATGAAAAAAAAAAACCGAAAAAATTTACATTTTTAATTCTTAACTTCATTTTATTGAAAGGGCACTTCTTTATTTCTTAGCTTTGTTTTATAGAAAAAAGAAGAAAAAAATTAATGAATGGATTGTTTATCAATAAGTCAAAAACTGATTTTTTAAACGAATCCTCTTAATATTTCTTTGAACAAAATTTATTTATTTTTAATCAGTGAATCTCGAAATTTTTTTTAAAGAATCTGTTTATAAAATAAACAAACGATTTTCATTTTAATTGATATGTGAATTTTTCCGCCTCAAAATAAAAACACCCTCCACAACTGTAGGTTAGAAGCTGTGGTTTCCAGGATTATCTCCGAAGTGTCAGGTAGCACTAAAACAATTTCTGATTTCACCGATATGGCAGCAAAAACGGAATCTTCAGGTAAATTCTGGTGTTCGTTCATCAGTGGGAATAAGGCATCTGGCTGGCCAACTGAATTTGTTAATTGGTACTTGATTGAAAAATCTTCATCCAATTACATTCTAAACCATTTTTAAGCCGCTTGGCAAAATAAATAGGAATACCATTTTTTAAATCTGAAAAATGTTAACCAGGGGTCAGTGATCACTAATCAAGGCAAATGTATGTCTACAAAGCATTTTGTTGAATTCCTTTATGGCAAATATAATTGCCAAGATTCTTTCTCAATTTAACCAAAGTTCTGCTCAGAGGGAGTCAAATATCTAGCTGCATAAACAATAGCCTTCTAACGCAAGGGAAAATGTGGAAAATCACTGCATTAACACCATAGCCTGAAGCATCTAAAAACATGGTGATGTAAAGAGATGGGTTGTAATGTGTAAGAAGTAAGTCTGATGCAAGCAAAGATTTTATCTTTTGAAGGCAGACTGACATTCCAGTGCCCAGGTTCATGGAACATCCTTTTTGGTTGTTTAAAGGAATACGAACTTGGTGGAGTTTCGGGAAAATGAACTGTAACGGCTTACCAAGTCAAGAAAAGAACGTAGTAGTGAATTGTTTATTATCTCACCAAAAGAGATCAAGATACCCTCGTCACCAAATTCGTTCTATTGACTTGCTTTTAACTGTGTAATTTGGAGCAATAACAAGAATTGACTGAGATAAAGGACAACAAGAGCAGGAAAATTATAATGATTCATTTAGTCACCATGTTAAATTTTCATGTCACATCCCACCGGCAGACAACACAACTTTTTCAATGTGAGAGAGTTCTTTCCTTTTTGACCCTAAAAGGTTTGTCAATGAATTCAGGAGTTTCCAAATAGATACATCAAATGTTCTTTTCAGTCCTAATGATTTTCATTTTTCTGTTTGCTATGCTACAAAACTTCTAATTTTATTGATTTAGCCTTGAATGTAATCTAATTATTCTTTTTTGTATGTATTAGTTCACTGAGGAATTAATTATATTTCTGCACATATATAAGTATATATATATATATATATACAATGTATAATATGATATAATATATATATATATATATATATATATATACTCTTCGAGTCAAATGTTTTTTATTTATCATACTAAATACGAGTCTTCCACAGTAATTTATATATATATATATATATATACTATATATGTATATATTATATATATAATATATATAATGTATATATAATATATATGTATATATACTCTATGAGTCAAATGTTTTTATTTATCATACTAAATACGAGTCTTCCACAGTAATTTGACTGCTGTAAAACCATACATTTTCTGAAAAATGGATTTAAAGGTGTTTTTCTTCTTAAGAACTAAAAGTCAAAATTCCCAGAACTACTGCGGATTATACTGTTAAGAGACATCAGGAAATGGGACAAAACAAGAACAAAAGTGGGGCTGGTAGATCAACAAGAACAGAGGACAATTTCATCTGAGTCACCAGTTTTCATGACAGAAGGCTGACTGCTTCAAACATCACAGTACAATTGAACCAATATTGAGAAAAAAATATCAATATTCACTGTGAGAAGATTCAGCCTGGATGGCCTATCTGGCTGAATTGTTGTCAATAAAACACTGTTGAGAAAGTAAAACAATGTCAAAAGGTTTCAGTAGGAAAAGGTGCACGAAGACTGCATAACAGACCAAGGGAATAAAATCCTTTGGAGTGACGAATCAAAATTCAAAATCTTTGGCTCAAATAGGTGGGTTTATCGGCGCTGAAGACTTGATGAAAGAGCTGCAGCCCCTGCAACCAAACGTAAAGCATGGATGAGGGTCTGTTCTGGTGTGGGATCCTTTTGCAAATTGTAAAGTTAGTGATTCGCATCAGGTGAATGGCAAATTGAAGCAAGCCGGCTATCACAGCAAACTGTAATGCAGCTTGTGGATCAATGGTTGGTACTCATAAAAGATAATGATTGAAAGCATACTAGTAAACTCTACCTGAGGTACATTAAAAGCAAAGAAGGACAGCACATCCTTCAACCAATGTCTTGGCCTGTGCAATCATCACACGAAAATCCCATAGAACTGGTATGTCATGAACTTGACCAAAAAGTCAGAGCTTAAAGACCTATGAGTACAGCTTAATGCTGGCAAGTCTTGCAGGAAAACTGACCAGAACAATCTTTAGTCAACCTCCAATCTTTGGAGGAAAGAATGCAAAAAATCTGTAAAATTGTAATAGCAGCTATTTTGATGAAGAAAATTTGTAATAGCGGCTCATTTTGATGAAGAAAAATTTTTTAAAGATTTTGGGTTTTTTGGTTTAATTCATAATTAATGTGGCTAAGGAGGACCTGTATTTAGTATAATAATTATGTATCAAATCATTGTGATGTTTAACTTGTTTAATTAAAAATAACACTTTTAGGATGAGAAATAAAAACTCTTGTGGATGACCAAACACTTTTGACTAGTAGTGTATATATAGAAAATATAATATATATATATATTATATATGACATGTATAATATATATATATATATATATATATATATATATATATGTACATAGTATGAATGTAATATATATGATACATATTATATACATATGCATATATAATATTTATATGATATATATCATATATATGATATATGATATTCTATAATATATATATCATATATGATATACATATAATATGCAGAAAATATATATATAATATATAAAATATATATATTTGATGTATAAAATATATATAAAAAAAGTAAAGTTGGTGACCTTAGGTGAGGATGACCCAAAGGCTGCCTTTCAAATTGCTTCAACACAGAGGTGTTATGAGACAATTGAGGAGATGAAAGAGGCTGTGGCGAAGGTCATTGACACGCTCACACAAGAGGACTTCGATGAGGCCTTCCAGAAGTTGTTGTAATGGTAGAACAATTGCATTGCAGCCAGAGGAGATTACTTCGAAGGGGACTAGTTTCATGTGTGTACTATCAATAAAAGTGCCCATACGAAAAAAGTCTGGAAACCTATTTAATGATCCTCGTATATATATATATATATATATATACATACATTGAATAGATATTATATATATATATATATATATATACATATATATATATATACATATGATGATGATGTCGCGCTGGTAGCACGGATATCCCTAACCCTCTCTCGCCACTCCTCCCTATCGTTCATCGCCCTAGGCAGGTCTTCAGGACAACATCCCGTATCCTCACATAGCTGCTGAATGTATGTTCGTGCTGGTCGTCCTGCTTTTGCACGGCCATGTGTGGGGGTCCATAAGAGTATATCTCCTATGAGTTCATCCCTGCTTCTCCAGCAGTGTCCTGCATGTCTGGTTCATCTAACTAGATATATATATACATTATATATATTATATATATTGTACATTGTATTTATGTGTATATTATATATAAACTTCATATATATACATATATATATATATATATATATTGTATACAGTATAAGGAAGGACAATCTTGTAAGTGATGTTCTCCAATGGAACCCTTCACATTGATGTGCCAGTTTTGGCCAACCAAATAACTCTGTATGTACATGGAATGTAGTCTAGAAGACCTGCTGGGAGTGATGGATGATAGGGATGAATAGCGAAAGAGAGTCAGATAAATCCATGGTAGCAGTGGAACTTAATGATGATGGTGATATATATATATATATATATATATATATATATATGTGCGTATGCATGTGCATGTCTCTGTGTGTGTGTGTATATGTGTGTGTGTGTGTGTGTGTGTGTGTGTGTGTGTGTGTGTGTGTGTGTGTGTGTGTGTGTGTATTCATAAGATATATCTGAAGAAAGCAAAACAAATGCCCAGACTTCCTTTCTGATATGTGATCCTACCAAGTTTATGTTAAGCAGTAGAATTTCCTTGAATGACCCAACAGTATTGAGTCACAAGAGATTAGATTCCACATCAGCTCCCAAAAAGTATCTTTTATACAGATTGTATGCTTGATAATGGCTGTAGAATTGGTTATCGGAAAATGTTTCTGGCAACAATAGCAACAAAATGATGGTTTGGCTTTCTTTTTTTAATTATACATCAATCTTCATGGGTTATTTAATGCAAAAGTCATCTTGTAGAAGGACAGCAGTCATAGTATTTAACCCATAACTGCTGAGGAGTGGAGAGCACAAAATGTAAGAGTTTGAAAGCTTAGATATAAATTGATTTGTAAAACTTCATTTAAATCATCAGGTAAATCTGTATTTTATACATTGAAATTGCTAAATAAAAAACTCTGTTTATTCATGGAATAATTTTTTGTGTATCAAAGTTTTTAGTCTCCATCTGCTTTGATTTTGATCAGGTTGAGTAAGTAAATAAGTTGCTTTTATATCCAGTTTCTGGCATTGTTTCCTAAAACACAATGACCCCTGACAAAAAAGGAAAAGGAAACAAAAATAAAAAGAAAAGAAAGTTCCTTGAAACAGCAGCCAACAACAGTAGGAATTAGAGATGTCAGCTACAATTTACAGATCTCTTGCAAGAGGAAAATCATTAGCCTGGAAAGATTAGATGACGTTTATCTGTCATTTGTTTTCAAGCAAAACCTCAATTCTCTTTAGATATTGGCATTTGTGAGTGGAATTAGGTTCTGAAATGGAATATACTTTTTTCTTACACACACATACACTAACACTTTGTATTCACCTTGTGTGGTTATACGTTAATCACAATTCCAAGTTGTATAAGCTAGATTTCAGGACCAGCTGGGAACATGAAAGAAAGTGCAATTTTTTAAATTTATATATATTCTGCTTAAATGAATGGATGTGTCTCATAATCAATTTGGGTACTGTGATCTCATGTTCAGTAATTTCTCTTCATGGCATCTTTTAGAGTTCTGGTATTACTTAACAGTGGCTATTTTCTTTCATGTAACATGTCAGGTTGTACTAGCTTACCCAGTTGGCTGGGGCTGTAGAATACGCTGACTGCATCTCTGCCGAGGGGTAAGATTCCCCAAATATATGTCCTGGATATGACACTAAACAATCTGATGGTGAGACTCCAGTAATGCCGGAGCTTTGGGGAATGCAGAGTACCCCTTCATTGCCATCACTTCCAGGTCTGCTCTAGCCTGGAGTAGTAACACCTAATAGGGTTCTATCTATAGATCAAAAGGAACTGATTGACATCTAAACTGTGTACTTTGACATTTAAACTGAGAGCAAACAAATAAATTATGCTAAACTGAATTGCTTAAAATAGAACAGTTTAATCATTTAATTATGTTTAAATAAATGACTGACCTCGGATTAGCCAATAACTACCGAGGTATAACACTTACAGCCAAAATATACAATGCCCTACTACGAAACCACATAGAACCCAAAATTGACAACATTCTTAGGAAAAACCAAAACGGCTTCCAAAGAAATAGATCTATGACCTCACAAATATTGACTATCCGTAGAATCCTTGAAGGTGTACAAGCAAAAAACCTACAGGCAACAATACTATTTGTCGACTTTACCAAGGTCTTCGATTCCATTCACAGAGGGGAGATGGAACAAATTCTACTAGCATATGGCATACCAAAAGAGACCATCACAGCCATAATGATTCTCTATAGAAACACCAAAGTGAAAGTACGTTCTCTGGATGGGGCACACACTACTTCAACATTGTTGCAGGTGTACTGCAAGGGGACACACTAGCCCCATACCTCTTTATCATCTGTCTAGACTATATGCTTAGAACATTGATTGATAAAATCAAAGAAAACGGTTTCAAGCCGACAAAGAAAAGAAGCAGAAGGTACCCCGCACAAACAATTACCGACACCACTACGCCAATGACATAGCGATTCTGGCAAATACACCCAACCAAGCCAAAACACTACTGCATGGTCTGGAATGAGCTGCTGCAGGCATTGGCCTCTATGTCAATGCACACAAAACAGAATAAATGTGCTTTAATCAAACTGGCGATATTTCCACACAAGGTGGTAGCTCACTGAAACTAATTGACAACTTCATCTACCTAGGAAGCAGTGTCTCATCAACTGAAAAAGACATCGACATGCAACTAGCAAAGGCATGGACAGCTATCGATAGGCTATCAGTTATATGGAAGTCAGACCTAACTGATAAAATGAAATGCAGTTTCTTCCAAGCAGCAGTCATGTCGATACTACTAAATGGATGCACTACATGGACGCTGACTAAATGGATGGAGAAAAAGCTTGACGGCAATTACACAAGGATGTTGTGAGCAATTTTGAATAAGTCCTCGAGGCAATACCCCACAAAGTTAGCAGCTCCCATCACAAAAACTATCAAAGTTAGATGAACCAGACATGCAGGACACTGCTGGAGAAGCAGGGGTGAGCTCATAAGTGATGTTATCCTCTAGATCCCTTCTCATGGTCGAGCAAAAGCAGGGTGACCAGCTCGAACCTACATACAGCAGTTCTGTGAGGATATGGGATGTAACCCTGCGGACCTACCAGAAGCGATGAATGATAGGGACGAGTGAAGAGAGAGGGTCAGGGATATCCGTGCTGGCAGCATGACAAGATAATGATGATGAGAATTATTCCTATTAGATAGAAATAAGTGAAGTCATTTAACTGTGTGAAAAAAAATGAGCTCAAGCTCATTTAGAAATGTCATCAACAAAATATGTTTAGAAATCATATATCGAGTATATATACATATAAAAAAAATTTGGCATTGAATAACCTACAATGGTTGATATGCCATAAAACCAAACCAAACTAGCTTACCTAATTTGTATAATTTAGTTACAATGATGTATCTACAATCTTCCATCGTATTTGATATTCCTGGATGATGAAAATCACTGACAGATTTATCAAAATGTCATTATTTTATTTCAAACTTAACAATGTCTATTGTATGATTATTTTCACAAAAAGAATACATAATTTCTTCATTTGCCATAAATAGCGTTTTTAAAATAGCGTTCCCTTTTAGAACATCAGTTACCCTGTTTTATTCAACTCTGCATTCCCATATTTTGTTATGGTATAAACTTTCAAAAACTTTCAAAACTCTTTTAAAAAGAAAACACACCTTACACATGCGAGCAACCCCTGACCAATGAAGGGCCCGAAAACGCTCAGGACAATTTTGGGAAATTCATCTACCAATTCCAACCTGAAACTGAGACACTTATCAGAAAACTTGAAAGGATCTTAAATAAATTATACAGACAAAATTTGTCTTTATTATTTAATGAAACATGCTTAGATGAACGACTGCTGCCTAACTAAACACACACACACACACACACATATATATATATATATATATATATATGAAGATGGTTGTTGTAGGTCCATAGAAAGAATAGGGACATATTTTGAAAATATAGATTTGTATTTCTTAAATTTATTTATTTTGTTCTTACATATGTGTTATATACATGTCTGTTTCCAGCTTGTTGCTTTCGCCAGAGAACATGTGTGGCACAAGGCCTTTTTAATGGGGTACTCAATGAGACTTGAACTCACTCTTGTTTCCAGTATAAATGACCATTGCTTGGTCAGACTGGTTTATATAGTGGTTGTTGTTCCTCTTTCCTGGAGTGTGTTTACCTTGGTCTGCTTGTATATATATATATATATATATATATATATATGTATAAATAAATAACCACACACCCACACACACACACACACATATATATATATATATATGTATATATAAATTTTTTGTTGGTCTAAGAGAGAAAAAGGTAAATAAATAGGTTCACATAATTCTCCTTGAGAACTTATTCATTTTAATATATATATATATATAATGGTAGAGTGTCCTGAAAAAAAATATTGGGATATACAAATAACACTATTATGACAGAAAGAAGAATTTTTATTAAATTATGATATAAATAAGAAGTAGTAATACAAAATATTATCTCAACCTACGATTTAAAATATAATTCTCAACTTAAGTTCTTGGAGGTGGAAATTGCTCAATGGTTATTGTCGTAGAAAATGTAATCGTTGACCTGAGTTCAAATTCTGGTTGAGGCTGTGTGCATTTCATTTTACACTAGTGGTCTTGGGAAAAACATGAATCCATCTCTTCTCCCACCATCTATGGTTAAATAGTAGTGCAAACTGGATTTGTACTCTTGGTTAGGCAACTAGTCTTGGAGAAGGAAAACTCAAGTACATACCAGTTGTACTCTGCTTAAAAATTGAACTTGAATTACATCCTGCCAGTGGTGAAGGGGTTGGGTAAATGCATATATGACACACCTCTAATTTCTTCCACTGAATTTTAGATTAATTGATGGATTGATTTTAATGACATTTCAACTTGCTTGGGGTTATTTTATGATTAAAACTAAGGGAATTGTGTACATTGCATGTTTATATTGCCACTTTTGTATAGTTTTATATGATTGATTGATTTTAGCTTAAATATTATTTCAATCAACCATTTTAAACATAGTTCAATGGAAGATAAATGTTAACTTAAATCAGGGGTTCAAAAGGAATTTTCAAGCAAAAATATGTTACCCATTCGATTTATCAAAATATTGTAAACAATCAAGTTCAATTACAACTTGAAGTGATCTTAGGTAATTAAAGACAATTGACAGTATTTAAATAATTTAATCAAATGCACCATATGACCTCTAAAATATCAACTGACTTTCATTGAGTGTTCATATTTACAATTAACCTCTGAGAATAAGTTTCGAAACAAAATTTAACAAATTCAAAAAATTTTATACCATCAAATAATAATAATTTTTATTGCCTGATTAAATCATTTATATTAATATCATCTTTCAAGATCTATGGTTATAAGTTATGAATTCAACTGAAATAGAATTAAAAATTAAAAGATATTTACAATAGGCCAAAATTGTTTAAAGATTCTTCTTGTCAAGAAGTTATTTACTTTACCTCGCTGCAATTGGTTGGTTTTGACATAGAGGAATTGATGCTGATTCTGGATGCTTTATGTATTTCTAAGTTTAGTTTTTTGCCCAATTCACTCCATGTTTCATCTTGAAGTATCATTTGATTGGGAAAGAAAATGACTGAAAATTGAATATTGTGTAACAGAGGTACAGATTGTCAAAGGTGAATATCTGCTCACTAGTTTTAAGTATTCATAATAATAGGTATAAATTCACTGACTCTCCAAAAAATATGTTGTGTGACACAATTAAAATTGATAATACTTTAAACTCAATACAGATATTCTTCATTTTAAAGAGAATAATTTCTAACCTGACTAATTATCCAATTCCAAGTTGGTGCCTGTGGTGTAATGGTTATCGTCGTAGGAAATGGACACGGCGACACAAGTTCAAATCCTGGACGAAACATAGCATTTCACATAGCACTAATACCCTTGGAAAAGGTATAAATCCAATTATTCTCCCTCCAGCTATGGGTAAATAGTCAAGCAGACTGGGGTGTTCAGCCTTGGTGAGGCAACTAGTCTAGGAGAAGGAAAACTCTGAATTCAAACTTGTTAAACTCTGCTTAAAAATTGACCTTGTGTCATATCCTGCCCGAGCGGAGGGGTTGGTAAATATGATTATCCAACTCCAAAGTGTGTACTGGATATGACATTAAACCATTTGATAACAAGGCTGCAGCCTTAGAGATTTGGGGAATGTGGAATACTCCTTCATTGCCATTGCTTCTAGGTCCACTCTGACCTGGAGTAGTAGCTCCTAATAAGGTCCTATCTATGGTTCAAATAGAACAAACAGAGCACAAACAAATGACTGATATTAAATTGTGACTGCTATATAGTAATACTTGAAACCATCAAACTGTGTGCCAAAAAAGCTCAGGCTCGTTTGGGAATGTTATCTACAAAATGTGTTTACAAATCATATATATATTCAATATATATGTAAAAACAGGATTTTGGCATTAAATAACCTACAATGGTTGATATGCCATAAAACTCAACCAAACCAAATTCTATATATTTAATATATATGTAAAAAGAGGATTTGGCATTTAATAACCAACAATGGTTGATATCCCATAAAACCCAACCGAACCAAATCATATATATTTAATATATATGTATAATGAGGATTGACATTAAATCACCAACAATGGTTGATATGTCATAAAACCCAAGCGAACCAAACTAACTCAAAAGTGACAGCAAGTCTTCTCATTACAACCCATTTCTTCATAGTATTCTTGCTGGATAATCTTGATTCTTTCTTGGATATTCAATTCTTTCAGCCTTTTTGTTTGCACTTCGGGGCCGTTTCAAGTGCTCTTAAAACAATGGGATTAACTACCACCTTCAGGTTTCTCCATTTTTTCATTTCTTTTGCAAGTTTTGGATATTTTTCCAGTTTTTCTCTTTTCTTTTAATTATATTTCATGGTCTGCTGGAATAGCAACATCAACTGACAAATTTTTATTCCTTGTTTACAAAGACGAGAATAGGTCTTCTGGCCTTGACTGAGTTATAAAGTTCCTGGCTATTACTACTATTTCTTCTCGTAGTTCAACAATAACTAAATATTGTGAAAAAATATGGTTATTGCTCAACTTTCACATAATACCATGTTTCATCTTGGTACATTTATCATGTAATAATTTGTTTTTATATCGAAGTAAATATTATTCATGATCATCAATAGGACAAAAGTTATAAAGAAAATTGAACCTCATCAAATTTTGATTTTGTTAACTCAATGTTTAGAAGCGGCACTCTCCTCAGTATTTTTACTGATTTTAAGAATGTTGACATCAGGGTGGTTTAACATCAAATTTCCAAAATATTCTAACACTCTCTTGAAATAGAAATGTTTTTGACAATTAAACTGTGTACTTATGCTAAACTGAATTGTTTGAAATAGAACTGTTTATTTATATAAACATGGATTTGGTATTAAATAAACTAAAAAGATTGACATGCAAACAAACAAAACAACACTCTCTTTAGTATTCTTGGTGATTTTAGTCAGGCTGACATCTGGATGGTTTCACATAAATCACCTTGATACTCCAAAATAATAATGATTCCTTTTTTGCCTTCAGATGGCCTCTTCACAATGAAATCCTTGTTGTTCATCTGAAAGTGGTCATACTGTTTGTTACTTAATGAAAATTTAGAAAAATACTAAGATTTTGCTGGAGAACTGAAAAAAACTATTTGTCTAGAATGACAAATATGAGTTTGGAACATACATATAATAGTTGGTAACCTTGGAAACTGGTCTTAGCTTTTATGTAATTGATGTTCATAGTATTATTCCAGGCTGTCAATAATTTCTTTCTTCAGATATCCTATTTACAACTAAATCCATCTTTTTCATCTGGAGTTCTTTCAATTTGTCAACTGGAGTGGCCATACAGTAGCTTTTTTGCAATTTTTGGCTTATTATTTACCGTTTTCTTGTTTATGACATGGGGTAATTATTTATATCTAATCCTTTCATTAATTTTAAAGCAGTTTTTTTAAATTAATTACCCTTAATGACTCCTGTGTATGGAGTTCTCCAATTCCTTTATAAGTGTAGTTGACAAAATCTCTCATGGTGACAAGCCATTTTTCTTGTTCCATTGACACTACAGACATTATCTCTTGAGTGTGAGACCTTAAGCACTGTTGTTGTTGCGGTTGTTGTTGAAGTTATAATAATAATAATAATAATAATTTTAGCAATTTGAACTGGTAAAACAGAAAATCAAGAAAGGCAGTTGAACCCAAGGACTCTAAAAATCAATGCTATTCTAGACAAATAATTCTGCTGCTGGTGTATATCATTTTTATACTTAAAACCAAAAAAAAAAAAAAATGAAAAATATTAAGGGAAGAAGAATGGATTAAGAAAATAAAAATTCATTCCTTCTGGGTGGGAAAATTTTTGGTTCATGTCTCTTTTCTGAAGCATTTCATAACACCCCCAGAACACTCCCCAACATTCTGCAAGGAAACCTACCTGCCCTCTCTTCAACCAACCACTTATTTGATGGCAGTTGAGTGTGCACAAATCTAATTTTTATTTTTATTGGCTTTTTCCTCAGGGTAGGTGAGGGGGGGTTAGGGAAGGTGTTGAAAAAGCTAGTGAGAGTGTTGATGTGAGTATTAGTAGAGAATAGTTGGGTGGCCAGAAGAAAGATGGTGTTGAACACTGTGTGAAGAAAGTGTGGCAGGAAAGAATAAGGGAATTATGGGTAGGGAAGAGTTTATAAAGTAGCAGTTTTGGAAGCTATATGGCAGCATTAATAATCAAATTAAGATATATATATATATATATATATATATATATATATATATATATATGTGTGTGTGTGTGTGTGTGTGTGTGTATATACATGTATGCATATATATATATATATATATATATATATATATATATATATATATATATATATATGTATGTATACAGACATTCATATGGTCATATATATTCATATATATATATATATATATATATATATATATATATATATATATATATATATATATATATATATAAATACATTCACATATTTACATATGTACGCAGATATAAGTTCACATATATATATATATATATACATTCACAAATACGCACACACACACACACACACACACACACACACACACACACACACACACACACACACACACACACACACACACATATATATATATGTATACAAGTTCACATATATATGTATACTTACATAAATTCATATACGTATATATATATATATATATATATATATATATATATATATATGAATGTATAAATGTATATACTTATATATCTCTATATTGATATATATATATATATATATATATATATATTTTTGAATATTTATACATACACACTTTTGTACATATACATACATGTATATACCATCATATGCATATATATGTATATATATATATACATATATATATATATATATATATATATATATATATATATATATATATATATATATTTATAGCTTCATATATATATATATATATATATACACGAAAAAAGATAGATAGATAGATGTACATACACCTTCATATATATATGTATACATATATATATATATTCATATATATATACATAACAGCATATATATGTTAGTGTATATATATGTTAATGTATATATATATATATATATATATGAGTCTTGGAAAATGTTACATTTTGAGAAAATTGCCTTTGCTTTTTGGTTCTATTTTGATTTTTTTTTTAATCGGGAGACTTGCACAACACTTGAGATGTTTACCTCTGACTTCCATAACTGTTTTAGTCTTTTTCTTTTTCAAGTTATCAATGTGAAAGATGAATAAGAATTATTTTTTCCCCATGAACATGTGTCATGAAACAATCGGCATTCTTTTCTGCTTGAAGGCCACCTTTGGTGATCTGTCATGGTTGATATCAAGTTACTTTCTATTTACAGAATTTATATTTACAAAAAAAGCTTCTATTGTATTAATGATGGAATATCAAGAGACTTAAAAAAAATAAAGCAAAAAGAAAACATCAACGTTTCATTTTGAGAGGTTTTGATTAAATTTGGAATTTTTCTATTTTGCATGTTTAATTCTGAAGCTTAACTTGAAGATACATGCATGATGAGTGCTCAACAAGATGTTTGTTATTTCAACATTTTGTCCAGTCATTTTTGTTCAATGTTTAAAAATAAAATCAGGGTGGAAAAGTTGGTTGGTTGGTTTTATGGCATAACAAACCTTGGGTTAGTTAATACTCAAGTTAGTCTTTCTTTTCAAGCAATTATATGGTTAATCAACAACTATTTAATAATAATGATACTGAACCTTGTCAAAGAGATAAATACCTTGGGTATACCCCTCATAAGATATTCTGGACCATTCTTGAAGTGGACCCGAGAAGACTTCAAACAAATGGACCCAAGAACAAGAAAACTAATGACCATGCATAAGGCTTTGCATTCCAGAGATGACATTGACAGACTATATGTGTTAAGAAAAGCGGGAGGAAGAGGACTTGCTAACAGTGAAGACAGCATTGATGCATCGATACAACAACTCAAAGACTACATAGAAAAGCTCAGAGTAAGATTGATCTCAACCACTGGAAACAATACTGACAACACAAGGATCAACAGAATGAAAATAACCAGAAAACAAAGGTGGGAAGAATAACAACTCTGTGGATGTTTTAAATGACTAACAAGAGACATCTTACATGAGAAAACATGGATGTGGCTAAAAAAAGGTAAATCTTTAAATAGAAACTGAATCTCTAATAGCAGCAAAAATCAATGCCATAAGGATCAACCCTATTAAAGTGAAAATAGATAAGATGCAACAAAAAAGCAGATGTAGGTTATGTGGTGATAGAGCCGAAATGATCTATTACATAATAAGCGAATGCAGCAAATTAGCACAG
>OY757908.1:91814964-91897464 GCA_963585895.1 Sepioteuthis lessoniana
ATAATAAGCGAATGCAGCAAATTAGCACAGAAAGAATATAAGACTAGGCATGACTGGGTGGGCAAGGTGATCCACTGGGAATTGTGCAAGAAATTGAAGTTTGACCATACAAACAAATGCTATATGCACAACCCAGAATCTGTCCTGGAGAATGAGACACACAAACTCCTCTGAGATTTTGAGATACAAATTGATCAGCTAATCCTGACCAGATAACTAGACCTCATAATAATCAACAAAAATGAGAGAACTTACAGAATTGTGGACTTTGCTGTCCCTGCAGACCACAGAGTAAAATCAAAAGAAAGCAAAAAGACGGGTAAGTACCAAGGCCTTGCTAGGGAATTGAAAAAACTGTACAACAGGAAAGTGATGGTTATACCAATTGTAATTGGTTCTCTTGGTACAGTCACCAAAGGATTGATACAAAGAGTGGAGGGCTTGGAAATAATGGAATGTATAAAGACTGTCCAAACTACAGCATTATTGAGGTCAGCCAGAATTCTGAGAAGAGTCCTGGAGACTTGTGGAGACTTGCTGTCACTCAAACTCCAGTGAAAGACCATCAGCAAACACTGATAGGAAAAACTCTCAAGGAGTAAAATGATAAAAATATTATCTGGGGGATTTTGCCATTCCAGTGGCCCACAGAGTGAAAATAAAAGGGAGTGAAAAGATAAGCAAATACTTGAACCTTAACAGAAAACTTAAACTTGTGGAACATTAGAATGATGGTGATACCAATTGTGGTTGGTATGCTAGGAATGGCCCCCAAAGGCTTGGAAAAAGGACTGGAAGAATAGAGATCATTCAGCCTACGGCATTGTTAAGATTGGCTTAAATACTCAGAAGAGTCCCAGGAAACTAAGGAGACTTGCTGTCTCTTAAACTCCAGTGAAAGACTACCAGCTAATGCTCATATGAAAAACTCAAAAGGAGTAAAATAATAATTATCATGAAACCAAACTGTCACAGACATTTCACGAAGGTAATAAACACCAAGCAGTCCCCAGAATACTCAGGACCATTCTTAAAATAGATATGGGAAGAACTGAGACAAATGAACCAAAGAACAAGAAAAGAAAGTAGAAGAGGTCTTGCTGGCACTGAGAATTGCAAAGATGCATCAATAAAAGGACACAAGAACTACATCAAAAAGTACAAAGAAAGACTAATAATAGCAACAAAATAACAAAAACTAGAAAACAGAAATGAGAAGAAAAGATTCCACACATGAAGACCTAAACATGACAATGAAAAGGGAAACTTTGAGAGAGAAACTTAATCTCTCTTTATTGCAGCATAAAATAATGCCACAAAGACCAATTATATGCAACAGAATAGCAAGTGTAGGTTATGTGGTGACAGAGATGAAATGGTTAATTATAAAGTAATTGAATGCAGAAAACTGGTGCAAAAGGAGTACAAGACTATGCACAACTGGGTGGGGAAGGTGATCCACTGGGAAATGTGCAAGAGACCATACTGCCAAATGGTATATGCTCAAACCCAAATCTGTTTTAGAGAATGAAACACATAAGATTCTCTGTGAATTTGAGAGACAAATGGATCAGAAAATCTGGGTTAGAAAACCAGAGGGTGAGTTAATTAACAAGAAAAACGAACTTGCCATCTGGTGCATTTTGCATTTCTGGTGAAACTAAAAGAAAGTGAAGAAATAGACAAATACTTAGACCGTGCTTGAGAATTCAATAAAGCTGTGGAGCACATGATTGGCAGTCACACCGATTGGAGTTAGAGCACTTGAAACTGTCCCCAAAGGTTTGGAAAAAAGACTGGAGGAATTAGAAATCAGAGGAAGAATCAAGAATACAGCATTGTCAAGATCAGCTAAAATACAGGGAAGATTCCTAGAGACCTTAAAAGACTTGTGGTTTGGTTTGGTTTGGTTTGGTCTGGTTTGGTTTTATGACACATCAGCCATTGTTGCTTATTAATGCCAAATCCATTTATATATATATACATATATATAAACAGTTCTATTTCAAACAATTCAATTTAGCATAAGTGTGCAGTTTCGTTCTATTTAACCCATAGATAGGACCCATAGATAGGCTCTATCAGATATCTCTTTATTGCCATCACTCCCAGGTCCACTTTAGCTCGGAGTGGTAGCACCTGATAAGGTCCTATCTATGTGTCAAATAGAACTAAATTGAGTGCTTATGCTTAACTGAATTGTTTGAGATAGAACTGCTTTAGTATGCTAAACTGAATTGTTTGAAAAAGAACTGTTTTGACATTTAACTGTGCATAAGCAAAAATATACTTATTCTAAACTGAATTGTTTGAAATTTTCAAAATGATCTAATTCAGAGTTAAATGACCCGAAAAGGGTTGATACACCTTAAAACAAACCACTCAACCACCCATTCAACCAACCAACCAACCAACCAACTAGAACACCTTTCATCATCCCCTCTTGGATCCAATGACAAGGTGTGGTTCAGAACAAGTGGTGGTGAATCATTTGTACTAAGTAGCCAGATCAAGTTGTGTGTTTCATCTGCCCTCCAACAGGTCTTTTTTTTCATCCTGTAAGGTGTCTCAGCTCAGTAATCCCAGTAGAGAAGTGAATTTAATCGCTAATGCCACAACTATACACCATTTAAAACTTAGTTTACTTGGGAGTAGTCGCACTCAAATGAGTACAAAAGTGAATTTTATTAGCAATGTCTTTCATTAGCAAGAAGAAAGATTTGAGAAAATTCTGGTATAGTAATTAATAATGAACAGTATAAAACTGGTAATGATAGTTGGAAGTAATTGTGTAAAAATTACCTAGAAACAACAAAAAGATCATAATATTTTGCATAAGAAAGAAACAATCTTTTATCATTGAATTCAGCCATATTACTCAGTATGAATATAAGGCAGAAACAGTTGCTGAAAATAAAAATGACATTGTGAAATTGAGAATAAGAAGTGCCAATCTGGTTGTTTGAAAGGAAAAATAAGTCTGTCAGATCATATTTGTGATTGATTGATAAAAAATGTCATTTTCATAATGAAATAAGAAAACTGTGTGGATTTTAAAAGGAATTAGAATTGGTAGAAGAGGTTTTTCTTTTTAGTAAAGTACTTTAAATTAGTTAGGAATTAAAGAGATTATTTGTTTGGATAACTAAATGTATATATTATGAAGGAATTTACCACTGAGACATAGTGGCTTATCATTAATTAAAAATAGAATTATACTTGATTATATATATATATATATATATATATATATATATATATATATATATATATATATATATATATATATATATATATATATCACATGTATATATGTATGTTATATATATATATTACATATTTAAATATATATATATAAACATATAAATTACATATGAATATATATGAATGTATATATATATGTATAATTAATTATATATATTGTATATATATACATATATAAACATGCATATCTATACACATATATTAAATATATACACGTGTGTGTGTGTGTTTATAAGTGGTATTTATTTTTTATGTAGGATAAAAGATAAAAAGGAATACAATTTCTTTTGTTTTTTATCTATGGTTGTCAATATCTGAGAGTCAAGATCAAGTTGAATATAGACTGTGGTTAAAATCACTTTTTAGAAATGTTTAAAACTAAATGAGAGGTACATCATTTAATTTTTTAAAAATACACACACACACACACGCACACACACACACACACACACACACATATATATATATATATTTGTGTGTGTGTGTGTATGTGTGTGTGTGACACTAAACAATGATGGTGAAGCTCCAGTCAAGAAGCTCTGGAGAATGTAGAGGACCCTTTTATTGCGATCACTCCCAAGTCCACTCTCACCTGGAGTGGTAGTACCTGTTAGGGTTCCATCTATATGCTCAAATAGAACTGTTTGATTGTTTACTCAACCGGAAACCATTTAACTGTGTGCAAATAAATGACTGTTTGATTGAATTATTATTATTACATAGCAATACTTGGAAAGATTTAACTGAGTGTAAATGAATAAATAATAAATAATAAATAATTCAATAGAATTACTCGTGTTAAGTCACAATGCTTGAAATCATTTAACTGTGTGCAAATGAAACTACAAATACTAGATAATAATAATTGAAATGATTTAACTCTGTGCAAACAAATGAGCCGTAGATTGTTTAAAAATTGTTACCAACAAACTATTTGTTTACAGATCATATATATCTAAAAGATACGTATAAACAGGATTTGGTATTAAATAACCTGCAAGGGGTGATATGCCATAAATTACAACCAACCAACCAACCAACCCATACACAGACACACAAGATTCTAATCAAATGTTTGGAGAATTTAACCAAAGAAGACAATTACTTGCTCTAACACCTAATTTCCACATTCTCAATCCATGTGCACTGTTCAAATTCATTGAACATTTCTTTTCTTTAGTCAATTTTGCTGCGCTTTTACCAACAAAAGAATCTCAGGGATTTACCGTCTTAAAATACTTCACTTTATTATCCTTTAGTTTTTACTCATTATTTTTCCTTTGATATGGCTGTGTGTGTGTGTGTGTGTGTGTGTGTGTGTGTGTGTGTGTGTGTGTGTGTGTGTGTGTGTTTCTTTACATTCTTTCCTTATTTGTTATATTTGTTTCTTTCCTCTCTATCATTCAAGGAACACTTGATCCACTTTCTTGTCTTTGTTTATCCTGAGCTGCTATAAAATCAATTGGTTTGATGTTAATTGGATCAGCTCATTCACTCCTTCTGGGGCCACCAATGTGTCTACAGCCATTTGGGTAAGGGCCCTGAAACAACTTGATTTCTGCCTGATAAGATTTCTTATCAAGAATTTTGATGGCCATTGTTTGTATGCAATGATTTCTTGAAGGAAGCTGATTCTATTACAATTCCATATTAAAGGGACAAATACACTACTAATGGCCTGTGACATAAGCACATCAATCAATAGATCATTAACAAAAAGCAAAAACAACAACAATCCATGGAGACATACAAGGGTAGATCAATAAGTCTGTAGCCTGATATATACTTAGTAGGTTGATTTTTTTTCACAATGTGATTGATATTTACCAATGTATTAAGTGCATTGACAAAAAAGATTATTTATTGAGTAAAGTAAACCCTTTTTTCACTATCATGATGCAGACTTATTAATGTGTCTATATACATATATTCAAATACATACAGATATCTACTCTGTACCTCTGTAGAAGGGTAAAACCAACCCCCAACGAAGCAATCTGTTGGCTGTGGGTTATGAACATATTAATAGAAGTAATAGCAATGAAGGAGTGACTCCATGTTCTCTAAAGCTCAAAATTGGTGGCTTATCACTGGATACAGTTTCATGTCATACTCTTCATTCTTTGCTGTGGTGAGAAGAGGTCTTCTGCTTTTGCCAGGAATGCAATCAGCATATTCAAGGTCTCACTGACAGGGTGTATTTACAGATGTTTAGTATTGCTATTAGTTACTTGAAATAATATAACTGTGTACAAATTATTAGTATTAAGCATAAAGCTATAATTGCACCATTTAATGATTTCAAGCATTGCTATCAAATACTTATAATTTAATTCATTATCAATCATTAGTTTGCACACAATGGTTTCCAGTATAGTAAATGATTAAACAGTTCTATTGTTGCGAGCAATATTGAACAAGTCCTGGTGGCAACACCCCACAAGGCACCAACTATACGGCCACCTGCCTCTCATCACGAAAACTATCCAAGTTAGACAAACCAAACACACAGGACACTGCTGGAGAAGCAAGGACGAGCTCCTAAGTGACGTACTCCTATGGACCCCTGCATATGGCCAAGCAAAAGCAGGACGACCAGCTCGAACATACATACAGCAGCTATGTGAGGATACGGGATGTAGCCCTGAAGACCTGCCAGAGGCGATGAATGATAGGGAGAAGTGGCGAGATAGGATCAGGGATATCCGTGCTAGCAGCATGACATGATGATGATGATGATGATTTGATCCATAGGTGGGACCCTAACAGTTACTACCACTCTGGATCAGAGTGGGCTTGGGAGTAATTGCAATGAAGTGCTAGTGGCATGACATGATGATGATGATGATGATGATGATGATGATTTGATCCATAGGAGGGACCCTAACAGTTACTACCACCCTGGATCAGAGTGGGCTTGGGAGTAATTGCAATGAAGTGCTAGTGGCATGACATGATGATGATGATGATGATGATTTGACCCATAGGAGGGACCCTAACAGTTACTACCACCCTGGATCAGAGTGGGATTGGGAGTAATTGCAATGAAGGGGTACTCTACATTCCCCAAAGCACTCATACTGGAGTATCACCATCAGATTGTTTAGTGTTATATCCAAAACACTCTTTGGGCAGGGGTCTTACCCTTTTGTAGAGATGCAGCCAGAGTTTTCTTCAACCATAGCTGACTGGGCTGGAATTATTCTATCATTGCCAAATTTCATATCATGGTACAACTAGATATAGATGGGTGCAGTACTATTTCAGAACAACTGCAAAAATATCTAAAAACCAAGGGCCGAAAAATTAATTTCCCATCAGGATCCATGATTATATTATTAAGTGAATGTAATATTATGATGAATTTTCCACCTTTTTTCAATGTGAGGTGCTTACCTAACACACCCAGAATATATGCTCCTGGTAAAAAATAAAAACATTCCTTTTTTTTTTTTTCAAGCTAACGATTTCTAATGGCCCCAGTGCCAACATTCATACCCAATAAAATATTTTTATTATTATTAAAATAATCATCACAGAAATTTAAAGATGGCCTTAGTCTGCTTCATTCATTGTGGACTCAGTTTTTTTTTTTTCTTTTTTCAGTCTCTTTTGAGCAAGTATGCAAAATCAAATGAAAAAAAAACCAGCCCCCACCAAGAAAACCAAAACAAAAAACAAAACTACCTCTTGTCATTACAGTAACGTTCTCTTCTCATTTATTGATTGATTTTTCTTTATTCGAAGTGATGCCATTTTTTTAAATCGTAAAAGCCAAAAAAAAAAAGTAATTATAATAAATCTTTAAGTGAATGAATAAAAAAAAATGAAGGGAAATGTGGTTAAAATTTTTCAAGATCGATTGAATTGTTCCAATAAAGAATTATGACCGGAACTTCACAAGAATCGGCAAGTGAAAAACTGGATTGGTTGGAGATATTCATAAGGGAGGGCGGGTGTGATTGTAGATGGAAGTTGGTAGGGGGAAACACCCAATTGAATCTGATAAATTCTTTGCTACTACTTTCATGGCTATCGTCACCTGCTAGTTCTACCTTCACCAACTTTTTTTTTTTTGCTTCTTTGAGGTGATACAAAAGAAGAAAGAGGATCATTTCGCCTGAACTGGAAAGTGATTTTTTTAAAAACTTTTCTTTTTTATTCTTCCCATAATTTAAGTAGATTTGTAGAATGCATAAATCTTGTTAAAGTCCAAGATAAAAAAAAATGAAAAAAAAGGGAAGAAATGGAATAAAAAATATCATGGTGGGAAGAGAGTGAACAAGTGGACAAAAGAGAAGGGTAGAAAGAGTAAGAGAGTCAGAGAAAAAGAGGAAGTGGGAGAGAGAACGTGGAAAGAAGAAAGTGAGAGGAGGAGAAAAAGATGAAGAGAAAGGAGTGAGAAAGAAATAAAGAGAGAGAGAGAAGAGGGATAGATTAAAGAAAAAGAATGGGAAGGGAGAAAATGAGAGAAGGAAAAAAAAGGTTGAAAAGAAAGGAGTGAGAAAGAGAGAGAGAGAGAGAGAGAGAGAAGGAGAGGGAGTGATTAAAGAAAGAGAATGTTGGGGAGGAAGAAAGTGAGAGTTGACTTCAGTTTTGATTTCTTTGTTAAATAGCATATCATTCTTGTGAGTTATCTAAAGCCAAAGCCATCCTCATAGAAGGACAGTAGTGGTGCTATTAAACCCATTGCTGGGGGGGGGGGATAAGAAAGTTCAAACCTTTCTCAAGGAGTGAGATATGAAGGGAGAGAGATGATGAGAGAAAGAAGGAAAAAGGAGAGACAGTGAGAGAAAAAGAGATAAAGAAAAGGAGAGAGAGAAAAAGAGAGAGGAAAGATTGGAATTCTTCAATCTCAGTAAAATATGAAAAAACCAAAAATGAATAAAATGGCAAGAAAGATAATATGGTGCACAAAAACCAAAAAAAACAATGGAAGGGGAATTATTTTATACGTTACAGTAGAAAGAGGACATAAAAAAGCTGTTATTCTTTATGAGGATTGTCATTTCATTTTTTTTCTTTTTCTTTACATTTGCTTTTTTCAATATTTCTCTTTCCTTTCATTCCTCCTTTCTTCCATTGATTTTCATTTCTTTGTCTTAGTTTCTTCATTCTTAATTTTCCATTTTTCATTGTGTTCACCTTTTATTCTCATTTACTTCTTTCACTTTCTTTCATTGCTTTTCTTTCCTTTTCTTCATCTGCTTCTTCTGCTTTTCCTTCTGTTTTTTTTTCTTTTATTATCTTTTCTTTCTTTCTTCTATTACTTTTTTTCTTTGTCCCATTGTTTTTCTTTTTTCTGTCTGTCCAGTCTCTTTATCTTCTATACTTTCTTCTTTCTGCCTTATGTTTCTCCTAAATTACTTTTTATTAATCCTTTTTCTTTTATCCTTCAATTTTTCTTTTTGTTTCTCCTTCTCTTTCATCTCTTTTTACCTTTCTTTTAATTGTAAGTATTTTTTTTCTCATTCTTATTTCACATATTCTTTATTCTATTTTTGTGGGGTTTAAACTTATAACCTTCTTCTGTCTTTAAATCATTTAATTTTGTTTTCTTTTTCTCCACATTTTCTTCAATTTCTTTTATTTTCTCTCCTTCTCTGAGAGTGTCTGAATTTTTCCCGTCTCGATTTCTTTCCTTGAACCTGTTCATTCCCTCTTTCTCCCTGGGATTTTTTAATGTTTTCTTATAAACACTCAAAAAAATTGAAGGAAGAAGAAATCTTCTCCTTATATATTTATTGTTTCATTCTGTTATTTCAGTGACAGCGTTATCTTTTCTTTCCATTCTTTCTTTATGGGCTGCCTAATTCTTTTTCTTTCCATCCTTTCATCCATCAACTACCTTATTCTTTTTCATTTCACCTTTTTATTCATCATTATTCTCTTCCTTTCTCCTTTTTCTTCCTAAATTAAATTATTCTCTTTCCTCTGGTCTTCCTTCATTAACTTCCCGCTCCTATTTTTGCTTTTTCTTTATATTCAAGTTTATTCTTTCCTTTTCTTTTTTCTTCATCATCTACTTTATTCTTATTCCTTCCACTTTGTATTCAGTTTCTTCTTTATTTTCTTTCCTTCTCTTTATCTTCATATTCTACTTCATTCTTTTCCTTTCCCTTTTTTCTTCATCTTCTGTTTCATTCTCTTTCCTTTTCTTTTTTTCTTTATCTTCTCCTTTTTTTCCTTTCTTGCCACTTTTTTCTCCATCTTTTTCATAATTCTCTTTCCTTTTATTTTTTATTTATTGTCTACCTCTTTGTCATTCCTTCCCTTTTTTTCTTTATCTTCCACTTTATTCTCTTTCCAGCTCTTTTTTCTTCATCTTTGACCTCCTCACTCCTTTCTCTTTTTTCCCCATCCTTTGCTTAATTCTCTTCCCTCTTTTTCTAACTAAATCTATTCTCTATCCATTGGTTTTCCCTCAACTGCTCTATTCTTTAATTTTCATATTTTCCTTCATTTTCAACTTTATTCTCTTTTTCTTACCATTTTTTTTATCTATCATCACCTCTTTCCAAAACATTCTTTTTTCCCCTTTATCTACTGTCAACCTTTTTCTTCTTTCTATTCTATCTGTATAACTTTTTTAAATTTTTTTCTCTCTTCTTTTTTTTCTCCTTTACAATCTTATTCTCTCTTCCTTTCTTGAAGCATCTTCTATTCTTATCTTTTTCTTTCCTTTCTTTGATTTCCTTTCTTTAAAAACATCTGTTGCTGTTTGTTTCTCTTCTTAAACAGTCCCTGCTCATTTATTTCCTACTCCTTTTTACATCCAGTTCTCTTCCCAGTGTCCCTTTTTATATTCCTTTCCCCCCACCAGACTTCCTCCTCCTTCCTTCCTTTCTTTCCTTCCACGTCCCCCATGAGCTCCATTCTTCATTTCCAATACAGAAACTCTTGAATGATAAATGACCAGCTAGATTGGTGTCAGCATTTTTGATTTCACACTGCTTGAGTTTTCATTTCTTTTTAATATTGTATATGTGGCTGTCTATGGCTTCTTTCATAAAACAATTCCACCAATACAAAACAGAAACATAGATGCCTATATGTCAAAATAACTTGCTCAAGGCCTAAACTTTTTTGATGCAAACTTGGTAATCCAAGTTCAAATCCTGGATGAGATTGTTTGCATTTCACTTCATATGAATGGCCTAGTGAAAGGCATGAATTTATTTCTTCTCAGCTAAGAATACACAGTAGGCTCTTTAGCATTCACTTGACAACCAGTCTAAGAGAAGGAAAAATCTGAATTCAAATCAACTGTACTCCACTTAAAAATCTATCTAGTGCTGATTTCAGGTGAAACAGAAGGACTGGGTAAATACATACATCTACTTAAGGTGGGTAACAGCTCTAGAGAAATTGATGTGGTTATAGGTCACAGTTGTAACCTTGTACCGAATATAGACGACTTTAGTAAATATCTACATCTAATTACACATGTATGATAAGTAATAGAAACATGGATGGGTAGATTAAATGATTTTATGGCACATCAATCTTTGTTGGGTTACTTAATACTGAAGTCTTTTTGAATTATATGATCATATTATATATAATAATCCTATGTAAACAATTATAGCTGCAAGAAATTATTCTTAATGGAAAAAGTTTGCATGCATTTAAATAGTACTGATTATTCCAAGCAATATTTGGTCTTGAGTAACTATATTTTAGTAATGATAGCAATCATTTCTTTACACAGTAATGTATATTCAAGTATTCCTTTAAAACAGATCTGTTCGATCCATAACTGGTGTTACCACTAAGGGTAAGAAAAGACCTGGAATTTATGTCAATGAAGGGATGACTCCACACTCTTAAGAGAACCATAACTGAAGCCTTACCACTGAATGCAGTTTCTTTCATACCTAGAACACCCTTTTTTGTTGCCCCTAGCTGACAGAGCAGTAATATATATATATATATATATATATATAGGTTAGGTTTTGGATAAAATCGATGACAATGAGCAAAGGAACTGAATATAAAATCAAACTGATATGTTTGGCTATTCTTATATTAAAAAACACAATTTAGTCATCCATATTATCTTCCACTACTTGCAACATGTTAAGGCTTATAATTTAAGAAAGATAGAAAAAAAATCTAGTTCATTTTTATTTAACAACTTGAAAAGAAAATCTAGAAATTTAACATTCAAAGGCACAAAAGACTAGATACCTTGTTATGCAGACAGCAATAAAATTTTTCTTTTCTTGAGAAATATTCCTGTTTTAAATTCTCAGAACCTAGCAATTGCAAAAGAAAATTGCCACTTCATTACAAATGCACAGTATTGCCATATATATATATATATATATATATATATATAACATTTTTTTTCAAAACCATCATGAGGGTGATGTGAGGATGTGATGTTTTGTCTCACCTGAAAAATGATTTTCACATGAGTCAGTTAGTTTAAGTTGATTTTGTTTTATGGTATATCAACTGTTGTTGGTTATTTAATGTCGAATCCGGTTTATACATATATATACTAGATATATATGATTTGTGAACTTAAGTCAAGAAAGTTAAATGGTTCCAGTTCTATTTTGTATACAGGTAAATGTTTCCAATTATTTCAAAATAACAGTTTTATTCGCATGCAGTTAAATGTTTCCAAGAATTGCTATGTACCATAAACAATACAATTAAACATCAGTCATCTGTTTACACACTGTTAATTGGTCAAAGAGTTCTATTACTAGCAATTCAATTTAAGATAAGACATTTGTTTGCACAGTTTAAATAGTCAAACAGTTCTCTTTGACCTATAGATTGGAGCCTTTCAGGTGCTATCTCTCCAGACCCGAGTGAACCTGGGAGTGAAGGCAATGAAGAGGTACTCATCATTCCACAAAGCTCTAGCATTACTAGAGCCTTACAATCAGTTTGTTTAATGTCACATTCAGGACACTCATTGGGTGGGGGTCTTATGTCTCTGCAGAGATGTAGTCAGTGTATTCTACAGCCCCAGCAGAATGGGATCTTTTTTTTCAAATGAAGAAATGAAACAAGAAAATTGAGAGAATTCTTAGTGTTCTGTCATCATTAAAAGTATTCTGTTTCAAAGTATATGTGAGGTAATTAGTCACATACATTTTAAAAAAGGAAACATTAATGGTTATAGAATGCTGCAAATTGTTTGATTTCTTTCATGTGAAAATAATCTTTTTGATGAGACTGAACTTCCCAAACTAACATTGCTCTGAAGATGGTTTGAAAAATAAACAAACAAAAACAAGACATTAAATGTTTGAATATTTATTCTTCTATTGATAAATACATCTTCAAAATATTTTATTTTTTCATATTTTATATTTACATATCATTGGATTTATTTTGATTTTTCTCTAACATATATATATATATATATATGTGTGTGTGTGTGTGTATGTGTGTGTGTGTGTGTGTGTGTGTGTGTGACAAATTCTAGAAGGGGTTTGTACAAAAATCCTTGAGGTGATACTATAATTTGTAGATTTCTCCAAGGCATTTAAGTTCTATACACAGAGGGAAGATGGAGCAGATAATTCTAGCCTATGGTCTCCCTCAAAAGAAACCATCACAGCCATAATGATGCTCTATAAAAACACAAAAGTAAAAGTTCATTCACCAGATGGAGATACAGACTTCTTTGACATTGTCGCTGGTGTTCTGCAAGGTGATACTTTAGCCCCATAACTGTTCATAATCTGCCTACACAACATGTCTCAAATATCGATAGATTTAATGAGAGAAAATAGCTTTACACTGAAAAAGCCAAGAAACAGATGATACCCTGCACAAACTATTACGAATGCAAACTACGCTAATGGCATAGTGCTTCTGGCAAATACACCTGCCTAGGCTAAATCCCCACTGCATAGTCTGGAGAAGGCAGCAGGTGGTATAGGCTTCCATGATAATGCAGACAAAACAGAGTATATGTATTTCCATCAAAATACACAAGAGACATCTCCATCCTAACAGGTAGCTCCTTAAAACTAGTGGACAAATTCACCTACCTCGGAAGCAGTGTCTCATCTACTGAAAATGACATCAATACGTGACTAGCAAAGGCATGGTTAGATATCGATAGGCTATGTCATAAGGAAGTTAGACCTATCTGATAAACTAAAATGCAATTTTTCCATGCAGTAGTTGTGTCCATACTACTATATGGGTGCACCACGTGAATGCTGACTAAGTACTTGGAGAAAAAGCTTGACAGCAATTGCACAAGAATCTTACGAGCCATATTGAATAAATTCTTGAAGCAACATCCCACAAAACAGCAGCTTTATGGTCGCCTACTTCCCATTTTTAAAACCATTCAAATCAGATGAACAAGACATGCAGGACACTGCTGGAGAAGTAAAGACAAGCTCATAAGCAACATTCTCCTGTGGACTCATTCACATGGATGAGCAGGTGTTGGATATCCAGCTAGAACCTATCTACAACAGCTCTGTACAAACGCAGGATGTAGTCTAGAGGATCTGCCAAATGTGATGGATGATAGAGACGAATGGAGAAGGAGAATCAGGGAAATCTATGCTCACGGCATGACATGATAATGATGACATGTACATATATATATTCACATATATACACATAAATATATACACATATACACATATATTTATACATATATATACACATTTATATACACATATATAAACACACATATATATATGCACACAGACACACCCACACACACATCAATATGAATATGTATATATATATAAGTGTGTATTGTTAAAAACTAATTATCTGTTGTTACTTAAAAGTAGAACTTCCTGCCCCTGTTTGAAACCAAATTTACTTTGAAAATCTTATCATCACCTTTCAGGAAACTGAGAGGATACTTTAATATTATATATCACTTCTTGAGTATACAGAAAACTGTACGTACACCATTCCTTATACAACTGTGAAACTAATTTGAAGATCTATGAAGTCGTAAGATTTTGAATGTGATTCCAACAGGACAGTATTTAAAAAAAAGACCTTTTTTCCTTTGCATTTTGATTCTTCTTTTATAAAGTTCATAATTCCACACCCACACAACTTTAGTTCATATAAATTGTTCTGTAAAAAGAAGAAAATATGATGGTTTTGTCATCACTATACTGGAAAACATTATATTTTATATTGTTTATACCTAGAAGTTTTCACATTTCAGTGTGTAAACATTTATTATTTATATCATATATCACTTACAAGTAATTTATTTTGTTCTCACACATGGCTTCCTTTTATAAATATTGCTGATATTGTATGTACATCTTCGTATCTTTCTCTCTCTCTCTCTCTCTCTCTCTCTCTCTCTCTCTCTCTCATATATATATATATATATATATATATATATATTGTAAAAAGTAAGAGACTATATTGGAGATAAAGAAAAGAAAAACGTCAAATTAGTTGTAAAACAATGAAATACATTAAAAAGTGCTCAATGTTTGCATAGAGCAAGTTTGAATAACTGAATGAAATAGCTGAAGTTTGCTACCAAAGTTTCAATGAGAAGTTGGCATGGCACAATGGCTAAAGTGTTGGACTGTGGCTTTACAATAAATTAGTTTGAACACCAGCTACACTAAATAAGTTCATTTTTAGGACAAATACCCTTGGGAAAGGTATGAATTCCCTCACCCTCACCGCAGCTATTCTCCTGCAAGGATGGCTTTGGCATTAAATGATTCATGTAGGTTGATATGCCATTAAATAATAATTAGAAGATACCAAGGTTATCGCAAAAGAATCTTTAGCTTCCTTATATATTTTTGGTTTCATTCTGTTGTTTCAGTGACAGCCTTATCTTTCCTTTCCATTATTTCTTCATGGGCTGCCTAATTCTTTTTCTTTCCATCTTTTCATCCATCAACTACCTTATTCTTTTTCATTTCACCTTTTCATTCATCTTTATTCTCTTTCTTTCTTCTTTTTCTTCCTAAATTAAATCACTCTCTTTCCATTGGTCTTCCTTCATCAACTTCCTGCTCCTATTTCCGCTTTTTCTTTATATTCAAGTTAATTCTTTCCTTCTCTTTTTTCTTCATCATCTATTTTATTCTTATTCCTTCCACTTTGTATTCATTTTCTTCTTTATTTTCTTTCTTTCTCTTTATCTCCATATTCTACTTCATTCTTATTCCTTCCACTTTGTATTCATTTTCTTCTTTATTTTCTTTCCTTCTCTTTATCTTCATATTTTCTTAGTACAAACAAATCAATTTACACACAAAAATAAATTTACATATGAGGGTGTCCCCATATACATGGGACCCCTGTGACTGCTAGTAGCTCTACTAATAATAATGTTGTATTCTTTTTTGTTTTAGATTTGAAAATAGTATACTATAACAACTATTAATCCTTGATCACAATGTCTTAGACAAGAGAATAAAAAAATCTTTGTCACTACTTATTTCGAGTCAATATCATTAAAAACTGTCTCGAAATAGATGCAACCCATTAAAATGAAAAAAAAAACTCGAAAAAAGTTTGCTTGGTCGAGAATGAAAAAAGAAACTCGAAAAAAGATTGCTTGGTCGAGAATGAAAAAAGAAACTCGAAAAAAGATTGCTTGGTCGAGAAGCTGATATAATAACATAACAATTAAAAAAATCATTAAAAACTGTCTCGAAATAGATGCAACCCATTAAAATGAAAAAAGAAACTCGAAAAAAGATTGCTTGGTCAAGAATGAAAAAAGAAACTCAAAAAAAGATTGCTTGGTCGAGAAGCTGATATAATAACATAACAATTAAAAAAAAACATGGATATGATGTCTCTTGCTCAAAGGTTGCATTTGTTACAGGACATATTCCAAATAACATTGCACTTGTCTCAGTAATAAATCATTGTCATATCAATGGGTTCCATCTATTTTGAGACACCCTCTAAAACATAAGTTGATAGTCAATTTTTGAGCAACCATTTATTTTTGTGCCTACATCCATTCAATATTTCCAATGTTTGATTTAACAATTCTATAGAATTCTTTAGACTTTGGATATGTTTTTTGAATCTTCTAAAGAATTGTTAAATCAAAGATTGGAAATATTGAATAAATGTAGGCACAGAAATAAATGGCCGCTCAAAAATTGACAATCAATTTATTTGTTTTATTACTCCCACATATGCAAATTTCCACTATGTCTTTCTTGTTTAGGAATTGATTCCTTTGTACCAACCAATTTCCAACAAAGTTTTCCTGAAGATCCTTTCAGTAAAACCTAAGTAGCAATCTTCAACTTTATACATGAAGGTCGTTCAAAAAGTTCTAAGCCCTACCAATTTAACAGGACTATGCAAGAAAAAAAAATTTTAAGAAACAGTTACACAAAAAAGTTAAATATGAATGTACAATGAACAAGATTCCTGACCTACTAAGCATAAAATTATCCAAGACAGGTTAGCATACCATTAAAATCAATCAATCAATCAATCAGATCTATGATCTCAGAAATCTGAAGAATTGATATTATAGATGTATGGAAATCAAGAATTATACTTCAAATTTAAAATTGATCAAATTAGGACATGAAACTGAATTTATATATACTTCCCAGAAACAAATTTGCTTCGTACATCACAACTCTGAACAGAGTTAAATAAAGATAGGAAGATTGTGTTGCACCAATCTTCCAAATGGAGAAACCGGCCTGTCTATATTGAAAATCAGCATTTGAAATAAATTTCCCCGGTTTTGAACACTGCTTAGATCAATAGGTGGATAAATATTTACTGACTCTTATTGGATACAAAACTACATTAGAGGGGAACTTAGTGAAGGTATTTACCATCCATGGATGAAGACAGGTACATGAAAAAATCAATTGCCCAGTTGGCTAGGGCAGCAGAATACAATGACTGTTTCTTTGCAAAGATGTAAGACCCCCCCCCACAGCAATGAGGGTCCTGGGTATGACACTAAACAATCTGATGATGAGGCTCCAGTAATGCTGGAGCTTTGGGGAATGCAGAGCACCCCTTCATTGCCATCTCTCCCAGGTCCACTTTGGTTCAGAGTGGTAGCACGTGATAGGGTCCTGTCTATGGGTTAAATAGAACTAAATGGTGTACTTATGCCAAATTGAAATGCTTGTGCTAGAACATTTAAACTGTATACTTATGCTAAACTGAATTGTTTGTAATAGAACTATTTTGTATGCTAAACTAAATTGCTTGAAATAGAACTATTTTGACATTTAACTGGGTGTAAAAAAACTGTCTTTATACAAAACTAAATTGTGTGAAATAGAACTGTTTGACTAAACTGAATAGCTTGAAATAGAAATGTTTTTGACAATTAAACTGTGTACTTATGCTTAACAGAATTGTTTGAAATAGAACTGATTTTTTGTATAAAAATGGATTTGGCATTAAATAACCTACAAAAGTTGATATGCCATTAAATCTAAACAAGTAAACATACAAATTCAAGTTTAATGAAGAAGCCCTCATGCTTATGGGGTACAAAAATTCTCCAGCTTTGTCAGTCTTCCTCAGAAATCTGGTGGCCCAGTCGGCTGGAACTGCAGATAACACCGACTGCATCTTTACAGAGGGGTAAGACTCCTGAACGAGTGTCCTGGATATGACACTAAACAATCTGATGGTGAGGTTCCAGTAATGCTGGAGCTTTGGGGAATGTGGAGTACCCCTTCATTGCCATCATTCCCAGGTCCACTCTGGTTCAGAGTGGTAGCATCTGATAGGATCCTGTCTATGAGTTAAACAGAACTAAACAGTGTACATGCTAAACTGAATTGCTTGAAATAGAACTGTTTGAACATTTAAACTGAGTACTTATGTCAAATGTAATAGTTTGAAATAGAACTGTTTATATTTATAAAAATGGATTTGGCATTAAATAACTTACAATGGTTGATATGCCATAAAACTAGACCAAATCAAACCAAACCATTAGACATCTGGTATTAATCTTGACCCTTTTAATACAGTAAGTGCTGCTCTGGAGGTCTGATTTTTTCAAAATGTGAGATTAGTTATCTCTGGCCATGGATAACTGGGTGATATTTTTTAAGAATTAAACATAAAACACAAGTGAATAGGTTTCCAAGATAAATGTACTAATCATTATTGGATACAAGAAAATTGTTTCAATTCTATGCAATTTCTAATGAATTCCATGGATATTATCTTATCAATGGACCATGAAGTTATTCACATTGTTCTGATGAATACTATGAAGGAGAATTACTCAACATGGCACACTGATGATCTAATGGGTCATGGGATGAACTTGAACTCTTAAATCTTAGCAGTGAATGTTCTATGGATGACATGAAAAGCCACGGAAAAATAAACAGTATATATATATATATATATATTGTTACAACTACATTGAATTTAGGATAGGTGCCTAGGGGTAGACATGGTCCCGTGCAGTCATAACACAAAAATAAGTCACATACAAAATAGTCAAATAAAACAGAGGTTTGTAAATACTAACCTAAATTTGTTTACAGGGAATGTACAGGGGACGAGGAGGCATAGGTAAAAGGTAAGAAGGTAAAAACAAAATAAAAGTAACACATGGGCAGAAGGGGTAAAAGTAAAAACATGGGCTATAACCAACATGAAATGTATTTTGGATTAAAGTTTAGAAGATTATTCAAAGTCTGGCCAGCGAAAACAAATGCAATAAAACCCAAATAAAAAGTTGAATACAGCAAATAAAAAGTTACCGGTTATCTCTTTGTCCCGGGAGGAGATTTCACCCAGCTCTCACTCTGTCTGAGACTGGATTCATTCTCTAACTGGCAGTAACACTAGGGTCACCTCCAAAACAGATAGTATTAAAAATGACCCAGATCAAAAGGCAAGGAAAAGTTTACTCTTAGTACTCAGACATGAAGTCTGCTTCCAACACCAAGTTGAAAAGGAGGCCTTTGGAGGAAACAATATATATATATAGCATCATCATCATCATCATCTCACACTGCCAACACAGATCTCCCTGACTCTCTTTCACCACACATCTCTACATCCATCACTCCCAAGAAATCTTCAGGGCAACATCCTGTATGGGCACAGAGCTGTTGTATGTAGGTTCAAGCTGATCATCCTGCCTTTGCTCGTCTATGTGAAGGGATCCACTGAAGTATGTTGCTTATGAGTTCCTCCTTGCTTCTCCAGCAGTATCCCACGTGTCTGGTTTATCTAACTTGGATAGTTTTCATAATGGGTGGTAGGTGGCTATACAGCTGCTTTTTTGTCGGGTGTTGCGTCCAGGACTTGTTCAATATTGCTCACAGCATTCTTTTGTATGTGCCATCAAGCTTTTTCTCTATATGTTTAGTTAGCGTCCATGTAGTGCATCCATATAGCAGTATCAACACAACTGCTGCTTGGAAAAAACTGTGTTTTATTTTATTAGTCTGATCTGACTTCCGTATGACTGATAGCCTATCAATAGCTGTCCATGACTTTGCTAGTCACATATTGATGTCTTTCTCAGTTGATGAGACACTGCTTTCGAGGTAGGTGAACTTGTCCACTAGTTTCAGAGCACTACCATTTAGTGTGGAGATGTTACCTCTTTGATTAAAGCACATGTATTCCATCTTAACTGCATTGACATGGAGGCCTATGCCAGCAGCTGCTCGTTCTAGACTATGTAGCAAGGTTTCGGCTTGAGTGGGTGTATTTGCCAGAAACACTATGTCATCAGTGTTGTCTGCATCCATAATTGTTTCTGTGGGGTATCTTTTGCTTCTTTCCTTTGCCAGCTTGAAACCTTTATCTTTTATTATATCAATCAAAGTTCTAAACACGTAGTGTAGGCAGATGATAAGCAGGTATTGGCTAATGTGTCTCCTTACAGCACACCTGCTACAATGTTGAAGTAGTGTGTGTCTCCATCTGGGTAGTGGACTTTTACTTTCATGTTTTTATATAGCATCATTATGGTTGCAACGGTTTCTTTGTATAGGCCATATGTGAGTAGTATTTGTTCCATCTTCCCTCTGTGTATGGAGTCAAAGTCCTTGGAGAAGTTGACAAATAGTATTGTTGCATCAAGGTTTTTTGCACAAACACTTTCTAGAATGTTGTGGATTGATTTCTTTGAAAACCTTTTAGGTTCTTTCTAAGTAAGTATCTTCTCAATTTCAGGTTCTATGCGGTTGCATAGTAGAGCATTGTAGATCTTGGCTACTATGGATGTAAGGATTATACTTCGGTAGTTCTTGGCTATTCTGAACTCGCCCTTCTTAGCGCAAGGGAGGATGCATCCCTTTGTCCATCAGTCTATTGTGTTGTTTGTTATATATGGCATTACAGTGTCTGAGCAGTATGTTGTTGAATTCCCTGGTCTTCCATACTTCTGGGGGTATTTCATCATGCCCTGCTATTTTCCTATTTTTAATTTTTCTTAGTACTGAGTCGAGTTCTTCTTGTGTAAACTGCCCTAGTTTGATGTCTAATTGATTGCTAATAATTTTCATGATTTGTTCATGCGTAACTTTCACAGGTTTTCCAAGTAAATTCTTGAAATGTTGTTTCTGCAGGTATATACATATATATCTATATATATCAACCTTACCTTAATCAGTCTACAGGTTAGTCATAAGGAATCAAGTGAAGATTAAACTCATGACACAATATGTACTTGTCAACCATTGCTTTATAGCTGGCATTCAACAAAGATATATTATTTCCATTTTAAAATCAATTGTAAGCTTTTGACAAAGAATTAAACTATGTAACTGTTACAACAAATGATAACTTTTATATGCTGCCTTCATTATAAACATGTATATGAGTTTCTTCTGTGAATACCATGAACAATAAAATTCATTAAGCTGAGAAATTTGTTTAAAAATTTCTATGCCTCATATTATTATGTTCATTGTTTCTAAGGTTTGGTATGGTTTGGGTTAAAGGTTTATGAGGTACTTTGTATTGACCCAATCTGTTACTTATAGCATGATGAAACTCAAAATCAAATTTTTAAAGTATAGTTCAGCTTGTTTGAATTCAGTTTTTTACTTTGCCAGACCAAGGCTACAGAGTTCAGTGTTTTCTTTTGCCCTACCAAGGCTAAAGTGTACAGTGTTTTCCTCTGCTATACCAAGGCTTGAGTGTTCAGCATTTTCCTCTGCAATAACAAGGCTTGAGTGTTCAGTATTTTCCTTTGCTATTCTTACGCTAAACTGCTCAGTGTTTTCCTTTGCAATACCAAGGCTAAAGTGTCCAGTCAGCCCAACTCTTTACCCTGAGCCCAACTATTTACCCCAGGGGAAAAAAGAATTAGATTGATGCTATTCTCAAGGGCATTAGTGTAAAGTGAAATGCTAACAGCCTCATCTACAATTTGAACTTGTCTCATCAAGTTCATTTCCAATGGTTACAACCATTAGGATACATATGCCTCTAGTAATAATCACTAATGGCATCATTTGATGTTAAAGTGAATTTTTGATTTTAGGTTTTGATGTACTGCTCATAAGTATTTGAATAAACATATTTTGCTTCTACGTAATTCTTTCTACTCCTAACAATTTTAAACAATAAAAAACCCAGATTTTGTGCTTGTTTGAAGTTATGAGCAGTACTTTCTCCAGAAAAAAACACATAAAGGCTACAGAAAGTACTGATCACAAATATTTGAACAAGCACAAAATCTGTTTTCAATACCAAAAAGAAATGTTAAAGAAATAAGCACAAAAACTTGTGAAAAGTTTGTCAAAAAAGAAACCCCACATCTCAAGAGAACAAAATTTTATATCTTTGTCTAAAATGACTTGTCTGAATTTTTGAGATGAGACTTGATGTCTATTACTGTTGTGAATTTTTGGAATGTGGTCCTCATCTTTATCGTGGTAAATTGAAACACGTTTCAGCCGCTGTATCACAATCTGGGAACCAGTAATTGAAAAGGCCAAATCAAATTGTTTTTAAATTAAATTACCTTAAAAAATATCAAGAATAACAGATGCCATTGGATTTTACATTTCAAATTCATCTCATGACGCTTCTTGTGAAACTTCTTGTGATGCTTCTCAGATTGATAGGTGCGAAAAACAATGACATCATTATTTGAATAAGATCTACATAGTTCTTGAATGCCTGTTTTGATCACCAGTCAAACTTTAAAAAAGATTTCCCAGGTTGAATTACTTCTATACCCAGATAAATATGGAACACCAGGAAGGCTAGAGGATACAGCGGCTGAAAGGTGTTTCAATTTACCACTATAAATGACTTGCAACTGAGGGATTTAAAATAAATACTAAGATTTCAATATTTAAAATCAGATGGTTGTTGTTGGTTTCTTTCTCCTGACATCAGATGATCCTTCCATCATAATTAGCCAGTATCACCCCTCTGTTGCACAGGAATAAAGGATCAGTTTTTGTTAGGAAATAGTGATGAGTAGTGATTCTACGAAAAAATTCTTTGGATTCATTCAGCTGCTTCTCTGATACATGTTAAGGTTAACATTCTTATATAGCTTATAATGATCTTTTCCCATACCCCATTCTGGGAAAAGGCAGTTGCTGTCACTTAGGCTTGTCCTCTCCTATATCCTTTTCTAAATGTAACATATTATGGGTAATTATTATTTACTCCTGGAGAGTTTTTTTACATTAGTGTTAGCTGATGGTCTTTTACTGGAGTTTGAGTGATAGCAAGTCTCCTTAAGTCTCCAGGAATCTTCCCAGGATTCTGTCTGTTCTCAACTGTAGTTTGGATGGTTTTCACTTGTCCTCCAACTTCCAAGTACTCCAGACCCTTTAATAATCCTTTAGTTACTGTACTGAAAGCACCAATCATGATTGATATAATTGTCACCTTCATGTTCCATAGTTTTTTTCAATTCCCTAGCAAGGTCGAGGTACTTATCCTTCTTTTCACTTTCTTTTCTTTTATTTTGTGGTCTGCTAGGACAGCAAAGTCCACAATTTTGCAAATTCTCTTTTTTTAGTTGACTGTTATAAGGTCTGGTCTTCTGGCCAAGATAAGGTGATCCATTTATATGTCAAAGTCTCAGTGGGGTTTGTGTGTGTCATTCTCCGGGAGAGCTGCTGGGTTGTGCATGTACCATTTGTTCGTATGGTCAAATTTAAATTTCTTGCACATCTCCTAGTGGATCAACTTGCCCACTCAGTTGTGTCTAGTCTTATCTTCTTTCTGTGCTAATTTTTTGTATTCGCTTATTATGTGATTGATCATTTTGTCTCAGTCTCTGCATAGTCTATTCTCACTTTGATATGATTGGTTCTTATGGCATTGTTTTGTGCTGCTATTAGGAGAGATTCTCTTTCTCTTATAAAGTTTCTTTTTTTTTGCCATGTCCAGGTTTTATCATGCAAGATGTTGTCTATTAGTCATTTAAAGTACCCATAGAGTTGTTTTTCTTCCTATTTTTGTTTCCTAGTTATTGTCATTCTGTTGGTCATTGCGTTATCAGTATCATTTTTGATGGCTGTAATCAGTCCTCCTTCGTGCTTTTCTATGTAGTCCTTGAGTTGTTGTATTGATGCAACAACACTGTCTTCAATGCTGGCAATATTATTATTATTATCATTATAATTATTATCATTGTTGTTGTAATTATTATTGTTGTTATTTTTATTCATTTTCACCTGTATTTCTTTTTGTTTTTTCATCTTTAATTGTTTTTTTTTAAATCATTAACTCATTTGGATTATTATTTCTCGTACAGTGATAAAGAACAATGTGGATCAGAGAAAATAATAAAGAAAAAGCTCATATCAACTTTTACACAAGAGATACCTACTTAATTACACCAATTGCTTTACCAACTAAGTTTTTAGAGCCAATGATTTGCAGAAGCTAAAAATCAAACCTATAACTAATCCCTTATTTTATTACACAGTCTTTCCGCACCATGTTTGTTGCTCTGGTTTTCTGCACACTAATAATGTTTATATCATCAATTTATTTTTTTTTCGTTGAAGCAGTGTCAAACTGGATACTGGCCAACAAAATTTAACTTTTTTCCTTATGACTTAAGTTTGAGAGTGTTTTTTTGCCAATTTAGGGTTTCTCATCTGTATTTGCCAATCTAGTTTTTATTTTATGACATACTGATAAAATTTTAATCCTATGAAATTTTTTGTTGTAAATATTAGAAGGTATTTTAACTCATAAATCTCTCTTCTGCTGACAACCAGGTGTATTTTCTGATATTATAAATTGTATGAAGCTTTTGGTTTAAAACATTCGCTTCATTCCAGTTTGACATGTACTCCTTTACAGATTGTCTGTTTTTATTTTACAATTTGATTATTTTCCTCTCTTCCAGATCATAATATGAAGCTAAACAAGTTGGTTTCTTCTTCCAGAAGGAAGAATTGAAAGAGGCATTTCAATGCTCCTTCTCACATCACTTATGGCGTCTTCATTGTCCAAAAAATTACAACAAAGATACAATGCCTGCAATATGCTTGTTAGAAAAGATGACGTTCAGGTTTGTAGGAAAGCTCCTTTTTTTATACTATAAACTGCTAAGTACAAAAATGTAAATAAAATAAAAAATATTCATTGTGTTACTAAGGGACATCCCACTGTTTTTTTTAAAAGTTAATCTCTAAACATAGTCAAGGGTGACCCAAAGGCGCCCTTTCCAATAGCTACTACACTGAGGAGTAAGGGAGGGCGCTACTCCTTCTCCTGTATTGCTCCACTTTACCCTTGATACATAACCTATAAATCTGAGGGTTAAGAAAGGAGGTATCAAGTACCATTTTTTAAGTCTTTGGTATGACTCGACCTGGGATTGAACACAGGTCTCCCGGGCAATTGGTGAACACTCTTTTCACTAAGCCAATGAGCCAGTCAAGTCACATAAAAAAAATGTATGTTATTGTTCTTTCTTAAATATTTTGCATAAAATTATCCCCCCAAAAAGCCATTGGATATTTTTAATGATCAATAAAATAAGCAATAATATAAAAATTTAGTAAAAAAAATTAGCGTTTGGCAAATATGATTTAAGGAACAAGATGAATAGTCTTATTTCATTTTTATTCTTACTTTTCTGATTAACTCATAATTCCAATTAGCCAATATATCAATTAGTAATTAGATCAATTCAAAGCTAAATACATGGATACTAGTACATTGTTTTCAATGATAATATTAAAGTAAAGCTAAAATGCTACAAAAAATTTCTTGTAAATTACCCTATTCTAAGACCTTCCTAATATGCTCATATAAGAACACACATATAAGGAGACATTGATGATGATAAACAGCCTTTATTTCACATAAAAAGATGTTTATTTTTCAAGATAATCTCTTTATCAATGCATTTTATTTTGAGGAGAATACTAATTGCATAAACTGAACATTATACTGTATATTTTTAAGATCGAAATTTGACTAGCCCAGTCAGCTAGGACTGGAGAATACACCAACTGCATCTCTGCAGAGGAGCAAGACCACCTGCCCAACAAATGTCCTGGATGTGACTTTAAATCATCTGATAGTGCAGTTTCAGCCTTGGAGTTTTGGAGAATGTGGAGTAACTCTTGTAGCAGAAAGAATTTCGAACTATTGTCTGGCGCAGGAATATTTTGACTGTTTTGGTCCCAAACTCATATTTTCGACAAATGAGAATATTACATGCCATTGTGCCCAGGTCACTTCCCCGGGCAACTATAAAAAGGCGAGGTAACATTCTTTCACCCTCTTCCATGCAGGCCTTTTGAGCAGGACAAACCTGTCAACATGACAGAGCACACATTCTCTCTGCTCGCTTCCTAGCAGCAGGAAGGACCTGCCAACATGAGAGACCACATTCACTGTTCTACACTGACTCTTCTCTCACATATTTCGAGCAGTCCGCTAAGCGCCATGAGGAGACCTCATCCAATTTATGGACTATTGGTGTCTGGGAAATCATTCTTTCATCATTCATCTTTCCTTCTAAACCAATGGATCCACGGAGAAACAAATTAGATATTTTCAACTCCTGCTTTAACTTCAGCATTTTAATTCCTGTCCTGACGACAGCATTTCTACTCCTGCTTGGACTCCAGAATTTTAATTCCGGTCCTGATGACAGCATCTCAATTCATGCTCTGATATTTGGCATCTTAATACCAGCCCGTGGTGTAATGGTTATCGTCATAGGAAATGGACACAGCGACACGTGTTCAAATCCTGGACGAGACTGATTGCATTTCACGTAGCACTAATACTCTTGGGAAAGGTAGGAATCCAATTATTCTCCCTCTAGCTATTGGCAAATAGTAGTGCAGACTAGGTTCTTCAGCCTTGGTGAGGCAACTAGTCTAGGAGAAGGAAAAACTCTGAATTCAAACCTGTTAAACTCCGCTTAAAAATTGACCTTGTGTCATATCCTGCCCGAGTGGAGGGATTGGTAAATATGGGGAATACCAGCTCTATCATTTGCAATCGTTTTCTATTTTCAGCGACTTACAGAACAAGGGTTCTTTTGTCTCAAGCTGTTAATAAAACTTCCATATTGAAAACTATCAATGTCTTCTTCAACTAATTTGTTCTTCTTTTTAATATAACAGGAGGCAGCAGAGCTCTACAACTTCAACTGCCATTTTTGTATAAATGGCTATATTATCAGCCAACCTGTTATACTCTTCATTACCATTACTGCCAGGTACACTCTGATCCGGAGTGGGTCAAATAGAATTGTTTGACTATTTGAGCGGGTCAAATTGAGTGGGTCAAATAGAATTGTTTGAACATTTAAACTGTGTGCAAACAAGTGATTTACCTTAAATTAAATTGTTAGAAATAGAACTCTTTTACCATTTAACTGTGTGTAAACAAATGACCAATGCTTAATTGAATTGTTAGTGATTCATTGCAATACTTGAAACTATTTAAGAGTATGCAAATAAAACTCTTTGTGTGAAATACTTGAAACAATTTACCAGTATACAAAACAGAATTATTAAAAAGCAGTATTTTAAATCATTAGACTGTATGCAAATAAACGAATAGTGCTGTATAGAATAATTAGTGCTAAGTAGCAATATAGAAACCACTTCACTGTGTTCAAATAAATGATTAATAGAATTTTTACTGTTAGTAATATTTGAAACCATTTAACGATAAACAAAAGTTGAATTATTGGTATTACATAGCAATACTTGAAACAATTTAACTGCGTGCAAATAAACCTATTAGTGTGAACAGTACTTGATACCACATCACTGTGTGCATATAAATGATTAATATTAAATAGAAATATTAGTGTTAGACTGCAATAATTGAAACCATTTAACTGTAAAGAAATTATAGCAATATTTGCATGCAAACAAATTACATTCTATCTCATTTAAAAATGAAATTACATCCAAACTATTCAATTACAAATGATATCTGTATAACCACTTAACAATATGCAAACAAATAACTGATGCTACATTGAATTGTGATTATTACAGAGCAATACTTGAAACCCTTTAACTGTGTTAGACAAATAATTAATAGCAAATAGAATTATTCCTGTTAGAAACACTTCAAAACATTTAACTGCGTGCAAAAGAATGAACTTGCGCTCATTTAAAAATTTTATCAACAAAATGTTTACAAATAATGTATATATATGTATAAAGAGGATTTGGCATAAAACAACTTACAATGGTAGATATGCTATTAAACTAAACCAAACCAAAATTGAACTTATAATTGTGTCATACTACAGACTTTGTACATATAAAATTATATATATATATACTTATATATACATCACATTAGCATAATGATTAGTGTTCACCAATGGTCTGGGAAACTTGCTGAACACTCAAAATTATAAGATATGAACCAAAATTAAGAGGTGAAATCAAGAGAAAAGTGCAGCAACTTTCCCTACACCTCAAAGTCATAACTAAGATCAATAAAGACTCTGAGTTGCCCTCAACTACAGCCAGACAACTTATATATATATATATATATATATATATATATATTTATACATTTGTGTGTGTGTATATATATATATATACTCACATACATTCATACATATATCTAAATACAAATATATGTACACATATACATATACACATATATATATATATACATATACAGATATATACATACATATAAATATACACATATACATATCCATATATATATACATTCATATGTATATATATAAATATATATGAATATACATATGTACATACATATAAATATATATGTATATATACATAAATATATATACATATATATATACATATACACATACATGCATATACATGCATATAAATATATACTAAAGCGTGCATATATATATATATATATATATGTGTGTATGCACATAAATATATTTACACACACACACACGCACATATATATATATATATATATATATATGTATATACAGTGGGGTGAAATAAATATTTGTACATATGAAAATTTTATTTTTTTATCTTTCAAACATACAAAATTTTTATGTACATTACTGTATAAGGATATATTCTACTAATATGTGTATATAAACTTAGGTTACAGTTAATTTTACAGAAATTAATGCCATTTTATTCATTTCCATGAGTGAAAAAAGTAATCCTTCAGTACAAAAAATAACGCATTATCTTCATATAATACTTTGTAGAATACCCTTTATTCACTTCAACAGCCGCTAATCTCTTCCTGTAGTCCTCAATTAATTTCTTGCAATAATTAGTAAGTATTTTGTACCATTCTTCCTGGCATATTGTCTTCAGATTATTGGTGCTCTTTTTTGGATTTGAATTTTCAAAAATCACCACAAGTTCTCAATTGGATTAAAAAAAGCAGGAGACTGACTTGGCCATTGCAAAACATAAGCATTATTTTCAACGACTTCTTTATAGATTGAGCTGTATGCTTGGGATCATTATCTTGCAGGAAAATGTAATCAGAAAGTAGCTCAAGACTCAACAAAAGACATCAAATTTTCTTGCAAGATCTGTTTATACTTTTGGGCATTCATTTTACCATCTATTACTGATATTTTGCCCACACCTTTTGCTGAAATCATTATACTGCCACTGCCAAATTTGACTGTTGGTACAGTGTTCATTGGTGAGTAGGCTTCACCATCTTTCCTCCACACATGATTTCAATAATTATGACCAACAACTCAGTTTTATTTTCATCTGTCCATAATACTCTTTCCCAAAACGAATTTTCCTTTTCCTTATGGTGTCTTACGAATTTTATGTGGTTTCAATAGGAGAGAATTTTCTTTGGTCTCCTTGACTTTTGACCATTCCTCAGCATTTCATTACTTATTGTTCATTTGGTTATACTACATCCTGATGAACACAAATCTTCCTGCAGCTCTTCACACATAATCATTGGATGTTGGTTTATCAGGCATCCTAATTTTCTTGATGGAATTCTTCAGACTGCTTTTCGACCATCTTGCATGAATTGAGCATCAGTTTTTGAGTGGTATAAGAGATTCAAGGAAGGCAGGGACTCTGTGAGGGATGATGAGAAGTGTGGAAGGAGTAAGGAAGTCAATACACCAGAGTTGATTGGCCAAAGGGTTAGGGTTAGGGTTACTATGTTGAGGTTTTAAGGGAGTTCAGCAAGAGATTCCGTCGGAAGACGCCAGCACTCTTCAAATCAGGTCAGTAGCATTTCCACCAGGACTATGCACTAGTCCACAACTCTATACTTGTCACAGACTGTTTGGCCAAGATGAGCCTCAAGACAGTTCCTCAACCTCCGTATAGTCCAGACCTTGCTCCCTGTAACTTTTGCTTATTCCCTAAGCTCAGAGGCTGTCGTTATGAGACAATTGAGGTGAGGAAAGAGGCTGTGACAAAGGTCATTGACATGCTCACACAAGAGGACTTCCATAGGGCCTTCCAGAAGTTGTTGTAATGGTACAAAAAGTGCATTGCAGCTGCTGGAGATTACTTAGAAGGGGACTAGAGTTTCATGTGTGTATTATCAATAAAAGTGCCCATACAAAAAAAGTCTGGAAACTTATTTAATGATCCTCGTATGTGACAATACCTAGGTATACACTAAAACATATAAATGTATATACATATTCACCTATATATATGCATATACATTCATATATGTATTGATATATGTATAAATACATATACATATACATATATATGAATGTACCCATATATACGCACATATATACATATATATATGTACATATACATATATATATACATATACATGTACGTATATATATATATATATGTATATATACATATATACCTATATATCCATATCCATATATAGATAAATATATGTATAGATATGCATTTATAAATGCATATACCTTTATATGTATGTACATACACATACATTTACATATATATATATATATATATATATATATATATATATATACATATATACATATATATACATATATATATATATATGAGTATATATATACACATATATCCATGTACATATACATACGCACACGTAAATATATAGACATGTTCATTTATACATATATATATATGCACAAAAACCTATACAGCTATGTATGTACATACTTATATAGGTATATGCATATGTAAATACATATATATACATATACATGTAAGTAGATAGATAGATAGATAGATAGATATACATGTGCCTATGTAAATACACATATATATACTTATATGTATACATTTACATAAATAAGTTTATATACATGTATACATATGTATATATATCTATACTTTACACATATACATATAGCTATCTTATATACATATATATATCTGTGTATATACACACACACACACACACACACATATATATGTATATATTTACATACATAAATTTATATACATGCATACATACGTATATATATCTATACTTTATATATATACATATAGTTATCTATATACATATATATCTATGTGTATACATCCATATACATATTTACGCATATGCACACACACACAGACACACACACACACACACACACACACACACACACACACACACACACACACACACACACACACACACACACACATATGTATATATATATATAAATATACCTATATTTACATCTACATACCCTTATATACATCAACATACATACATACACATATATGTATGCATATATATACATACATTTACATACATTTATATATATAAATATGTGCATATCATATACACACATATATATATGCATAAATATATACATATATGCATATACACATATAAACATACATGTATATATATACACACTATCTAAAAGTATATCTGATACATTCAACTCAGAGAAGAAGGGAGAGAAAAAGAGAAAAAAATTGATCAACATTATATTAATAAATTCTCATACATATTCAATTCAAAGAGGAAGTAAGAGAAAAGAAAAGCAACAACCGGATGTTCATATATATATTTGAATTGTGTTCACACATATATCTCAAGTAGATACTTGTTAATTTGTACATGGAAAAAATTTTATTAAAAAGATCTGACTTATTATTAGTTTTCTGAAGAGAACCACGAAGTCTGAAACATGTGTGCAGAATTCTTCTATGAAATAAAAACTAAAGTACCACATATAATTCATTTGGAGGCCTTTTTATTTTAAAATACACCCCCCCACATATATATGTATATATACACATATACAACCACACATACATACATACTTATATATATACACACGCACACACATGTATATATACACACACACACACACACACACACACACACACACACACACACACACACACACACACACACACACACACACACACACACACATATGCTGTTACTGAAATATTTCAAGAAATTGGAAATGTGTGTATGTACTTCAATGTATTTAGTTCTAAGTTTGATAGTAAAATTTTCTGAAAATTATATATATATATTATATATTAGAAAAATCCATATATCTTTTTAAAAATGGTTCATTCCCTTTTTGGTTAGGTGAGAGCTTTCTATCACTCTCTAATCGGTATTTCAATATACCTGCAGCTTAATAATGGAAAGAGCATTTATTTTTCATAAATATTCATGTTTAACACAATTTCTAATCATGTCAACTCATTTAATTCAGTATATTTATATATAGTTTATATTTTTACAGCAAAGATTTCTGTTAAAATTGTGCCAATAAATATATATGAAATAAAGTTAATCAAAATGCATTTTTGTTATACATAAGTAATTTTATTCAGTCATTTTTTTTTCAACATCATCTCTTTTCTTGTAAGTTCATTTCATTTCAAAGTGCATATCAATTGAACAAATTGTCTATTATATGATAATATTTAAGATCAAAATAAAACTGATATGTTCTGTAACTGAATTACACCTCTATTTAAATATATATCAAATGGTTTTTGAATATATTTGTATCTAACGAGTGTTACTGAAGTATATATATATATATATATATATATATATATATATATATATATATATGTATTATTCAGTCCAGTTAAACTGGAGTCAGGAATAATTCTGTCAGGACAAAAAAAAACATTCAACTATGAACATTTGAATTTTCCTGGTAAAGAGCTCAATGTAACTGACAAGGTGTCTCAATATACATGGGACCCATGTAACTGCTATTAATTCTAATAATAATAATATAGTGTTCTCTTTTGTTTCAGATTTGAAAATAATCTACAATAACAATTATTTATCCTTGATTACAATGCCTTGGACACAAGAGGAAAAAATATTTTGTGTCACCATTAATTTGGCAGCAAAATCATTCAAAGCTGTGCAAGCAAAATTCCACAGGAAGTTTAACTTGACATTTATCTTCAAAAAAGCCAAATTTATTGTTGGGTACACAAATTTCAAGCCACAGAGTCAGTAAACAACCTCAATAAGAAAGCAGGAGATCACAGATCTGGCAGGAAGTTGACTGCGAGATGTCCTGGCAATATGGATACTGTGAGAGATTCTATTGGAAGGAGTACAAAAAAGTCCCACCAAAGATGTTCACAAGAACTTTGTCTTTCATGTGCACAGTAGAATAGAGTCAATCAATTTCTGTTCTTATCATCTGGTTTGACCTTTCTAAAGTGATATGATTGCTTTTAAGACTCAGATGAAAGATGACTTTATGCAATATGAATTATCATATAAATGGGTTACATCTATTTTGAGACACCCTATATATATATATATATATATATATATGTAAAATCAAAATGTATCTGCATTTGTATATATGTATATAGACACATTAATAAGTCTGCGTCATGATGGTGAAAGAAGGGTTTATTTTACTCAACGAATACTTTTTTTTCAGTATAATCTCACTTTTTGTCACTGCACATAATACAATGGTGACTATCAATCATATAGTGAAAAAATTCAATTAATAAATAAATGAATCTACCAACCCCTCCGTATGTGCAGGATGTGACCAAAGGTCCATTTTTAAGTGGAATTTTCTTTCTCCTAGACTAGTTTCCTAACCAAGGGTAAAGAACCCTGTCTACCTTATTATGTACTCATAGCTGGAGGGAGAATAATTGAATTCATACCTTTCCCAAGTATATTAGTGCTATGTGAAATTCTCTTAGCTTTGTCCAGGATTTGAACTCATGTCACTGTGTCCATTTCCTATGGCAATAACCATTACATCACAAGCATCTCCAACTTCAAAGTATACGTCAAGCTACAGACTTATTAATTCACCCTTGTATGTCTGCATGAATTGTTGTTTTTGTTTTGTATTAATGATCTATTAATGATCTATTGTATTAATGATCTATTGATTGATGTGCTTATGTCACAGGCCATTAGTAGTGTATTTGTCCCTTTAATATGGAATTGTAATGGCATCAGCTTCCTTCAAGAAATCATTGCATACAAACAATGGCCATCAAAATTCTTGATAAGAAATCTTATCAGGCAGAAATCAAGTTGTTTCAGGGCCCTTACCCAAATGGCTGTAGACACATTGGTGGCCCCAGAAGGAGAGAATGAGCTGATCCAATTAACAGGCAAACCAATTGATTTTATAGCAGCTCAGGATAAACAAAGACAAGAAAGTGGATCAAGTGTTCCTTGAACGATAGAGAGGAAAGAAATAAATATAACAAATAAGTAAAGAATGTATAGAAACACACACACACACACACACACACACACACACACACACACACACACACACACAGCCATATCAAAGGAAAAACAATGAGTAAAAACTAAATAATAATAAAGTGAAGTATTTTAAGATGGTAAATCCCTGAGATTCTTTTGTTGGTAAAAACGCTGCAAAATAGTGTATAGAAAAGCAAAGAGAATGAGTCAAGTGTTTGGGTGAATGCATGTGAACATTTATATTGTTCTCTTTTTTATATATACACAAAGTGCTACAAAGAGCATCAAGTGGAGTATTTTCAAGGAGATAGTGGAAATTAGGTATTTGGCAAGGTTATTTTATTTATGTAGCTTGGCCAGTTTGACACAAGGTCTTTTTTAAATCATTGGTTGGCAGTGCCAAAAATAGCTTAGCTCCATTGGCATTTCCCTTTTTGGTATCAGACAATAAACTTCATTCAACTCCTTTTAGACAATGGGTTAGGTGCGGCCTGGAGACTACTCCCAGTAGTTAAACTTTTTTTTACCTGGCTGGTGCCAGATAAGAAATTAGATATTAAAGTAGATATTTTTATTTTTATTTTTAAATTCTTCTTTTTTGTACCACTTTTGTATATGTGTGTGTGTGTGTGTGTGTGTGTGTGTGTGTGTTTTGGTTTATGAATGTACCTCCGTAGCTTAAGGGGTGTCCTCGTGGTGTAATGGTTAAAGCGATGAACTGCGGAATCGTAGTACGCGAGTTCGTACTCCAGTCGCGCTATTATGTTCACTTTCGGGCAAATACCCTTGGGAAAGGTATGAACCCCCTTATTCTCCCTCCAGCTATGGGTAAATAGTAGGACGGACAAGGTTCTTCAGCCTTGTTGAGGCAACTAGTCTAGGAGAAGGAAAACTCTGAATTCAAACCTGTTAAACTCCGCTTAAAAAATTGACCTTGTGTCATATCCTGCCCGAGCGGAGGGGTTGGTAAATAGTACCTCCGTAGCTTAATGATTAAAATTGCATTTATTTTACTCAACAAATATGCATTTTTCAACATAATCTCCTACCAAGCACTTCACTAAATGTTTCTCCATAAACTGAATATATTGAACATTATACAGTGAAAATTTCATATCAAATGAAAAATATCAGAAGCAGATTAAAGCAGGCAGGCAGACAGACAGACAGAATCACACACACACACACACACACACACACACACACACACACACACACACACACACACACACACACACAAAATTGACTAAGAATTAAACTTACTTTTTTGTTATTATCAATTATGAACTTGTGTAATGTCAACATTAGCCTCATTACATTCAAACCACTCAAACCAAAAGGTAATGGGGCTTAGAATACATTGACAGTATCCCCCCAGCAAAGAGATAAGACACCCCTAAAAATGTTGATTTAAGTTACATAATTTGGTTTAAGGGTATATCAACCCTTGCAGATCATTTGATAACAAATCCGGTTCATATATATATATATATATATATATATATATATATATATATATATATATATGATTTTTATGTGAATAGTTTGTTGGTAACTTTATTTCTAAATGAGTTATAATTCTTCTGTTTGCCTGCTGTTAAATGGTTTCAAATATTGCTATTGTATGCACACAGTTAAATCATTTCAAGTATTCCCATTTAACATTAATAATTCTATATGTACACAGTCAAATGGTTTAAAGTATTTTTATCTTGATACGAACAGTTTTATTTGCATACAGTTAAATGGTTTCAAATATTGATATCTAATTCTAATGATTCTATTCAATGTTAATCATTTGTTTGCACACAGTTAAATGGATTCAGGTATTGCTAACTTTAATAATTCAAAATGGTTTCAAGTATTGCTATTGAACACAGATAATTCTATTTAATATTTAAAATAATCTCTTGTAAAAGATTAAACACTTCTATTTGAGCCACAGATGGGACCCTAACAAGTTCTATCATTCATTGGGAGGTGCCCGTGGTGTAGTCGTTATCGTCGTAGGAATTGGACACAGCTACACGAGTTCAAATCCTGGACGAGACTGATTGCATTTCACATAGCACTAATACCCTTGGGAAAGGTATGAATCCAATTATTCTCCCTCCAGCTATGGGTAAATAGTAGGACAGACTAGGTTCTTCAACCTTGGTTAGGCAACTAGTCTAGGAGAAGGAAAACTCTGAATTCAAACCTGTTAAACTCCGCTTAAAAACTGACCTTGTGTCATATCCTGCCCGAGCGGAGGGGTTGGTAAATAGTATCATTCAAGGTCAGAGTGGACCTGAGAGTAATGGTTCTGAAGGGGTACTCCAAATCCCTTAAAGCTCTTCGACTGTAGCCTCACCATCAGATGAATTTTAATGTTATATCCAGGATTTTAAAAGGTTTCAAGAATTGCTTTCTAACATTTATTATTCTATTCAATATCATTTATTTGTTTTCACTGTTAAATTGTTTCATGTATTGCAGCATAATACCAATGATACAAATTCAGTTGGTATATTCAACAGCCCCAGCCAACTGAGCTGCCCCTAAAAAGAGGTGTCCATTAAACTGCATCTGATGGTGAGGCTCCAGTTTTAGAGCTCTGAGGAGTGCCATCACTCCTAGGTCTACCAACCCAGTGGTTGTACCCATGAGAGCCCCTTTTATTGGTCAAATCGATCTGTTTTCAAATTATTTATATTATATAAGAATGACAAATAATGGTGGTCAAATACTAGATAACTGTGTGCCAAAAACTTCAGAAACTACACAGCTCAGTTGAATGAGGCTGTAGAGTACACTGACTAGATCTCTCAAGGGAATAAGACCCCACCAATGAGTGTCCTGGATATGACATTAAACAATCTGATGGTGAGGCTCCAATTATGCTGGAGCTTTGGATAATGTGAAGTACCCCTTCATTGCTATCGCTCTCAAGTTTACTCTGACTTGGAGATGTAGGCACCAGGTAGGGTCCTATCTAAGGGTATAACAGAACTGTTTGACCTCTAAACTGTGAAAACAAATTGAATTGCTAGAAATAGAGCTGGTTGATCATTTAACTGTGTGTAAACAAATGACTGATGTTTGATTGAATTGTGCGTGATGCATAACGATACTTAGAACCATTTAACTTTATTGACTTATGCTAAATTGAATTGTTAGAAATAGAACTGTTTGATCATTTAACCGTGTGTATTGACAAAATGTGTTTACAAATCCTATATCTAATATATATGTAAAAACAGGATTTGGCATAAAATAACCTACAATGGTTGATATGCCATAAAACCAAACTAAATCAAATCAAACCATAATTCTCAAACATCTTAGCATAAAATAACCCAAGATGGGTTAACTTACTTACCTGGCATTAGCTGGACTGTCTGGCATTCATGCTGGATGGGGTATCGAAACCAATGGCAGACTTGAGGCCGAAAGGCCCCCGGCTTCGGCAGGGCTACCTTTGGGTGAGCGAGCTGCATTGACACCTTTGTCTCTCTTGTATAGTATTGGACCTTGCTATCCAGTTTAAGTTATAATCTGGCATATGTGCCTTGATCCAGATTTGGGTCCAAGTCCAGCTTGGCCCATCAGGTCCACATTGTATTGTGGGCTGATCCCCAGCATAGGCCAGCTGAGGCTCGAGCCCAACCTTCCCCTCCTCAAAATCCCCACTATAATTGACCTTCAGGTCATTGACCTTGTTTCCAGTTCTGTCTGTTAGGAGGCAAAGACAAATAACTCCAGATGGGTTAACATGCTCATAAAATCAATCAGTCAGTCAAAAGTTATCTAGATTTTTTATAACATAAGATTAACATATTTACTTACTTTTCAAAAGTGAATCCCCATTTTTAGCATTCAAGCTTTTTTGCTTTTTATAATATTATGAGTTTATTTTTATTTGGTATGTGCATTGCCATTGGTCATGTGGGTGGAGTGTTCACCAGTGGCTTTAAGACCGGAGTTCAATCCCAGGTCAAGTCATAACAAAGACTCAAAAATGGTACTTGCTTAACGCCTAGCATTATAAGCTATGTATCAAGGGTAAAGTGGAGCAGTCCAGGAAAAGGAGTAGCATCCTCCCCTACACCTCGGTGTAGTAGCTAATGAAAAGGGAGACAACAGTCACCGACTTTATATGTATTGCCATTTATTCATTAAATTCAACAATGATTTATCTCAAAATGTTATTTTAACTTTAAATTTGTATAATTATATTGCCTGTATTCCATGGAATTTCCACTGGTCCATCTAAATTGCATCCTTAGTCTATAAAGCCTATGTGGTTTTAAGGGGAAAAAAAGCAAGAAATATTTTGTACAAGTTGATTACTCTCATCCTTTCAAAAACATCCACCATCAGCAGTCAGCACTCAGAGGAAGGATAATTAATTAAAATTTGTCACCATGAAAAAAACAGCAAAATTACTTATTCCCCTACCCCTACTCTCTTCTTTCCCATTCACAAATCCTTAGACAATTCTGTTTCTCTCCCCATCCCAGTAAACCCATTATTAAAACCTCTCTTATTTGTTTGGTTTTTTCTTCTTTTTTTTATTGCATATTTTGGTGACTTTTTTTAATCTTGTTTACACACCTTATGTGCTAAAGTGTGTAGCACTTAAATCATGGTGCTTTCTACTAAATAAAAAAAAACAACAGTTTCCCCAAGTGGAGTATAAAAAGGAAGTTCAATCAACTATACACGAAACTAATGAATATAAGGTGCATTATCTATCAATCTCAATTTGTTCAAATCTATCCTCGTCTTTTCAATCTGTCTGTGTATCTATCCCAGTTTTTTCTCTATCTGTCGTTTCTTTCAATCAACAGTCTTTTTGAGCTATCTATATACCCCAGTTTTTCAATCTACCTTAATCTTTTAGGTATATATATATATATATATATATATATATATATATATATATATATCTCAATTTACCCCAGTCCTATCTATCTATCTATCAATCTATCTATCCCAGTCTTTTTTTACCTAATTTCTCTCTATCGATCTATATATGTATTTTCTATCTAACAGTCAGTCAATCTGTCTAAGTATTTTATCATCATCATCATCATGTCATGATGGTAGCACGGATATCCCTGACCCTCTCTCGCCACTTTTCCCTATCGTTCATCGCTTCTGGCAGGTCTTCTAGACTACATCCCGTATCCTGACATAGTTGCTGAATGTATGTTCGTGCTGGTCGTCCTGCTTTTGCTCGGCCATATGTGGGGGTCCATAAGAGTACATCACTTATGAGTTTGTCCCTGCAACCAATAAAATGAAACGCAGTTTCTTCCAGGCAGCGGTCGCATCGATACTGCTATATGGATGCACTACATGGACTCTAACAAAACGGCTGGAGAAGAAGCTAGACGGCAATTACGCAAGAATGCTGTGAGCAATCTTGAACAAGTCCTGGCGGCAACACCCCACAAGACACCAACTGTACGGCCACTTGCCTCCTATCATGAAAACTAGTCAAGTATCTTATAATCATTTATTATTCTAAGTATTTTCTATGTATTCATTAATCTATCTATCTATCTATCTGTCTAAGCCTTTAGGGTGACTCGAGTGGTATAATTTTGGTGAGCTAGACTAGCATATCATTTCCAGCGTGTTTGATTCTCCCTTGATGCTTCATGTTTCTGGCTATTTGCCAAACTAAGTTAAGCTTAGTTAGTGATGATCTATCTATCCAAATCTTTCATTCAATTAAAAAACAGAGCAAGTAAAACCAAAATGAAATTATCAAAAAATAGATAAATAAAAAGTTAAAAACTGCTATCTGGTCATTATTATATTCATTTAGTCTAATCAATCTGTTAAATGTGTGAAAAAATTACCAACCCTTTTTTGGAAGATAAGAGATGAAATGCAGTTAGAAAGCATCTTTTTTTTCCTGGAAACTTTTACCTTCATTTAATATTTGCATTACAGACATATCACACAATGCAATGATTGATATGATAAAACCTCTTATTACTATTATTATTATCATTATTTCTATTATTATTTTTGGCCAAATGAGTAGAGTGTTTGCAATTGGTTCAGGAGACCAGGGTTCAATCCCAGGTCGAGTCATACCAAAGACTCAAAAAATAGTAATTGATGCTACTTTGTTTAACACTCAGCATTATAAGGTAAGGATCAAGGGTAAAGTGGAGCAATCCAAGGAAAGGAGTAGCACCCGCCCCTAAACCTCAGTGTAGTAGCAATTAAAAAAGGAGCCTTCAGGTCTCCCTCGAGTAAGGTCACCAACAATAATAATAATAATAATAATATATCATATAAGTTATTAGCTTGTGTTTATTTCTCTTTAAATGTGACATAGATGCAAATTAAAGCCAAAGTCTGTTCATATTTACAAGCAGAACCTGTAGAAATTTCATAGTATGAAAAAAAAAAACAGAGGGGCCTTTTAAACAAGAAAGGATGATTTCCAATTTTAGTATATATAAATCCTTTTGCTATCTTTGCAATAATACAAAAATATTCAATAAAATTCCATATAAAAGTTAGTATGTGTATCATTAGTTAGTATTTAAATCTACCAAAACTACAAGATCAACTTATAGTTGCATATTCTATTTCATGAATAATGGTATTACTGGAATCAGTTGGAGCTTCAGAGTTCCTTAGATCCTCAGAGCTTATCAGATCTTCAGCAAACCCATATACAATAATTTATGTTAACTATACTACTTAGTGGGGATTGGTAAAATTAGCACCGTGCAGCAATTCTATTGATGTTGAACACAATGTTTGATTTAAAGAAGCAACATCTACAGCTGTGTGGAGGGTATGTAGGTGAGCATAATGTACAAATTAATTGACAAAATACAAGCATAATTATGATATAGATTTATTTCTATTTGGTTTATTTACATTTTTTTTTATCTATTTCAATTTTGTTACGTCTATCTCAATCAGATAATTCTCTCTCTCTCTAGTTATATATTTAAGATTGCTTAGTTTTATCCATCCCTTTAGTTTTATCTGTCTTTTTGTGTATCTGTATCAAATATTCAAAAACCAGTCCTACAGATCGAAACACTCCTGTTGCTGGTTGGGTTGGAGTCTACAGTGGAATGTTACTTCTGAGTGTCTCTACTTCTCCAGCAGTGCCCAGCATTTGTTGTTTGCTTGCTTGTTTGTTTGTTGGGGTTTTATGACATATCAACCTTTGTAGGTTATTTAATGCCAAATCCATTTTTATACAAATAAATGTTCTATTTTAAACAATTCAGTTTTGCCTAAGTACACAGTTTAATTGTCAAAAACATTTCTATTTCAAGCTATTCAGTTTAGTCAAACAGTTCTAATTCAAACAATTCAGTTTTGAATAAGTATGTAGTTTAAATGTCAAAACAGTTCTATTTCAAGTAATTCAGTTCAGCATAAGTATGCAATTTAGTTCTATTTACCCATAGATAGGTTCCTTTCAGGTGCTACCACTCTGGGCCAGAGCGGACCTGGGAGAGATGGCAATGAAGCCGTACTCCACATTACCCAAAGCTCCAGCATTACTGGAACCTCACCATTAGATTTTCTAGCATCATATCCAAGATACTTGTCAGGAGGAGGTCTTACCCCTCTGCAGAGATGCAATCAGTGTATTTTACAGCCCCAGCCAATTGGGCAATTCTTGTTTGTGTTTGGTGGGCAACTGACCATTCAGTTAATTTTGTTGGGATTTTTAGTTCTCACCTAGCTTTTTGCTAATCATTACATTTGAATCCAAGTGGTGCAATCATATGGTAGTACAGATATGGCTACTGCTTGTTAGAATGTCCATTTTATTTTATTGAAGAGATCAGATTTCCCAATGACAGTCCATGGTGTTCTACTGTCAATGACAGTCCATGGTGTTCTACTGAAGAAGGAGCTTTTGCCCCACTGTTTAAAAATAAATTACCTTTATTTTCTTAGTAATATGTGCATAATTCCTTACTATTCGAAACCTATATTTACCAACTGTTAATGTAATTCTATTGTAAATTCAGAAGAGAAAAATCATGTACAGATTTCAATGACAATTCAAGACAAAATATTTCTATTGTAAAATTATTTTCAATTAATTTCCATAGTACAATGATTAACAACACATTTACATTATACATATAATAACCTTATTCAATCAGTGAAGTGACACATGCATTAAATCCCTTTTTACATGATTTTCAAAATATTTCCACAGTAAAATCAGTTAGAATATATTTCTGTTAAACTATTAGCAGTGAATTTAAATATATTGATGCTGTCTCTAATGTGACACTGAAATGACCACTGAAAAAAAATTAATTCCTGATTTTCAATTAATGTTTGGTTGTTTGGTTGGTTTTATGGCATGTCAGCATTTATTGGGTTATTTTATTATGAAGTTTATAATTTCAAAGATCTATTTGACCTATAGACAGAACCTAATAAATACTATCACTAATTGGTTGTGTTTTATGGCAAACCTATCCTTGTTGGTTATTTAATGTCTAATCCTGTTTAGACATTTGTATATTTGATAGTGTTATGTTTTGACCTTTTGACTCGGCCAAAAATGCCATTCAAGGTGATGCACCGGAAGGAGGGGATACATTCTAATGGCAGTCATGAAAGGAAATCGCGTGGGCGGAAATTGGCTGATGAAATGGGACGAGGTAAAAATATCCCATGTTACACTCATAGACTAACGCACCAGAAGAGAGTGACCTCTGAACTGCATGACAGTTATTTCCGCTTGATGACGATTAAACATTCGATTTCAAAGATCGAGTGGGTGATCGTGTAGGCGTTGAACTATTATATAACGCAGTCAAGACGGAAGTTGAGGCAGTTGAGTTCCGGCCAGAGAGTTCCAGACAGTTGGAGACGAAATGTGGTAGGGAAAGCCACATCAGGCCGAAGGGGCCTTTGGGCCCTGATGAGTTGAGGTCCGGAGAAGATGCTGATAAGATGCAATAAAGAAAGCCAGCACCCAGCAGAGTGGACCCCAGCATCAGGAGAACAAGAAAGACACAACGTGACGGTCATAAGTTTGGGGTCAAAATATTGCAGTTATGTTCGATCTCCAGCTCCCTCTCACAGTAAAACCCCACACAACCTTTTTAAACCCTTACAAATAAAGTGAGAGGTAAATATATTTATAAAGAAGTCTTCCTCTGTCTTTATCAATGCGTCGGTTTATTTATTGTGTCGTTATGATGCTGTAGATGAGCATATAACAATAGATAGGGTTTTTAAATGAATAATTTACAGGCAACATTATTTTTAAATGAGCCAGAGCTTATCTATTTGTGTACTGTTGAATAGTTTCAAGTATGGTTATTTATTGTTTGCACACAGTCAAATGGTTTCAAGTATTGCTATTTAACTTCAATAATTCTATCGAATATTAATCATTTTGTTTGGTTGTGTTTATGGAATATCAAACCTAGTGGTTATTTAATGCTGAATCCTGCATATATATATATATATATATATATATATGATTTCTAAGTGTATAGTTTGTAGGTTACTTTATTTTTAAGTGAGCCAGAGCTCATTTGTTGAATTTTTTCTAGCATTGAGATCAAACACTTATAGTTCTATTTGCAAGCAGTTAAATAGTTTCAAATATTGTAATTTAACACTAATAATTCTATTTAACATCAGTCATTTGTTTGCCCACATTTAAATGGTTTCAAGTATTGTAAATAATTAAATGTTTTTATTTGATCCATAGATGGGACCTTCATAGATTTTTCCAATCTAAGAAAGAGTGAACCTTGGAGTAATGGCAATAAAGTGGTAGCCCATGTTCCCCAAAGCTCCTGAACTAGAGCCTCTCCATCAGATGGTTTAGTAAGTAGGACATTTGTTGTGGTGGGGTGAGGTCTTACTTCTTAGCAGAGATGCAATCAGTATGTTCTACAGCCCCAGTTGACTTGGCTGAAAGTAATGGTAAGGAAAAAGTGACTCCATATTCACTAAAATTCCAGGAGTGGAGTCTCATTACAAGATACATGTTTGTTAGGTCTCCTCGTAGTATAATGGTTAAAGTGATTGAATGTGGAATTGTAGTAAGCAAGTTTGAACTCCGGTCTTGCTATTATGTTCCCTTTTGGACTTGAGAAAGGTATGAACCCCCTTATCCTCCCAGCTATTGGCTAAATAGTTCCACTACTGTTCTTCTTGAAGGATGGCTTTGACATTAAATAACCTACATAGGTTGATATGCCATTAAACCTGAAACCTGATTTAGTATTGTATCGTACCCAGGGTACCCTTTTTTTTGGAGTCCATAGTCTTATCTTTTGGCAGAGGATGCAGTTGGCATATTCTAGTCGGATGATTTTCAATTAATTTTTATCGTAAGTAATGAGCAATATAACAATGCATATACATATATATATATATATATATATGCAAATTTCATTAAACATAACAGACATTTTATGTCTACATATTTTCTTTTGGATCCGTTCGAATTCCCGTATTACTTTTATCGTATTCTAGGGGAATTGATTTATGTATTGTCCATAGTTGCATGTATCCCTAGTACTTTCTGCCCGACTTTGGGCCATCATCAGGGGAGGATCTATTACAAAAGTGATGTAACTTTTGTTTTAGCATATTACTACTGTGTAAGGGCGTCTTTGCCGTTAAAGGTTATGGCATTTGTTTTTGAATGTGATTCTATATTTAGTGCCAGTAGCTAAAGACATTTAAGTACATAAGTACTGGTTTGAAAATTAATTCTATTAAGTGTCGGCTGCAGGTTTCTGATATATAATGCTTTGAGAATCTGAAGTTTTTGTTTTATTATTTTGATGTTCTAATATTGTTGTGTTGTCGGTGAGAATTTTCCGTAGTTGCATTGTTGGGCATGAATGTTTTTTTAAATGCTGAGCTATTGAACTTGTGTCTGAAAGGTGCATTGTAAGTCTCCTCGACAGGGTAGTTGAGGTTAAACCAACATATATATTATTATTATCAGAGATACAATCTCCTAAAGGACATTTAAATTTATATATAATGTTGTTTTTTTGCAAAACTCCAATCGAGGGAGAGGAATTGTTTCTAAAGACTAGATTCGAGGTTTTAAACTTATTATAATATATAATAAGTTTTATTTTTTTATTAGGATCAGTGGGGAGTATGTTTTAGTGAATCAATGTTTTCAAGATTTTTTCATCGGATTTGTAATTGTAGTGCATTTGGTTACGATAAAAAAGTTTGATATATGTTTGTTAGCTGGATGGAGTAGTACACTGTTTATTTTGTTGGTTAACATTTTTTATCATACGTTTAATTTGTTCATCAACAATATAGTTAGGAAACCCATTATTGATGAGAGCCTGTTTTATGTTTTCTACCTCTTTATAAAATATTGTTTTGGAGGAGGAGATTAGTTTGGCACGGGATATTAGATTATGAATAATTGCTTTTTTATATCTGAAGGGGCATTCACTTTTAAATATACATATATTATCATGATTTTCACTGCATAATGTTTAGTATTGAAACATTTCATTTTTTCCTTAAACCCTAAAATTTTCCACATTATTATACTGGGTGTCTCAAAATAGATGCAACTCATTACTATGATTATGATTTATTATTGAGATAAGCACAATGGCAGTCATTTTGAATGCATCCTGTAAAAAATGGATACTTTGAGATAGACACATCAAATCAATATCTTTTTTACTGTTATATCAGCTTTTTGGACATGCAATCCATTTTTGAGTTTCTTGTTTCAGTAATAAATCATTATCATATTAATGGGTTGCATCTATTTTGAGACACTTTTGAATGATTTTGTCTCCAAATAAGCAGAGATTCAAAATATTTTTCCTCTGTTGTCTAAGGCATATGGATCAAGGATTAATTGTTGTTATTGTATACTATTTTAAAAGTGAACATAATAGTGAGACTGGAGTTTGTCTGAAACAAAAAAGAACTCAACTTTATTATTAGTATAGTTATTAGCAGTCACATGGCTCCCGTGTATATTGAGACACCCTGTATATATATTTACCAACCTTTCCAAACAAGTAGGATATGACACAAGGTCAATTTTTTATGCAGACTTTAACAGGTTTGTATTCAGAGTTTTCCTTCTAGCCTAATTGCCATACCAAGACTAAAGAGCACAGTCTGCCCTACTATTTATCCATAGCTGATCAGAGAATAGCTAGATTCATACCTTTTCCGAGCAGAGTAGCACTATGTGAAATGCAAACAAACTTGTCCAAGATTTGAACTTGGGTTACTATGTCCACTTCCTACAATGGCAACCATTATACTTCAAGCTTCCCCATAATCTATATCATTATATATGTAATTATTTGAGCTTTCGATATACAAAAAAAAAAATAGATATATATTTCTTTTAAATACCCTATCCGGTGGCAGTACCGCCTTGAGCTACCGAAACTGTGTTATCACCCTGGTTGGTGGCTGATGAGGCTAGGGTATCGTACGTGCTTTCAAATGTTGTATGATGAAAATATATGTAATTATTTGAGCTTTTGATATACTTATTTTATATATATTTGAAAAGTGCTTTTAATAGTGTATGCATTTTAAAATAAATTCAAATCATTTAAAGTTCTAAAAAAGGGAACAGTGCCTTTCAGTCATGTCTCATTTGAGAATAAAAAACTGTGACCGATAAGTATTGATGAGGAAATAGACATAGAGTAATGACCGTCAAAAAAGCATTGGGTGGAAGAAAACTGACCCCCCAAAAAATAACTGTCAGCCTGAAGAATCGATGCAGGTAATGTTGTTTTCTTCCTGTATTAAGTGAGGATTAGGTGTGTTGAATACCAGTAATATATAAAATTGTCCTTGTATACACAACATAGGCTGGGATTTTGAGTTGAGGTGGGCCGTGAGTATGGATAAATGTAACTCATTTCTTGACGTCTCCAAGATGGTAAACATTGTGGGGTTATAAGCGACTACACAAGCTGGATTGTCCAATCAAGCATATATGTAAACAATAGAAGGAAGAATAATACATATATGTTAAACCCCTTTGTTTACACTGAAGTTGTTGATGGCTGTGTGGTAAGATATCTAACTGGAGTAAAGTTAGCCAGGTTTTAATACCAGCTTGAAGCATCTCTCATGTCTAGCTGCACTGATGAGTTATGATATAACAAAACAGTCTGTGAATGACTATAAATATACTCCCCCTCCAGGGAGTTGAGCACTCTCGTGAAGGAATTAGAGGTTGCCACTTGCATAATGTAAAGCTCTTCGAATGAATTGAGCACTCAGTAGCCATTAAGTGTATTTGTAAATAAAAGAAAAGTAATACATATATGTTAAATCCCTTTGTTTTTACACTGAGGTTGCCGATGTCTAAGCAGTAAGACACCCAACTGGCGTAAAGTCAGCTGGGTTTCAGTCCCAGCTTGAAGCATCTTGTGTATCTAACTACACTGGTAAGTTGTGATACAATGAAACAGTCTTTCTGTGGATGTCAATATTATATACATATATATATATATATATATATATATATATATATATATATATATAAATCCTCTCATATATGTAACCATTTGAGAATATTAAGATTAATGAATCCTATTTACAATTGGTTACTTAAAATACCTAACCTCAGAATTTTAAATTATTATTTTTCGTTTGTTTGTCATTGAAATCCTGTCAATGTAATTTTCTTTTACATATTTTGAATGACCTCCTTTTTCTGCCAAAGGATTTTCACTAATACCCACTAGAGGAAAACACTATAACATTGCTACAACAACACAATCTAGTATTAAAAAAAAGGTGCAAAGACGTTATTATCTTTTCCTCACAGTATGGTCTTGCCCTTTTGATTGAAGTTTTTCTTTTCTTTTTATTGGGATGTCCAACGATCATTAAATAAGTTTTCAGACTTTTTTCGTATGGGCACTTTTATTGATAGTACACACATAAAACTCCAGTCTCATTATCCCTCACAGACTCCCTACCTTCCTTGAATCTCTTATACCACGCAAAAACTGATGCTCGATTCATGCAAGATGGTCGAAAAAGCAGTCTGAAGCATTCCATATGTTTCTGTGGCATTTTTTCCAAGTTTAAAACAGAATTTTATAGCATATTGTTCTTCTAAAGTGTCCTCACATCCAGATTGCATTTTTGAAATTCACCAGCAGTGACAATCAGGGGGTATTCCACTTGCTGCTGTAGCTGTTGATTTGAAGCTGAAATCATAAAAATTGGTCAGTCATCTCATAAGATGTATAGCAATAACATACTGAATATCAAAGAGTCTATGACAATTTTAAATGCCTGTACAAAAAAGTCTGGAAACTTATTAAAGTCACCATGTAAATTTAGTATTTTCTTGTAATTTCAAATGCTTTGTATTTCTTGCCCTGAGCTGCATGCAATCATTAAAATGAAGTAAAGCTTTTTATATCTAATTAATTTTACTCATGATATCATAGGTTACATTAGTTGCTGGCTAATAATAATAATAATAATAATAATAAAGAAAAGGAAATCATAAGAGAGAAATGGAATTTCTCATAATAGCAGCACAGAACAACACCATAAGAACCAATCATATCGAAGCAAGAATAGACTCAACAAAATAGCAAATGTAGACTATGCGGTAACAGATGAAATGATCAATCACATAATACGCGAATGCTGCAAATTAGCACAGAAGGAGTATAAGACTAGACACGTCTGGGGCGGCAAGGTGATCCACTGGGAAATGTGCAAGAAATTTGAATTTGACCATACAAACAAATGGTACATGCACAACCCAGCACTTGTCCTAGAAAATGACATACATAAACTCCAATGGGACTTTGACATACTCACAGATCACCTAATCTCGGCCAGAACAAAAAAAAGAGAATTTGCAAAATTGTCGACTTTGCTGTCCCAGCTGACCACAGAATAAATCGGAAAGAATGTGAAAAGAAGTATAAGTACCTCGACCTTGCTAGAGAATTCGAAAAGCTGTGGAACATGAAAGTGATGATTGTACCAATTGTGATTGGTGCTTTTGGCACAGTAACAAAAGGATTATTGAAAGTCCTGGAGGACTTGGAAGTTGGCAGACAAGTAGAGGCTATCCAAATGACAACATTACTGAGAACAGCCAGAATACTGAGAAGAGTCCTGGAGACTTGAGGAGACTTACTGTCACTCAAACTCCAGTGAAAAACCATCAGCTCATACTGATATAAAAATCTCTCAAGGGGTAAATAATAATAATAATAAAACCAGAGTACAAATCGAGGCCATCCAAACAACAGAATTGTTGTAATCAGTCAGAATATTGAGGAGAGTCCAGGATATCTGAGAAGATTTACAGTCACTCAAACTCCCATAACCCCCCGCCCCAGTTAATGCTGGTGTGAAAAATTTGCGAGGTGTAAAATAATGATAATACTTGGGCTTAGAATTTTCCATAATTGTTTTTTATTTGTGATTCAAAATCTGCTGATATGTTTTTCCTTTTATTTTTATCAGGATGCAAATGTAGTCCTTGAAATTTTAAGACCAGCTCACCTTCCCCCATCATAATTATTAGAAGCAAGTTGTTTATCAGAACTCTCTTTTCTTTTTATTCATTTATTTATTTATTATGCTGGAAGCATTCTGATTGTCTCTAAAGTCATTTTATTATCTGATTTCACCAGAAAATAATTTTTCCTTCTCAGAGCTTCGGTAAAATGAACAAACAAAAGGAAGGCAAAAATAAAAAAATGAATATTTTAAAGGAAAAGAAAAGAATTCCTTTGATTCCATGTGCAGTTAGTTCCTTATAAGTCGATGCATTAACCCTGCTTCCAAAGATATGTAAGGTAGCAAAGACAGCCACGAGGCAGGAAAAAAAACCTACTCACATTGGCTTTTCCTTCACCTCCTTCCGAGCTATTAATGACTAGTGCTAGGCTGATGTATGATTTGTAATTTTAGTTTTTTATAAAATATGACCTGAAAGTTCCTTGGGGAGGGTACATGGAAAATGTCAGTGTATCTTTTACCTGTTTGAAAGGACATCTTTAGAACTCAATGGATGGAGAATATTTTATTTATCAAATTGCAATGCCCTCCCCCTATCGGTTATCCATGCTTTTGCTTTCCAGTTTTGGTTATCCACTGTCATCCCCTGAAATAAATAATTCATAAGTTTTATTTAATAATAGCGTAGTGTTTTGCATTGATTTTACTGTAAAAGTCTTTTCCCTGGCAACAAAATTTCTACTTTTTTGCTTCTGTCTCAAAAACTGTAAAATAATTTTTGGTTTGGTTTGGTTTGTTGGGTTTTAGAGCTTATCAATCCTCGTAGGTTATTTAATGCCAAATCCTATTTATACACATATATATTAAATATATGATTTGGTTTGGTTGGTTGGTTGGTTGGATTTTTATGGCGTGTCAACCTTTGTAGGTTATTTAACGCCGAATCCATTTTTATACAAAAAATCAGTTCTAGTTCAAACAATTCAGTTTAGCATAATTACACAGTTTAATTCTCAAAAATATTTCTATTTCAAACTATTCAGTTAATTCAAACAGTTCTAATTCAAACAATTCAGTTTAGTATGACTATAGATTTTGTTTACACACAGTTAAATGTCAAAACAGTTCTATATAAAACAATTCAGTTTAGCATAAGTACAGTTCCATTTTAAGCAATTTAGTTTAGCATAAGTACACACTTTAATTGTCAAAAATATTTCTACTTCAAGCTATTCAGTTTTGAGGTCAAAACAGTTCTAATTCAAACAATTCAGTTTAGCATTAGTATGCAGTTTAATTATATTTAACCCACAGATAGGGCCCAATCAGATGCTACCATTCCGGGACAGAGTGGACCTGGGAGCAATGATAATGAAGGGGTACTCCACATTCCCCAAAGCCCCAGCATCACTGGAACCTCACTATCAGATTGTTTAGTGTCATTATCAGGACACTCATTGGAGGGGTATTACCCCTCTGCTGAGGTGCATTTGGTATATTCTACAGACCCAGCTGATTGGGCAATGATTTGGTTTGGTTGGGTTTTATGGCATATCAACCATTTTAGGTTATTTAATGCCAAATCCTGTGTATACATCTCTATTAAGTATCTATGATTTGTAAACAAATAGTTTGTAGATAACATTTTTAAATGAGCCTGAACTCATTTTTTTTGTACACAGTCAGAATTTCTAATATTTCTATTTGATATGGATAATTCTATTTACTATTAATCATTTGTTTGCACATAGTTAAATTGATGTACATATATAATTTGTAAGTGAATAGTTTGCTGGTAATTTCATTTTTAAATGCATAAGAACTAATTTGTTTGAACACTCATATTGCTATTGTTTCTACACAGTTGCAATTATTGCAATCTAATATTAATAATTCTATTTAATATCAGTCATTTATTTGCAGACAGTCAAGTGGTTACAAGTATGGCTATTTAACAATAATTATTCTATTTAAAACAATTCACTCATTTGCACACTGTGAAATAGTTCCATGTATTGTGATGTATCACTAACAATTCAATAAGACATTAGTTTAATGGTCAAACAGCTCTGTTTCTTACAATTCAATTTAACATAAGTCATTTGTTTGCCCACAGTTTAAATGTCAAACTGTTCTTTTTGACCCATAGATAGGATCCTATCAGGTGCTACCACTCCAAGCCAGAGTGGACCAGGGTGCAATAGCAATAAAGGAATATTCCACATTCGCCAAAGATACAGGAATAGAGCCTCACCATTAGATGGTTTTAATGTCATTCTAGGACATTTGTTAAGATGGAGGTTTTACCCCTTCTGCAGGGATGCAGTCAGTGTATTCAACAGCCCTAGCCAACTGGGCTGTGAAATAATGTAATATAAAATTTTATATATTTTCTTAGCTAGGTGTGCCAAATATTTTAGCTCAAAATCTAGTAACTTAAAGATTTCTTGAAATACAACATTTTTAAAAGACACAACCATTTGGCTAAAAATGGAATCTTCTTGTGTGGAACCAGTTTATAACTATGAATACACATCACACATAAAAGTAAAAAATTCAAAGTCTTGGCACTTTTTTTGCTCACAGATCTTCTTCATGGACTGAACTTTGTGTTGCCTTCATTAAGGTAAAACAAAACTTATTTTTCCTTACAATCATGGAAATAATGTTCACATTTTTAACAAGTTAAGCTTATTCTGCCTTTCGTTTCATTTGCACGTTTTTTGAGTGTTTAATTATTTCTCAGATGGCTTAATTGCTTATATTAATAAAACATTATTTGCTTTATTGTGTACAGAATCATGTTACTTATTCAGAAAAGTCAAGTCTCAGTGAATAGCAAGTGCAGACTTTATATTATAGTGTCTCTTTGTTAAAAACATTTTCCTATTTTGGCCATTTTTGGTTCTTTTCAAAAAATTTAACAGCTATTTTATTTTATACAAAAATGAAAGGCACTGAGGATTTTTACCCAGTTTGGTCTGAATTTCTTGAGATTCATTTTAAGGATGAAGCATAAGTGACACTTCCTATATGCCAAACAAAAGCAACAAAATTCTTATCTCAAATGAAAATATGATAGGTCAAAACTTAATAAAGAAAGAAAAAAAAAATCATTTTCTGGTTTTGCTAACATATATTTATTTATTATTTACATTTATAAATATATATTTACCAATATATTTACCTATTGATAACATCACTTACTCATTATTTCAGTATATTGCTATTGTAATTCTTCTACTATGCATTACATATGAGTGCCCTGCAGTTCAGTTGAAGATGGGAATCATTAGATTACTTAGATAAAGGTTCATTTGGTGTAACAATTATCATCAGAGAAAATAGTTTGGTTCCTTTGTTTAATGGCATATCAACCTTCATGGATAATCAAATAACAAAGCCACCCTTTTAGAAGAATAGTAGTGGTACTATTTAACCCATTGCTTGCAGGGAATAAGGAGGTTCATACCTTTCTCAAGGGTATTTGTTGAAAAGGGAACATAATAGAGTGACTGGAGTTCAAGCTTGCTTATTATGATGTTGCAGTTGAGCACATTAGCCACTACACCATGTGGACTGCCCGACCCTCTGTTGAAATGGACTTTGTGAGCCTATTTCAAATCCTGGATGAAGCTGTTTGCATTTCTCTTTAAGTTAATGCCCCTGGGAAAGCATGAATCCATCTCTTCTCACCTTCCCAGCAATAAGTATCTAACTGGACAAATTAGACCCTTTAGCTTAAGTACAGAAACCAGTCTAAAAGAAAGAAAAATTCTAGATTCAAACCAGCAGTTCACTCCTAAAAAATTAACCTTGTGCCCTACCCTGTATATGGTGAAGAGATTGGATGAATACAATTCCCTGGCTTTTTAGCTGGGCTGTCTGTCATTCATGCCAGATGGAGTATCAAGGTCAATGAGAGATTCAATGCCAAATATCCTCCAGCTCTGACTTGGTCACCTTCAGGTGAGTGAAGAATCATTGACAGCTTAGCATAGCACTAAACCTTCGAGTCTAGTTCAAGCTATGAGCAGGCATACTTGCCGGTCTCATATTGCACTTAGTGAGTCCAACTCCAACAGGGTCACTTGGCTCACATAGCACTTAGTGAGCCAAGGACTAGCATAGCCCTCCGCCTTCTCTAAAATCCCCACTATAAAAAAGACTTTGTGTCAGATCCTGTCTGGTGGGAAGCAGCAATGAATACACACACACAAAGGAGGATCAATAAAGTCAGTATCTTGACACAGTGAATAACTAAATTGTTATTTGAATTTTTTAATGAAAAATATTTGTCTTATGTGAGCTAAGCTTTGGGTTTAGAGCTTGGATACAGGAAGGATATTTTGGAAAAATAGATATTGATCAGTTTAGTTAAATTAAAGGATTTTTAGCATTTGGCTCCAGATTAAAAGAACAGACAGAATACATAAAAAATCAGATTGATAAGATTAGAGACTCATTTGAAGGTAGACAATCTAGGATAGCATCGCAGATGATAAACGAAGTGAGCAGAAGGAAGACCACAGCAAAAGCTGAAGTGAAAGCCACCAGCCAAGAAGATCAAATACACCAGTGGAAACAGCATTTCGAGAATTTACTAGGAAACCCTCTGAAAGTTACACATGAACCAATCATGAGAATTATAAGGAAGCAATTAGACATCAAACTAGAACCATTTACTCAAGAAGAACTTGACTTGGTACTGAGAAAAATAAAAATAGAAAAGCAGCAGGGCTTGATGAAATACCCCCAGAAGTATGGAAAGCGAGACAATTCGACGACATACTACTCCAACACTCTTGTGTATCTTCACACTCACTCACACTCACACACACACATTCACAAACAATATAGGCAAACAGTTTGGGACCATCTTGCATTTCTTTAAAAATGCCTTAAAATGAGGTATCTTGTATTTTTCCCAGTAAAAAGTGAAATTTTAGTTACTGCAGTGCATTTGTTTTTATTTTGACAAAAAATAAGCACTTAACTATAACAAAAAGGATCATACAACAGTACTATATTTTATTTTGTCAATTAAACCATCACCTGTTTTAATTACTACCTTACAAATACTTGGCATTCTTTCCAACAGTTTTTGAAAAAAGTAAGTGTCAGACCTTCCCAAGAATTCTTCAAGCACTGAAAATGTTCACTCTCAATTTTTGGGTATTCTATTCAAACCATCCGATCCAATTAATCTTATACTTATTCAATGAGAAAGAGGTGAAGAGAATAAGGCAACTAAGGTATAAAAAAGTAAAGTTAGCAACCGTAGTCAAGGGCAACCAGAAGGCTCCCGTTTCAGTAGCTGCTACACCGAGGAGTAAAGGAGGGCGCTACTCCTTTGTCTGGATTGCTCCACTTTACCCTTGATATGTACCTTATAATGCTGAGTGTAAACCAAGGTGCTATCAAGTACCATTTTTTAAGTCTTTGGTATGACTCGATCTGGGATTGAACCCCGGTCTCCCAGACCACTACTGGAGGTAATTTACCCATTACTAGAGGTAATTTTGACATACTTTAGAAGAGTGTTTTGGATTGTGTAAATCTTAAAGAATCCAATGGAAAAAATAGATACAAGATAAAACAATTTACATCCAACAAAGTCTACCTAATAAAAAAAAACACTAACATAATTGCAGCTGACTGAACCTGGCAAATTTCTACATGTTCATAGTTTTTTATTTGCCAAGTTGGCTGGAGCAGTAAAATACACCAACTACATGTAGGAGTATGACACCCCCTACAAGTGTCCTGGATATAACCCTAAACAATCTGATGGTGACATTCCAGTAATGCTGGAGCCTTGGGGAATGTGGAGTACCCCTTCATTGTCATCACTCCTAGGTCCACTCTGACCTGGGGTGGAAGCACTTGATAGGGTCCTATCTATGGGTCAAATAGAACTAAACTGTGTACTTATACTAGACTGAATTGCTTGAAATTGAACTGTTTTTGACACTGAAACTGTGCTATGTCAAAATGAATTGTTTGAAATAGAAATGTTTTGACATTTAACTGTGTGTAAACAAAAACTATACTTATACTAAACTAAATTTTTTAAATTAGAATTGTTTGACTAAACTGAAGAGCTTGAAATAGAAATGTTTTAGACAATTAAACTGTGTACTTCTGCTAAACTGAATTGTTTGAAATAGAACAGTTTATTTGTATCAAATGGATTTGGCATTAAATAAACTACAAAGGTTGATATGCCATAAAACCTAAATAAACAAACAAATAATTGTTTTTTATGTTTGCTTCTCTCAGGCAACTAGATGATCAAGCTAATATTTGTCTCTCTTCTAGAAATTCCACATAATCATCTGAGTGTTCTGAAACCTGTGTGTAGCCCTGTGCAAGGTAAAAAGCAGCCTCTGCCACCTTTTGATATGGTAGTCATCCAGGTACCTATGTAGAACATCTTATATGTGGCACCTTCTGCTTATTCTATGCTATATAACAGACATATTGATGGTTTTATAAGTTTATATAGATATGCTCAGATAAATATGCATCAAGATAAAACAATAGACAAAAAGGGGTGATGATATCAATAATGACAAAAGGAACTTGTTTATCAAAAAAAAATTGACAATGATAAGAAAAAGAAAAAGAGTAAATATATGTGATCTTGACAATAATAAAAGCAGAAATGCATAAGAAAAATTAGAAAAGGAATGTGATAAGTATTAAAAAAACTGGAGGAACATTCTTAAAACAGTAATACAAGGATAGTGATACAAATAGAAAAGAAGAGGAAAAAGTTTCTACATAGCAAAAGATGATTTGGACAAAAGGAAGGGAAAGTCTCTAAAAACAGAATAATGATGATGAAAAGAAGAGGAAATCTTTAAGAACAGAAAGATGATGATGGAAAGATGACAATAATGAAAAGAGGAATTCTCAAACTGCTGGAAGATAATGCAGATACAAAGAAGAGGAAATCACTAAAAAACAGGATGATGATGATGATAAAAAAGAGGAAATCTTTAAAGACAGAAAAGTGATGTTGATGATAAAAAAGAAGCAAAAGTCAGTAAAAAAACAGGATGATGATGATGATGATGATGATGATAAAAAAAGAGGAAATCTTTAAAAACAGAAAAGTGATGTTGATGCTGATAATTGAAAAGAAGAGAAAGTCAGTAAAAAAGTAAGACGATGTTACTGAAAAGGGGAAGTCTCTTTAAAAGAGAAAAATGATGATGTCAGAAATAAAGGAAGAGAATCCTAATAATAAAGCGGGAGGGGAAGATGATATGTCAATTAAGTTGGCAATAATAAATTTTAAAAAATTAGAATCAAAATATATTTTTAAAAAATGGATTCAATGATAATGATAATGACAATGATTGATAAAATGAAGGAGAGAGATGAGGAAGTCTTATGAACTTGACAATAATAAAAGCAGGAATAACTAATTAGTAGAAAAAAGAGGAAATAGACCCAAGATGTTGTTGACAAAACTTAATTCCATATCACAAAAGTAATGATATCATCAGAGAAAAAATAATTTGACATTTAATACAAAATAAATGATGGGTCTATTTGAAGTAACAAATCAGTAGATTTGTGGATCCTAATATCCTCAAGGCAGTTTACACTCTTCCTGTTTTTTATTGACACCACTTTCTGTCCCATTTCTGTCACCCCAATTAAAACAGCAACTTTTTTTTTAGTTTTCATCTTTAAAAAAATTGTATTTTCCTTCAGGCTTAAAAACCTCTCTCAATTTTCAGATTCCAATAAAGTATAACTGAATTGTATTGAATAGCCAGTGAGGTGAAAAATTTGTTTTAGTTGATATGAGAAAAGAAGAAAACAGACTTAAAATAAGAAAAACAAACAAAAATATTACCTATAATTATAAAGGCCTTGAAGATCATATATAAAACATCTGTCATTAATGGGGTTGCAATAGACAGACAAAAGGAATCTCTTATTATTGTAGCCCAAAACAAAAGCATCTGAAACAATTAAGTCAAATATAGTTCATTAACAGGTCACACCATGACCAAATAGATATATATATATATATATATATATAAGAGTAGACCTATAAGTTTATTCTCTAACATATAGTTATTAGCTCTATTTCATTCTGAAATTTTCACTGTATAATGTAGGTTAGTTGTAAGGAAACTTTTTATGTTTTATGGTTACATTAAAATTTATAGTTAATTACTAAGGCTACACTCAATAAAATTTTAGTATGTTTAAAACAAAAACTATCTCTTGATAACTTTGTCTAAATTTAATTGATATATATTACTTAAAAGAAATTAAAACCTGTATAAAATTGTTTATGGTGTTGTGATATCAGATTCTTAAGTGGAGGTGTGTGATTTTAATTGATCTTTTGATAAGACTGGAAGGCCACACTTGATTTAGATCACAGTCTTAAGACTGCAAGTCCTTCACTTCAGAACTATGTTATTAATATTCACCATAGAATTAATTGTATAGAGTAAGACAATAAATTAGTAATAGTAGAAATGTTCTATTAAAAAGAAGAAAATGCAACTTCAGACTTTGGTGCTTATAAAACTCCATATAATTTACATTATGGTGCTTTATTAACAACTCCAATGATAAATGAGATAAAATCATTTAATGAAGCAAAATGCTTACTTAATGTTTTATGTATGGCTTAAACTTTTTTAAGTTTAAGCCATACATAAAACATTAAGTAAGCATTTTGCTTCATTAAATGATTTTATCTCATTTATCATTGGAGTTGTTAATAAAAAAGAAAACAAAGAAACAAAGAGGCAATGACAATATTGCAAAAACTGAAAGCTGTAAATATTCTTGACCATGAAAATTGGAATGAAGTTTGAATATGTTTACAAATTTATTGTAAGATTTTTTTTTTTGTTTTCTATTGGCTTTACTTCAAAACACTGAAAAAATGGGTTGGACTATACGAAATTGGGGTGGCTGATTTCGTTTTAAGATGGACAGGTATTGATGTTCAAAAGTTGACTGATTAAAATGAAACTAGCAGATCGTTTTTTATCAAATAACTGCCTTTATGTACTAAAATTTCATTTTCATCTCAATTATTCTCATTGTAGATAATATCGAAGAAGATTAGGTTTCTATTACTGTTAAAGTTGAAGTGACAGTAAAAAATGAAAAAAGAAGGGGAAAGCTGTTATATCTGTTGTTAGTTTACCATGCATTTAGTTTGTTTGATCTAAAACAAAAAAAGTTTATTTAAAAGTGCGTAGGATTGTGTTATGGTACCTACCTTACGGACTATAATGAACTCTTCCTATTATTATGAATACCAGGAGAATATTCATCTCAGTATTGAGTTAATTCCAGCCTAACACTTTAGCAGTCAGACTGACGTTCAATACTCTTTTACCTATGCTGTATTTATACTTGTTTCATGTAATCCCAAGTTTGTGTCTTTCTTCCGGACTTTTTAGTGGTCCACAACAGATTGTTTAAGGAACAAATAGTTTACATAATAAGTTAGGTATATCAGAATCAGGCAGATCATGTCAGATATCAATTAAAGGCTTAATTTAATGTAACTACACTTAGCATTTTTTTTTTGCTAAAGGAAACTTTCTAATAACTACATAAAAAGATTAACTTTATTAAGCAATTCAGAATTTAGTTGTGGAGCAAAAAGGATTGTTTAATTCAGCACTTAATATAATTCTAATAAACCCCATTCATAAATTGTTATAAGTAGTTTGGTTTTCTTATTTTACTTCCTAATAAAATTTTGTGGCTCATTCAAGAATAAAATGATTTTTAGTACATTCTATATTTATTATGTAAAACAAATGTTTTTTTTAATCATTTAACTGAGGACTTTTGTTCACTTATATCTCTGAATGCATTTTTGACTGGGTTATTGAGATAACAACCTAACAGGAGTTTGTGATAGCATTCACACATAGACCAGCTTATTGATTATTACTTAAGCATTGACAAAATCCACATTGGAGTTTGTCTAGGTCAAGATTACGCATATGAAAGTTGTGGAATAAAAAATTATATCAGGAGTCTTTTGAAGTCCCATTCCTCAGGATGGAAGTCATTGAAAAGAACTGCCAGTTGTAACAGCTGGTATGGAACAGATTGTCAGTCATGGATTTAGGAATCTGTCTTAAAAGAAAGTAGAATATAATGAGTGAATAGTGAATGATGAAAATACTCGGATTAGTCCAAAGTTTTACCATATTTTAAGCAACGGTTGAGTCAAAAGGTTTTTGGATTGTTTAGTTTTTTGTTTGTTATTTAATGGCATATCAACCTTCTTGGGTTATTCAATGCTAAATCCATCGTTTTAGAAGGACAGTATGAGTACTATTTAACCCAGAGCAGGGAAGATTAGGGGATTCATATTTTTTCCAAGGGTAATAGTCCAAAAATGAACGTAATGGCATGACAGGAGTTTTAACTCATGTATTACGATTTTGCAGTCCAGCATTTTAACCATTACACCACAGGGACACCCTCTAAAGGTTTTTGGATTTTCCCAGATGATTTTTGGCAACTTATATCTCCATGTTATATCACTAATTTAATACAATTTATTGTTTAGTCATTGCTAAATTGTTCTTTTTTCATATATAACGTATACATTAGTTGTTTATTCTTTATTTTACACCTTTAATAATGATCGGTAAAAAAATTGCCATTAGAGTCATATTATGCTACCAGAGGAATAATGGTTGTGTGCAAGGGCAGCGGTAAAAGAAAATAATGATGTGGAAGTTCCAGGAACTGTCAATAAATGTGGTTTAGACATTTCAAGAAAGTTGACACCTGTCTCGAAGACAAAACATAATTCGAAAGACCTGATGTAGAAGTTAAGACCTGGATTGAAATGGTTGCACAATAGCCAAACACAAGCCCTAATACATTGTTGGCAGAACTTAGTCCTTTACAAAGGACTATTAAGTAACAACTTCAGAAGCTTGGCCTTGTGAGCAGACACTGAAATACTTTAAATATGAAATAGCTTGAAATATTGTAAAAATTTGACTCATCTGAGTGACTTATAATGCTTCTGTATACACCATATACTATTGTTACAAGTAGAATTATTAATCAAAGAGGAAGAAAAAATCCCAACAAAAAGTAGTGATGATAAGTTAGCAAATTTTGCCCAGTCAGCTGGGGCTGTAGAATACACTGACTGCTTCTCTGTGGAGGGGTAAGACCTCCTACCAACAAGTGTCCTGGATATGACACTAAACAATCTGATGGTGAGGTTCCAGTAATGCTGGAGCTTTAGGGAATGCTGAGTATCGCTTCATTGCCATTGCTCCCAGGTCCACTGGCCCAGAGTGGTTTTACCTGCTAGAGTCCAATCTATGAGTCAAATAGAACTAAATGGTGTAATTATGCTAAACTGAATTGCTTGAAATAAGACTGTTTTGACATTTAAACTGCATACTCATTCTAAAATGAATTGTTTGAAATAGAACTGTTTTGACATTTAACTGTGTGTAAATAAAAACTATATTTATACTAAACTGAATTGTTTGAATTTGAACTATTTGACTAAACTGATCAGCTTGAAATATAAATGTTTTGGACAATTAAACTTTGTACTTATGCTAAACTGAATTATTTGAAATAGAACTGTTTATTTGTATAAAAATGGATTTGGCATTAGTAACTTACAAAAGTTGATTTGCCATGAAACCCAAACAAACAAGTAAATAAATTGAAGCAATAAATTAACCGGTGGTTTCAAAACTTTGAAAACTCAAGGATATCTACTCTAAAGAAATTATTCTGGTGAATCTCTATTTTTATCATTTACTTTTTAGACTGTAATTAATTATCAACAAAAAGCAACTTTTTGAACTTTAAAAATAGTTTTTATTTCATCTGGATATATGTAACCCATCTTGTACTAAGCATACTCGACCTATTCTACATTACAAATGTTTCGATGTATGAGTTTATTTAGATATACTCAGATAAATATGCATGAAAATAAAAAATAGATGAAAAGTAGTGATGATAATAACAATAAAAGGAGGTTATTGTTTATGGAAACAAAGATAATGACAAAGATAAAAAAAAGAAAGAGGTAAATCTCTGTGACAATGATAAAAGCAGGAATACATAAGAAAAAATGGAAAAGGAATGTGTTAAGTTTAAAAAACAGAATAGAGTAATAATATATGATAAAATCTTTATATAATGATAATGTTTTTTGATAGCTGTGTAAAGAATAGCAATTTTTTCTTTTCCATAATGGCTCAATATCAAGTTCAATGTTTGAAATGTTAATTTTGAAGTCATGTCCAGTATTTAATCAGTTTTGTTTACATTTTCTTTATATTCAGTAACACGGAAAAAGTGCTGGGCTTATTGTTTAGCTAAGTTATCCTGATGTGAAATTGAAGGTATTAATATAAAATTTCAGGTGTGAAACTTTGGTCATTATCTCATGTACTGACAAGGGTCTGCAATTTAGAGTTTTCTAACAACAATTTATCATGGACTTGATAGTCGGAATAAAAAGAGAAATGGAACATCACATTACTGCAACTCAAAATAAAAGCATCAGGAACAATTATATCAAAGTTATATATATATATATATATATATATATATATATATATATATATATATATATAGCTAGAATATGACTAGGGACATTAGGGATGAAGAAGAAACAATTTTACTCAAAAATATTTTTCAAAATAACTTCTTCCTTTTCAAATCACTTAAATAAGTCGTGAATATTGCTCATAGAATGAACATTATATAGTGAAAGCTTCAGATCAAAATTCTGCATATCCCAATGTATCAGACTATGGACTTATTGGCCCACACTCATATCTATTTCTTTCAACCCTAGTATGCCTAGTACAATTTCAGTTGTAAAACTTTAGTCAGTATTTCATGTACCCAAAAGGGTTTGAAATCTTGAATTTTCAAACCACAATTTATCATGGACTGGATGGTTAGGATAAAAAGAGAAATGAAATATCTCATTACTGCAACCCAAAATAAAAGCATCAGGAACAACTATATCAAAGCTATATATATATATATATATATATATATATAGGCTGTTTAGTGTCATATCCAGGACACACATTAGGGTAGGGTTACCCCTCTGCAGAGATGCCGTTGGGGAATTCTACAGCTCCAGCAATCATTTCTGTCTTTGCTTATTTGAGCATTCAAATTTCCACTGATGATCAGAACTTTGTATTTGGGGATTTGTTGGACAAGGAAGAATAACTTGCTATAGAAGGGGGTAATTTCAATTTCATCATAGGCATTGGTAAGACAGTACCAAGAGACAATTATTGTGCAGGATGTAACAGAAAGTCAGTTCTTTTGGTGGAGTTTAACAGGTTTGGATTCAGAGTTTTCCTTCTCGTAGATAGGTTGCCTAAGCTAGGTTAAAGAACACAGTCTGTCTTTCTATTAACCTATAGCTGGAGGGAGAATAATTCGATTCATACCTTTCTTGAGATTATCTGTGCTATCTGAAATGCTATAAGCCTTGTCCAGGATTTGAACTTGCGTCGAAGAGTCCATTTTCTGTGATAATACCATTATAACTATAACACAATGGCACCTTCTAATATATATACATAACTATATATATATATATATATATGTGTGTGTGTGTGATCATAGCAAAAAGGGGAATCATGTTTATTTATTAAAACAAAAAACAAAAAAATAAAGGGACCCTTTCGTCTGGCATTTTATCAATAGTTACGCCAGTTTGTTTAAAATATTAAGAACAGCAATTAGTGAGGGAGGATAAATGATGATCAATAATTGGAGAGGAAGATAGGGAGAGAGTAAAAAACAAAAACAAAAACCTAACTCTCTAATTCCCACCTTCCAGATTCCCCAAACAAACCAAGTTCAGTCAGTGGTCTTCTCTGCTAGCTGATAATATTTCTGAGGCAGTGATGCACTGTTTCTACACTGCTAAGGTGAGAACTATCTTCACCATTTGACTAGATCTGATTTGTTGTCCTCTCAAAAGGATGTCTTGCCTATACTAGAACAAAGTATGTCAATTTATAAATTTCAATGTCAGTGTGAAGCTGACTATATTGGTAGGACGATACAAAGGCTGGAGTCCTAGTGAGACAGCACATTCCTCGGTCTTTACTTAACTCAAGAACTAACATCCGAGAATTGCATATGTCGGGCAAACTATTTGGATTCGTGTTTCTCCCTCTTCTACAAGGCTAACAGCAAGAAACATCTTGCTTTGTTAGAATCAGTAATTATTAAGCTGAATAAGCCTAGCCTATGCAAGCAGAGAAGACCACTGATGGAACTTAGTTTGTTAAGGGAATCTTGATGGTGAGATTTGAAGAGTTAGGGTCTTTTGTTTTTTTTATTACTTTCTCCCCATCTTCCTCTCTAGTTATGTATTATTATTTATTCTCCTTCACTAATTGCTATTCTTAATGTTTTAGACAAACTGGTGTAACTATTGATAAAGTGTCAGAAGAAAGGGTCTCTTTATTTTTTTTTGCTTTTATTTTTTACTAATAAACATGATTCCTTTTTTTGCTATTATCATAAATTTTGCTGAACCAAGAATTTATATATATATACATATATATGCACACACCCATATATACACACATTTATACATTTATATATATTCACATATATATATACAAACATATGTGTATAAACATGCACACATATAAACATACACATGCACACACATACATCCACTTGAATATATATATATATATATATATACACCCACATACACACAAACAGACACACATACAACACACACACATGCACACATATATATAACTCGTTGAACCTTGTGGAAATTCTACAGGTTGATTAGAATTAATACTTTTTTCATATAATATATATATATATATATACATGCATATATATTTATGCATACACCCTCATATACACACACACCCATACATATATACATACACACATATATACACATGTGCACACACACATGCACATGCACACACACACACATACACACACATATATATATATATATATGTATATATATATGTGTGTGTGTATGCGTGGTCCGCTTGGTGGCTGAAAGGTCTGAAACTTAGTGTCCTGCGTGTCTAGCCACACTGAAGAGTTCTGATAGAGCGAAACAGTCTGTCTGTGGATGACTATATGTATATATATATATATATATATATATATATATAACGCCCTCTTTTTTCAAAGCTATAAATATGCAGACAACTTTTTGTTTTCTTTCAAATAAAAATGCTGGAAACTTTTGCACATATTTATATAAAAAAAGAAGACCTGCTAGATAAACCTATAAAGAAATCGAAATCAAGAGGAACACAATGGTGGAGTGGATAGAATTACAAAGCATAGACAAGGAAAAATCTAAAGAGATAAGTGGTCAAAAGTTGAAGGCAGAAAGATGATGCCAATGGTCATCCAATGGTCATCCAAAGTGATACAGGAGGTCAAGACTTGAGCTAACATTGGATTTATTATATAGGCTGATTCATCAGAGATAAAAGCCAGGAAGAAAAATGAGAAGAGAAAGGAGAAAGAAAGGAAAGAAAAATCTTGGAAAGAGAAAATCCAAAATAGACTTAATATAACTTGATTTATATATCTATCATGTTTGCAATAAAGCTTTTCACAATAAAACTAAGATGATAACTTGTTGAACTCAATGGAAATTCTACAGCTTAATTAGAAGTAATACTTCCCCACCACCCACACACACTTATATATATATATATATATATATGAAAATGTACAGAGATAAAAAAGCACAAGATCTTCAAAGGATGATGTTATCTATTGAAATTCCTCTGAAAACCTTGTGTTTTTCATCACAGTACATTTTTATACCATCAGATTTATTTTCATACCGTCAGATTTATTTTCAGTTTTTCCCACACACACACACACACACACATACATATATAAATATATATACACTACCATTCGAATATATTTACCCAAACTCAAAAATTTTCATTTCTCATTCTAAAACTGTTATTTTTAATGAAACAAGCATCACAGTATTTTTATCTATTATACTAAATACAAGTCTTCCTCAATAACTTTGACCTTAGTCTAACCAGATATCTTTTGAAAAATTGATTTGAAGGTGTTTTTTTTCTTTAGTACTGAGCAGGAATAAAAAGTTTTCCAAAAATTATATAATACCACCACTTGAACTCACATTAGACTATCTTGTTTTGAATTACTGCTTGCAAGCTACTACCTATTTTACTTATACAGAGGAAGATTTCATTAGAGTCACTGGCTAGCGTGATAAAAGGCTCCAAACATTACTGCAGAACGGAACCAATGTTGAGAAAAAAATGTGTGAACATCCACTTTGAGGAGAAGACTCTGTGAAGCTGGCTTATATGGCAGAATTGCTGTCAAGAAACCACAGCTGAGGAAACAAAACATAGTTAAAAGGTTTGAGTGGGTCAAGGTGCACAAAGACTGGACAATAGAGCAGTGGAATAAAGTCCTTTGGACTGATGAATCAAAGTTTGAAATCTTTCAGTCTAATACAAGGGTCTATGTGTGATGAAGAGTTGGTGAAAAGCTGCAACCCCCAGTATTACACCAACTGTAAAACATGGAGGAGGCTCTGTTATGATGTGGGGGAGCTTTTACCAATTGCAAAGTTGAGGATTTGCACCAGGTGGAGGGCAAATTAAATCAGACCAGCTATCCCAGCATACTGCAGCATCACATGATCCTATCTGGAACATGGCTTGAGGCTCAGGGATTTGTATTTATGCAAGATAATGACTGAAAGCATTCTAGTAAACTCTGCCAGAGGCACATTAAAAGCAAAAAGAAACAGCATGTCCTTCAATTGATGTCTTGGTTGGCGCAATCAGTGGACTTAAATCCCATTGAACTGGTGAGGGATGAACTTGACCAAAAAGTCTGAGCTAAACAGCTCACAAGTGTGATTCACCTCTGGGAACTCTTGTAAGAAAGCTGGGCAGAAATATTTTCAGTTTACCAAGAGTTTTTGGCTGAAAGAATGCCGAGAATCTGTGAAGCCGTGATAGCAGCCAAAGCATCATTTTGAGGAAGGAAAAGTCTTTTGTATTTCTTTGGTTTAATTTGTATTTAATGTGGCTCAGGGTGAGTCACATTTAGCAAAATAAATAAAACTTCTGTGGTACTTAACTTGTTTCATTAAAAATAAAACTTTTAGGATGGGAAATAAAAATTTTTGAGGGTAAGCAAATACTTTTGACTGGTAGTATGTATATATATATATATATATATATTGTTACGTGGGGTAGAAAATAGATTAATAAGGATAAATATATATTTTATGTATATTACAAATGTATTTTATTTGTCCTTATTATTCCGAGATGAAAAATAAAGTTGAGAAGGAGAAGTGCCAAGCCTAATCTTTCTCCTCACGCATGGTTTGCTCAGTAGTTCACAAGGCTAAAAGAGGAAGAGAAAAGGAAAAAAAGAAGACGGCAAGAAATGGAATTGCAAGTCAACCTCTTTCCACTATTTACCCATCTCAGCGAGCCTTGAACTCTTGGAGTGAACTTTGGGTGACCTTACCAGCCATGTGTCCAGCTCTAAGAGCCTGTGGAGAGACCCTTCTTGTTTTTGGCACTTGCAAAGTGACAATAGTAGTTGCAGTCCTGACTTTGAGGCATTAACATCCATTCAGGAGCTTCGTTCCAATCCACCCGAAACGTGACCAAGAAATAGATAACAGAAACCGAACAACTCCTCGTGGCACTTAAATTCATGCCTCTTAAAGAAAAAAAAAGAACGAAAGAAAATAAGATTGTTAACAAGCCCTAAACCCTCAGGGAGTTACATATTTCTTTTGCCTTTATGTGTCTACCTTGCAAATCTGTTTTGAGTTGTGATTCGTCTCAGATTTTATATATAAATAGTATCGTTATTTTTCCATCCTCTACTGTTCTTAAACCCTTTTTTTAATTCTTATTTTCCCCTAATTACATTGTTAATGTTGTAATAAATTTTGTTGTTAAATCTTCAAAGTGTGCTATGTTGGTTTTATGAGTGCTTGTTGCTCATTCCGCTGTGATTTACCATGAGTCTTCGATTGGAGAAATTCCCTTCCAATAGTTCGCCTTTTTTATCGAACCTTGTGACATTCTCGCTATTTTATATTTTTTTTTATTATTCTCGTTACGTGCCAGCTATCGCAGTCCCAGTGAAACCCTGGTCGTAACAATATATATACATATTGTCATCCACAGACAGATTGTTTCGTTCTATCAGAACTCTTCAGTGTGGTTAGACACGTAGGACGCTCGAAGCCGGGATCGAAACCCATCCAACTTTATGTTAGACTAAGTCTCAGACCGCTCGGCCAACAAGCGTACCATGTTGGCTAAGGGAATTTTTAAGGTATTATGTAGTAACAGCAGCAGCCATTTGTTTACATTTTCTATACCCTATCGGCTACCAGAGTGCTCAATTCTTTCGAAGAGCTTTGCATTATGCGAGCAGCGGCCAAAAAATTCCTTCACCAGAGTATATATATAGTCTGCTGGAATGATCTCTCAAAGATTCTATTCAAAATTGTACTATAAGAATTAACAACTTTTGCCATTTTATTTTGTTATTGTTATCACTTTGTTGTTAAGATGATATGATTGAAATACACACCCAACTGACTTATTTACTCCTTAAGCATTACCCTCAAGCTCTGCAGCCTAGTCCATGCTTCTGGCATTATTGCACAGTCATGACAAATAAAATCTTGCAGTTGGTCAATTGTCAGCAGCCAATGTTGAAAAACTCGAGCCATCAGGTTATCCCAGAGAAAGTAACCACAAGGTAACAGATCTAGAGAATAAGATGGCCACAGGATTTTGTGTGATGAAAAATTTATACCAAAACTTTTTAGATACCATTCCAAAAACTAAAATAGCATGGCTGCAGCTTCTCAAAAACATACTTCCCACACACTAACATGATGGCAATTCTAAATGTAGTAAATCATTCTACTAAACCACATTTATATATATTTATATATATATATATATATATATATATATATATATATATATATATACACACACACACACCTATATATATGCTTTATTGCTCATAAGTAAGTATACCTTGACAAATTTTTTTATAAAACATTTATTTTCTTTTGAAAATACTAGGATTCTATTGTTTTTTTGTTCATTGTACACTGAAAATAGATATTATTATTGATTATTTATTAGCAAGCTCTGCATTGAAACTTTGTAATATATATATGTGTGTGTGTGTGTGTGTGTGTGTGTGTGTGTGTGTGTGTGTGTGTGTTAATGGTTTATTTTATTAACAGCCTAGTCAACTGCAGTTTTAGAATATGCTGACTGCATCTCTGCAAGAACCCCCCCTCCAACAAGTGTCCTTAATATAACACTCTGATGGCAAGGCTTCAATCCTGGAACTTGGATGAATGCAGAGTACCCATTCAATGCTATTACTCCGAGGTCCACTCTGGCCCAGTTTAATAATACCTGTTAAGGTCCCAATTATGGGTCAGATATAACTGTTTAATCATTTAACTGTGTGCAAACAAATTACTGTTGAAGTGAGTGGAAGGAAAAGCACAGCCAAAGCAAAACTGAAAGCAGCAAACCAACAAGAAAGAATAAAACTGTAGAAACAACATTTTGAAAATCTACTAGCTAACCCTCCGAACATTACGCAGGAACCAATTACCAGAATTATCAGTAAGCAATTAGACATTAAACTAGGGCCATTCACTAAAGAAGAACTCGACTCGGTTCTTAGAAAAATTAAAAATAGAAAAGATGCAGGGCTTGATGAGATTCCCCCAGAAGTGTGGAAGACGAGACAATTCAACAACATACTGCTCCGACACTGCAATGCAGTTTATAACCAAAATCCAATAGACAGATGGACGAAGGGATGCATCCTCCCCTTCCCTAAAAAGGGTGACCTCGGATTAGCTAAGAACAATCGAGGTATAACACTCACATCCATAGCAGTCAAAATCTACAATGCCCTACTACGAAACTGCATAGTACCCCAAATCGACAAAATCCTGAGGAAAAACCAAAATGGCTTCAGAAGAAACAGGTCCACGACCGCACAAATATTGACCATTTGTAGAATCCTAGAAGGCATGAGGGCAAAAAACCTACAGGTGACATTACTATTTGTCGATTTTACCAAGGCCTTCAATTCCATTCACAGAGGGAAGATGGAACAAATACTACTAGCATACGGCCTACCAGAAGAAACCGTAGCAGCAATAATGATTCTCTACAGAAACACGAAAGTGAAAGTGTGTTCACCAGATGGAGACACAGATTACTTTGATATTGTAGCAGGAGTACTACAAGGGGACACGCTTGCCCCATACCTCTTTATCATCTGTCTAGACTACGTACTTAGGACATCGATTGATAACATTAGGGAAAACGGCTTCATGCTGACAAAGAAAAGGAGCAGAAGGTACCCCGCAAAAACAATTACCAATGCCGACTACGCCGACGACATAGTGCTACTGGCCAATACATCCAACCAAGCCGAAACACTACTGCATAGTTTGGAACGAGCCGCTGCAGGCATTGGACTCCATTTCAATGCATACAAAACTGAATTTATGTGCTTTAATCAGAAAGGCGACATCTCCACACGAGATGGAACCTCCCTGAAACTGGTTGACAAATTCACCTACCTAGGAAGCAGCATCTCATCAACCAAAAAAGACATCGACACACGGCTAACGAAGGCATGGACAGCGATCGATAGGCTTTCAATCATATGGAAATCAAACCTGACTGATAAAATGAAGCGCAGTTTCTTCCAGGCTGCAGTCGTGTCGATACTGCTGTATGGATGCACTATTTGGACACTGACTAAATGGTTGGAGAAGAAGCTCGACGGCAATTATACAAGAATGTTGCAAGCAATATTGAACAGGTCCTGGCAACAACACCCCACAAGGCGCCAACTGTATGGCCACCTACCACCTATCATGAAAACTATACAAGCTAGACGAACCAGACATGCCGGACACTGCTGGAGAAGCAAGGACGAGATCGTAAGTGATGTGCTCCTGTGGACCCCCGCATATGGCCAATCAAAAGCAGGACGATCAGCTCGAACATTCATACAGCAGCTATGTGATGATACAAGATGTAACCCTGAAAACCTGCTGGAGATGATGAATGATAGGGAGACATGGAGAGAGAGGGTCAGGGATATCCGTGCTAGCTGCGCATGATGATGATGATGATGATGATGATGATGATGATGATTTGTCTAAATACCAATTCTTGAAACTATTTAACTGTGTGCAAACAAATGAGCTCTGGCCCATTTTAGAATAATCTTATCTACAAACTATTCATTTACAAATCATATATCTAATATAAAAATGTATTAATGGTATTTAGTATTGAATAACCTACAAAGGTTGATATGCTGTAAAACATAACCAACTTTGTTTTATCTCAATATATTTTGATGTTTTACTGTTTATAAATCAGTACATCTTTTCCAATTTTTTTCATCAAATGTTCCTTTTCTTCTAAACTAATAATAACTGATTTTATTATTTCTTTTGAAACATTGTACAATTAAAATGAATTTTATCAATCATTATCTATTAAGAAACTCATCAGCATCAAAACTTTGTGACCAAAAATATATACAAACATAAATACATTTCTTATATTTATTTATGCAATTTTATTTTTGGTTACAGAATTTTAATACAGTTGAGTTTGGTAATAAATAATACCTAATAAAATCTAATTTGATAATGATGAGCATCTAGTAACTTACAGATTGTATTTAGTACAATAGGTAATAAATCTACAAGGAATTGGAAAGTTTACTCTTTGTATTCAATAAAACTACCTGGCTCATTAGCCTGATGGGTAGAGTTTTGCCAATGATCCGGGAGACCTGGGTTCCATCCCAGGTCGCATCATACCAAAGACTTTTAAAATGGTACTTGATACCTCCTTGTTTAACACTCAGCAATATAAGGTACGTGAGGGTAAAGTGGAGCAATCCAGGGAAAGGAGTAGTGCTCTCCCCTACACCTCAGGGTAGTAGCTATTGAAAAGGAAGCCTTCTGGTTGCCCTTGACTACAGTCGCCAACTTTACTTATTTATTCAATAAAACACTAAAACACCTTTTTAATAACAGGTTGGAACTACCTCTTTTCCTTGCCCAGACAGTACATTATCTTTCTCTCTCTTATATATATTTTATTCTTATTTTTATACCTATTTCTATAAACTCTGACAGTGTGAAAAAAAAACAGATGATGCAATTTGTGAATAAAAAAATATTTCACTGTTAACTGGAAAAAAAGATTTAATAATAAAAAAAAAAGGCTAAAATAATCCATACTGCTTGAAAACAATAATATCTAGCCGAAAGAAAAAACACCGACAGAGTTACCTAAGTAAAAGTGGTCTATAAACTAAGTAGAGTACAACCAGAAAGCCTAAAAGAGCTAGAAACTACCTTCCAAGGTTTCACTGAAGTTGGTAGTTTCTGATTCTTTTAAGTAATTTCTCATACGAGATCATTAAATAAGTTTCCAGACTTTTTCTGTATGAGCACTTTTCTTGATAGTACACACATAATACTCTAGTCCCCTTCGAAGTAATCTCCTCCGGCTATAATGCACTTCTTGTACCATTCCAACAACTTCTGGAAGGCCCTATGGAAGTCCTCTTGTGTGAGCATGTCAATGACCTTCATCACAGCCACTTTCATCTCTTTAATTGTCTCTGAGCTTAGAGAGTAACCAAAAGTCACAGGGAGCAAGGTCTGGACTATAGTGAGGGTGAGGAACTGTCTTGATGCCCATCTAGGTCAAATAGTCTGTGACAACGATGGAGTTGTGGACTGGTGTAATCTCCTGGTAGAAATGCCACTGACCCTATTTGAAGAGTGTTGGTCTCTTCCAACAGAATCTCTTCCTGAACTCTCTTAAAACCTCAACATAGTAACCCTAACCCTAACCCTTTTGCCAATCAACTCTGGTGTTCTGACTTCCTTACTCCTCCTACACCTCTCATTATTCCTCACAGACTTCCTTGAATCTCTTATGCCACTCAAAAACTGATGCTCGATTCATGCAAGATGATAAAAAAAAATCTGAAGCATTCCATACATTTCTGTGGTATCATTTTTTCCGAGTTTAAAACAGAAATTTATTGCATATCGTTCTTCTAAAGTGTCCTCACGTCCAGATTGCATTTTTGAAATTCATCAACTGTGACAATCAGGCTTTAGCAGGGTGTATTCCAATTGCTACTGTAGCTGTTGATTTGAAGCTGAAATCATAAAAATTGGTCAGTCATCTCATAAGATGTTTAGCTATAACATACTGAATTTTCAAGTCTATGACAATTTTAAATGCCTATACAAAAAAGTCTGGAAACTTATTGAATGTACTTCGTATATATATATATATATGTACAGAGCTGTTGAAGATTTCTAGCTAGTCGTCGAACAAGTGTTCATCCATATGAAAGGGTCTGTTGGAGAATGTTGCTTATCTATCCGATAAAATACAACGCAATTTTTACCAAACAATGGTCAATTCCATACTACTAAATGAATGCACCACATGGACGCTGACTAAGCATTTTAAGAAAAAGCTTGACCAGGGTTCAATCTCGGGTCAAGTCATACCAAAGACTCAAAAAATGGTACTTGATGCCGCCTTGCTTAACACTCAGCATCATAAGGTAAAGATCAAGGTTAAAGTGGAGCAATCCAGGGAATGGAGTAATACTCTCCCCTATACCTTGGAGTAGTAGCTATTGAAAAGGGAGCTTTCAGGTCACCCTCGACTAAGGTCACCAAATTTACTTTTTACTTATATATATATATATATATATCAGAATTGGTACAAGTATAAGATTTCCTTTGATTATTTAACTTCTTACACTATTAATAGCCTAAAGTACAAGCTTAAAAAATGTAAAATATAAGTACTTTCAGATATACGTTTTACAAATATCAGTTCAATTACAGGGACAGTTCTTCCAGACATCACTTGATCCATCATCTAAAATAGATGAGGGTTGAGTACCTCCTTAAAGAGGAATACTGATGAGGTATGGATAAATTTTGCCCTAGACACTTGCTCCTCAGTTGTGGGGTGGAGTCCAACCTTATTTCACATCTTGTTACCACAGAAATTGGGCTGATAAATTCCACTGGATTGCTACCCACGGCTTTGTATAAAGACATCAATTTAACAAGAATTGCTTAGTTCAGCTGAAAATCACATGGATAAGATAATTAAACTTCTTAGAGTAATAAGTGTTTGAAAGATGTGCTAATGAACCACTGCTTCATTGCCATGTGTATTTCTGTAGATTGTTTATTTAAAAAACTACATGTAAGAGTGTAGGAAATCAATCATTTTTGGATCAAGATTCTTTCTAGTAGAAATGGTTTATAGTTCAAACAGTCAACAAATTAGTTCTTTCAATGTTTATATCCTGTTGTGTTTAAAAGACTAAGTTCAAAATGAATCCTAAGAGGACAGACTAGACAGAAGATGTAGATAGTTATTTTTTTTTTCACCTGAAATAAAAAAAATTAAAATCAAAATGAAAGAAATAAGGATAAAATCTAAATAGTGGGTGTTGTTAAAGAAGCAGAAGCTGAGACTTTTTTTACCCATGACATTTTCACCTGACATTCGGCTCAAGTTCAGAAGGTGAGGGGAGTGTGATCAAATTTCAGATAAGCAGATTCACATACATTTTTATTAATTCAATCTCTAATTTTCTAGGATCATATGACTGGGCTACACTGCAGAATTTTCTATGTATACTGAGATTGTTTTTTTTGGAGTGGAGGTAGAAAAGGAGTTGCATTTGTTTTTGTTTTTTGAGTCTTTTTTGAATGCACTCGTTTTGTTTGCTAGAAGGAAAGGAATTTTAGAAGGGTACCGTTATTGGATTTTAATTTTCAATAATGTTATTTGACAAGCGGAAATTTGTATTCCTCATAACTGCTATCTGATCTCTGTTTGTTGTATTACCCTCTCTTAATCGGCTGTCACTGGGAGATTCACCAAAAATCAATAGGCTAAATGTCAACTATATTGCAATTAAAACAGGAAAAAAATGACAGACAACAACCCAAATGACGACAACTCATAAGATTCCCAAATTAGCATTATGCTAATGGCTTATTGTGTTGCATTAAGAGATGGTAAATACATGAGTTCAAGTTAAGCTTGATGATGCTGGTGCATTAATGAATGGGTGATCAATAAAGAGTATCATATATTTTAGGTGTTGCAAAAAAAGAAATGTAAAAATTATAGGAAATGGCTGTTATTTATAAAATCTATAAAAGCAAAAGATACAATCTTAAATATCTTTTGCTTTGATGTTCTGATGTCTATCAACTAGTGTATGAGGAATTGTAGATATCTGTATATGCAGACATTGATTGATACATTGATATATACAGACTGATACACACACAATATATATCAGTCAGTTTGTGAGGCTGAGAATATGTCAACTTCATCCTCTACAGAAGGGTGAGACTCTCCACAAAAAAGACGTATCCTTGATCTGACACTAAATTGCTTTTGGTGGTGAGGCTCCAGTTCTGGAGGTCTGGCAAGTATGGAGAACCCTTCTGTGGCTGTTACTCCCAGATCTACCTTGACTTAGATTAGTAGTACCTGTAGGGTCCCATCTCTGTTTTATATTAGGTTGGAATACTTAAAATCATATCATTGATGCTAATCATGTAACTTTGCAAATTATGTAAGTGTGTAGATAAATGTTAACTACTATTTAATAGAAATAGTTTCTTTAAAGTATATAAAAATATTAGTGTATGAATTGTTTGTTTGAGGAATACTTGTAACTATATTTCTGTACAAATTATTCGTTTCAAATTTTGTCATTAAATATCCCATATGTAGTTAATATGCAGTTAAATAAACTAAACCAAATCAAACCTATATATATATATATATATATATATATATATATATATATATATATATATACATAAAAGTAAAGTAAAGTTAGCGACCTTAGTCGAGGGCTACCTGAAAGCTTCCTTTTCAATAGCTAATATGCTGAGGTGTAGAGGAGGGCACAACTCCTTTCCCTGGATTCCTCCACTTTACCCTTGAAATGTACTGTATAATGCTGAGGTATCAAGTACCATTTTTTGAGTCTTTGGTATGACTCAACCTGAGATTCAACCCCAGTCTCCCAGACCATTGCCAAATACTGAGTAGTATATATATATATATATATATATATATATATATATATATATATATATATATTCTTCAGACTACAAAACTTAATGATAGAAACAAATAGACCCAAGGATTTATTCATTACGATGGTTTGGTTTGTTTTTTTTTGTTTAATGGCATATCAACCTTTGTAGGTTATTTAATGCCAAAGCCATCCTTCTAGAACTGTGAGGATAAGGGGGTTCATACCTTTCCCAAGGGTGTTTGTTGCCCAGTCAGCTGGGGCTGTAGAATACACTGACTGTACCTCTGCAGAGGGGTAAACCCCCCCCAACGAGTGTCCTGGATATGACACTAAACAATCTGATGGTAAGGTTCCAGCAGTGCTGGAGTTTGGGGGAATGCAGAGTACCCCTTTATTGCCATTGCTTCCAGGTCCACTCTGGCCCGGAGTGGTAGCACCTGATAGGGCCCTATCTATGGGTTAAATAGAACTAACAGCATACTAATGCTAAACTGAATTGTTTGAATAAACTGAATAGCTTGAAATAAAAATGTTTTTGACAATTAAACCGTACTTACATTTGTACTGTGTGCTTATGCTTAACTGAATTATTTCAAATAGAACTGTTTTTCAACATTAAAACTGTATTTACACTTAACTGAATTGTTACATATAACTGCTTGAATAGTTTGAAATAAATGTTTTTGACCTTTAAACTGTGTACTTATGCTAAACTGAATTGTTTTAAAAAGAATAGATTATTTACATATAAATGGATTTGGCGTTAAATAACCTACAAAGGTTGATATGCCATAAAACCCAATAAACCAACCAACCAACCATGGGTGTTTGTCAAAAAGTGAATGTAATGGCGTGACTTGAGTTCCAATATGCTTACTACGATTCCACAGTCCAGTGCATTAACCATTACTCCGCAAGGACACCCCCTTATTCATTTTGAGAATAAAAGCACGAAAAGAGTTTAAAAACAATGACAAGCTTGGTTTTGGTCTTCACTCAACAGAGTAAAATCGAGGATAATATCAAATAAATAAAAAAAAACTACAGGAAATATATAGAGTGGAGGGGAAAAAATAAAAATAAAAATAAATTTTGTATTGGAGACTATTTACATTTGTAGTGCAACTAGTGACTACCAGATGGCTAAAAACAATGATAATTATAAACTAATATTTTCTCACAAAAACTGTTTGAGGTTTCTCAAGTTTCAGGCTGTGAAATTTATTTTTGGCTTTGCGATCCAATGAAGAGGTTGGTTTTAGGGACCATTCTACAAGGTAACACTTGCCTTTCATCTAAAAAGATGATGGTCAGGTTTATTTCTAGATGGCTGAGGTGTCTCCTAAGAGAGGGAGTAAATCTAAAAACCCTATTGCCCAGTTGGCAGGGGCTGTAGAATATACTTACTGCAATTCTGCAGAGGGGTAAGACCCCCTCCCCCAATGAGTGTCCTGGATATGACATTAAACAATCTGATGGTGAGGTTCCAGTGATGCTGGAGCTTTGGGGAATGCGGAGCACCCCTTTATTGCCATTGCTCCCAGGTTCGCCCTGGCCCAGAATGGTAGCACCTGATAGGGCCCTATCTATGGGTTAAATAGAACTAACATGCTTTTTCTAAACTGAATCGTTTGAAATTAAACTGTTTTTGACAATGAAACTCTACTTACACTAAACTGATTTGTTTAATATAGAACTGTTTTGAGATTTAACTGTGTGTAAACAAAATCTATACTTATATTAAACTGAATTAGCTGAATTAGAACTGTTTGAATAAACTTACAATTAGACTGTGTTCTCCTGCTAAACTGAATTGTCTGAAATAGAACTAATTATTTGCATAAAAATAGATTTGGCATTAAATAACCAACAAAGGTTGATATACCATAAAACCCAACCAACCAACCAAAAGACCCTTGCAATTTTTAACACTGACCTCAACTGTGCACCAGTGTACATGATGGCCTCTGCCTAAAAATTTGACTATGTCATATCCTGCCTATGATGAAGGGGTTAAACAAATGTTGTCATGTCTGTGTCTATTCCTGCAGTAAAAGTGCAGCCACAAATTTTATGACCAGTTTCTATATTTAAAAAAAATCGAATAAAAATCCTATTGATAAAATTTTTTTAAATAAATAGATAAATTTTGAATATATGAATTTTAAATAAACAAATAAATTTTAAGAATAGATAAATTCCATGAATAAAAACTGTTAGATTCCATCACAACAAAATTATGTAGTTTTTGTTTGCAGTTTTGGTTTCTTTGGTTAAAGGCATATCAACATTTGTAGGTTATTTAATGCCAAAACCATCCTTCTAGAAGAACAGTAGTGGTACTATTTAACCCATAGCTAGGAGGATAAGGGGGTTCATACCTTTCCCAACGGTATTTGTCCAAAAGTGAACATAATAGCGTGACTGGAGTTTAAACTTGCTAACTACAATTCCCGAGTTCATCGCTTTAACCATTACACCATGAGGACACCCCCTCAGGTTTTCGTTTGAAGGAAATAATAATTCGTCTTCAATTAAACATTACTAATTAGAATATTTGATTTATTTTTTGATGAAGCATTGTTAATTTTGCCTTTTGTATTTTCATTAATTTTTTAATATTTTAGTTGATTTTCTTTTATCACAACTTACTCGAGTCATCATTCTACTAATTTTTAGGCTTTAGTTTTTAGACAGAAATTAATCAACAACAACAATAGGCAACTTTTGAACATTTAAAATAATTCTTATTTTATATGGACTGGATTCAATACTGACCTGGAGTGGTAGCTCCTGATAGGGTCCTATCTATGAGTCAAATAGAATTGTTTGACATTTAAACTGTGTGCAAAAAAATGACTTATGCTGAATTGAATTGTTTGATATAGAACTGATCATTTAACTGTGTGTAAACAAATGACTGATGTTTAATTGAATTGTTAGTGATACATAGCAATACTTAGACCCTTTTACCTGTGTGCAAATGAATGAATAGTGTTCAATAAAATAATGAATGTAATATAGCAATACTTGTAATCACTTCACTGCATGCAAGCAAATGATTAATACTGAATAGAATTAACAGCGTTAGTAATAATTGAAACCATTTCAAGAGCAACACTTGTGTACAAATGAATTAGTTCTAACTTATTTAGAAAATGAAATTATCTACAAAATGTTCACTTAAAAGCATATCCATTTAAATGTGTGCAAACAAATGACTAATGTTAAATTGTTACTATTACATAGCAATACTTGAAACCATTTAACTTTGTGCAAACAAATGATTAATAGTTACTAGAACCATTTGAATTAGATAATAATACTTGAAACCATTTAACTGTGATTCATTGGATGGGAAATCAATAATGGAGATTCAGTTGTAGTGTACAAAAGAACAAAAAAGATAACTGTGGTTTCTGGCAAGGGAATTTCAAGTTAGATGTTAGCTTTATTTGGTTAATCAAAAAGATACCATCCCAATTGGCTGTGACCATAGAATAAACAGAGGGGTAAGATGCCTTCACACAATGAGTGTCTTTGATATAACACTAAACCCTCTGATGGTGAGGCTGTAGTCCAGGAACTTTGGAGAAAGTGGATCGCCCCCTCTAATGTCATTATTCTAAGTTCCACTCTCACCTGAAGGGGTCAAACTTATTAGGTTTCCATCTATGGTTTAAATAGAACTGTTAAACCATTTAACTGTGCAAACAAATCTGTAATATTAAATAGAATCATTAAATAGCAATACTTGAAGCCACTTAATTGTTTGCTAACAAAATTAGCTCTGGATCATTTAAAAAATGTTACCTATAAACTATTCACAAAAAAATCATGTACGAACAGGATTTGGCATTAAAAAACCATCAAGGCTTGATATGCCATTAAACCAAAAATAAACAAAAAACCTCAAAAGGATAAATATTTAGTTGGTTAGTTGGTTGGTTTTAGGCATATCAACATTTATTGGGTTATTTAATGCTGAAGTTAGTTTGGTTTCAAATGATGATTTTATTTGATAAAAATGATAACATGTAAATAATTATAGCTTCAAGTGACTATTCTTAATACAAATAGCCTGCTCACAGCTACATAGTTTCAAGTATTTTTATCTAATACAAATTACTTTCAAACATATCTATTTGAATCATAGATGGGTACAGAATATTTGTTTGGTCCTTTCATTCAGTTTTGTAGGTTGTTGGTTGTTGTATCTGACTCCATTTGTTTTCTTCTTACTCCAATTAACTTTTGGTGTCTTGTTAGTCTGTGAAGGCTGCAAAAAATTACTGAAAAGAAGAAAAGAGACAAAGATACCTTTTAAATTTCAACTTTATTTTTTGGTTCCATATGGCTATTTTGTAGCGATGAGATGTCTTCCTGGGTGGGTATTTTTAGTAAGATATGTTTCAGCAGTGTTGGCTTGCTAGCAGCAGATACAACCCTCATGCAAAACCCCAGGACTTAGCAAATAGGTGCACTACTTTACTAGCAGCTGAGTGGAAAACATCCTTTCAGTCTGAGAGGTATCACTGAAGTGAGGACTGGTTTCTTTCTAGCACTGGTAGGTCTTGTTTTCTGGCATGTGCAGCTCCTACTTCTTGTCAGAGGTTTCTGGGAACTGTTACACTTTTGGATTTATCTTATTCTATTTTTTCTTTTTCTTTTTTCTAACTGCAACAGAACACTAATTATTACAAGCAGTTCAGGTCAGAGTAGATCTAGGAGTAATGGCAGCAAATGGATACTCCAGATTTCCAAAAGCTCCAGATTTGGAGCCTCACTACCAGATGCAGTTTAGAGTTATACACAGGACACCCTTTTTTGAGGAAGTCTTACTTCTCTGTATATTCTAGGCCCCACCAACATGATGAGATGAATATGACACAACGTTTAGCATTAAACTTATATTGTAAATTAAGCTCAATGCTAGAAATTTAATGTTTTCGTATTTTCAAAAAACCTACTGAATTCACTAAAAATGCTGCAGTTCAATTTGTAACTAGAGAAAATTTGGTGGCTATAGGTCAAGCTATCCTTGAGTTATGCAATAATGGATAAAAGAAAGACTGTTAGTGAAATATCTATATATTGATATGGTTATAACTAACTGCCTTTGTTCTTGGGATTTGGCATGTGTAACACTAATTTAACTGAAACCTAACCCACCTACAAACACGTATGCAATTACTGCATGAGCCAGAAGGTTAATGGGGCTATGAAATTAATTCTTAACACATTAGCTCCCTCTGTGACAACTTGACACCTGTGCAAGCCAACTACTCTTTACAATACCATTGCTGAACCAACAGCAGCACAAATTGGGACATATAGCAACAAACAATATACACATAGGGGATTAGACAACATTCTTCAGAGTAATGAATATGCTACACCAATGTTAGATTTTACATCTCATTTAATATATCAGATCCTTTCAAAAATACTTTTAAAAAAATATTAAAAATTAAAAAGAAAAAAAATTATGTGAAAAGTTTCTAAAAAAAAAAAGGCTTCCTTTATTTTTCAGCAGACTTTTTCTCCTGACGATGATCTTAGGTCAAAACAAGCAAAAACCATCCCAGAAGAAATGATATAAAAGTAATTCCTTTTTGTTTTATCCCTTTTATTCATCTTATATATATATGCATGTGTGAGTGTGTATGTGTATTACATATATAAAAAAAAATAAAGAAATAAGTTATATGTGTGTATATACACACCCTCACACACACACACACACACACATATATATATATATATACCCACACACAAACACATGCACACATACATACACACATATATATGTATGTGTGGGTGTATGTATGTATGTGTATGCATATGCATATATATATATATATATGAATATATGTATGTATTTACGCACAAAAATTAAACAAAATCAAAACAATCTTCATCATAAAAGAAAAAGCTGGAACTTAACATTAATATATATATAAGTTTGTGTGCGTGAGTCTCTGTGTGTTTGTATATATATGTATATATACACACATATATTTATACGCACGCAAACACACACACACACATACACATATATATATACATATGTATATACCTGTGTATATTCTTATACATATATATACATATATATTTGCGTGTGTAATGTATATATGTATATATATATATATATATATATACACGATAGAAATATGTGGAAAGTTGGATAAATCAAACACTTAACACAAATTTAGATGTGTGATATTTTGTTCAGCTTTATTTCATCTTGAAATTCTTCAGACAGAGACTGTTTTCTGAGTTTTTCTATTTAAAAGCATGTGAGGAGAAATGATAAGATGGTGGAGGGGATATAGTTGTAGCAGGAAAGTCTTGAGCTACCTTCTGATTACATTTTCCTGCAAGATAAGGATCCCAAGCATACAGCTCAATCTACAAAGAAGTCGTTGTCCG